>JAJOZX010005460.1:0-257500 GCA_023014485.1 Bathynomus jamesi | reverse complement strand
TCAACTGAGTGCCCGCTTAGGTTAATTGTACGCCCTTGACGATTGGTTAGGTTAAGCAGTGATATTTTCGTTAGTTTTAACGAAAATATAACGATTTATCCTAGCCAATCGTCAAGGGTGTACAGTTGACCTAACCGGGCATTCAATTAACCAAACAGGATATTCAATAATTTTCCCGTAGGTTTCAATTAATTTTAAGCAACTTTTACGTAATCATTTTTTCTCTCGAGGAGCCGTTTCCGTGTTTTAGGGTGACACACACAGACAGCATTTTATATGGTGTGTGGTCGTTTCAAATCGTCCACAACGCGTTGTGGTCATATTCGAATCGTCGACAACGCGTTGTGGTTGTTTGAGAACGGCCATGAAGCGAAAAAATAGCTAACATCGGTGTGTGATCACTTGGGTGCATCCACAACTCGTTGTGACTGTTTTGTTCGCTCACTGAGCGATTTTGATGTTTGGGCGTAACATATACTGTATATAAAATAAGTACTGGGTATTCTATCCAGCAATAATTACAGGCCTATTGCTGTCGCTCCCTGGTCCTCGAAACTACTAGAAAAACACTTGTTATACCGTTTAAATGATTACTTATGAACATCTAATGAGTTTGGTTTTAAAAGGTCCCACTCAATTGATGTGTATCTATATACTAAAAGAAATTATATTTAAATACACTGACGGTAATTCAACTATTTACAGCTGTTTCCTAGATATAAGTAAGGCATATGATAGAATGAACCACAATATTTTATTTACAAATCTAGAAGACAGGGAAGTTCCCATATATATATATATTAGATTTATAATAATATAATATACGATGAGGAAGTACAAGAATTTAAGTATTTGGGTCAAACAATCACCAGCTCTTGACTGATGACTCAGATATACACTGCATTCGCACTTATTAAGCAGATTACATTTTCTCCAATGTTTTCAAAAGTTTTTCCCCGATTTCGATGAAATTTGTAGCAAATAATAATTACTATATATAGCAGCATTGATGGTATTCATTTCGATAAAATATTTTGATAATTAAAATAATTCTGATTTCATTGAAAAATATGTAAAATATTGTGTTCCGAATTATTAAGCAAGTATTCTATTTACGGATCTAAATGGTGAAAATGCGTAAGAAGAAGGATTTAACATTAACTGAAAATAAAAATAGTCAAGTTACTCGCTGAAAATATAAAATCTATTGAAATTGCGAAGCAGTTTGGCAGAGCTTATCGAACTGTGAACAAGTTTGTAGCGGAGGGTACCAAACTGAGGCAGCGAAATGATAAAGGAGCTATAAGAAAAGTGACAAGGCGGCAGATATCTGTAATCAAGCGCAAATTGCAAAGCATCCATTGTCCTCCAGTAAAGAGGTTTTTGAGTAGGCTGGCATACATAATGTACCAAGAACATCTCGATGTGGAATCCTCCAAACAATTGGCAAGACGTGTAAACGTACGACTGTCACCATTAACACCCAGGTACAAGAAGCAGCGTGTTGAATGGGCGCGTCAGTACGTGAAAACAGATTTTAATACTGTACCGTTAACCGATGAATGAAGAGCAACCCTTGAGGGATCTGATGGTTGGTCAAGAAGATGGATTGCAAAGGGTCAATCTCTACCATGGAATGAGGTTTTCTTTTAGAAAGTTTGTGAAAGACTGGGCATTCATTTTTACACCATCAAGCACTCTGTGTGGGACAGCTACTTCATTGCCTATCAATCCTGCCCAAAACATGACACTACCTCCACCTTGTTGGCGTCTTAATCTCGATGGTAGAAATTGGCTCTCAGCAATCCATGTTCTTGACCAAACATCAAGTTCCTCAAGGGTTGCTTTTCATTCATCGGTGAAAAATACAGTATTAAAATCTGTTTTCACGTACTGACGCGCCCATTCAACACGCTGCTTCTTGTACCTGGGTGTTAATGGTGACTGAATCGTACGTTTACACGTCTTGCCAATTGTTTGGAGGATTTCACATCGTGATGTTCTTGGTACATTATGTATGCCAGCCTGCTCAAAAACCTCTTTACTTGAGGACAATGGATGCTTTGCAATTTGCGCTTGATTACAGATAACTGCCGCCTTGTCACTTTTCTTATAGCTCCTTTATCACTTCGCTGCCTCAGTTTGGTACCCTCCGCTACAAACTTGTTTACAGTTCGATAAGCTCTGCCAAACTGCTTCGCAATTTCAATAGATTTTATATTTTCAGCGAGTAACTTGACTATTTTTCTTTTCTCAGTTAATGTTAAATCCTTCTTCTTACCCATTTTCACCATTTAGATCCATAAATAGAATACTTGCTTAATAATTCGGAACACAATATTTTACATATTTTTCAATAAAATGAGATAATTATTTTAATTATCAAAATATTTTATCGAAATGAATACCATCAATGCTGGTATGTATTGTGATTATTTGCTACAAATTTCATTGAAATCGGGGAAAAACCTTTGAAAACATTGGAGAAAATGTAATCTGCTTAATAAGTGCGAACGGAGTTTAAGAAAATCTCGAAACCTTTGTGATAAAGCGAATATGACTCTAAGGAACTTTCGGTTCTGTACAAGTGAAGCTAAATAAACTCTCTCTTGCACTTTCTGCAGTAATATATACTTACAGCAAGTCTGGGTGGTTTATAAAAAAGGTTCTGGCAGAACCCTAAATTTGCTTTCAAAAGATCTTTTAGACTCCTACATAAATTATTCAGAGATGCTCAGCTTCGCAAATATTTTCTACCCACAATGTCCCGACCTTCCCGGAGGTAACAAGACAAGCTCAATACAGTCTAATGCAACGAATTAAAAAATCAACCAACCCGATTAGCCAAACTATTTATCAGTCCTGCCGTACGTCTTCTAAGCTATGGAATTCATGATGTGAAAAGTCTGCTTGTAGCTCCACTTAATTAGACATGACTGTATTATTTCTCATTAATTGTATATATTTCTATCTTTAGTATGTGAATTGTCATTGTATTATTAATATTGTTATATGGATAATGGTCTGCCAATAAATTTATTAATTTTTATTTTCATATAAAACAGTGAGATAACTAAGCAAGTGTGCCTTAAGTTTCGAGCTGATACCACACAGTTAAAGAAAATGGTTAGTGAGTTTTACGGAGGATACTCTGGTATTTGCGTGACACGTCTTCTAACCAGTCTCTCTCTCCTTAACTCATACTCATGATTTTTCCGAATTATCAACACCCAACTTTAAAATACTTGGTCAAAAGCTAACAACTTTAATACAACTACATTTTTCATCATCGGTAAAGATTAATTTATTTAACCTTGTCGTACCTATACTATACAATAATTAGCTTTTACCTCATTAAATGAAACATTTATTCCAGTACTATTATATTGTAAACATTAAACAACTGAAGCGCTAAAAGGTTTGTTTTAACCATTGAGTATAGCATTTTTTGCTTGAAGTGATACGGTAATAAATAATAGTTGTTTAGATTGTTTTAAGAAAATGTTGGATGTGTTGATGAATGAGAGTTAATAAATTGCTTAATCAGTGCAGAATTATGTAATTTTATACGTTTCTGGTGGAAATGTTTGGTAGGTTGGGTAGTTTTCATGTGGAAGATATCACAGGTTAATAGGTGTGACTGTGCACTTGTTATTTCCTTGAGTAGATGATGTATTATAACCAAACAACGACACAGTACCTTCAACATTAGAGCAGATATATATATATATATAAAGAGCTGTGTGTTTTGTGTAAATAGAGTTAAATCATGTGAAATCTTTATGTAGGTTTTCTCCCGTCCAACTGCTCCCCAAAGTATTGTACATAAACACAAAATCGAGATGAATAAACTTATAAAACTTTTATTTATAGAAATTTATGTGAGCAAATATGATAACATTAATGGATGAATAATTGCTTTGGAACATAATAGAGTACATGAGTGTAAATATATATATATATATATATATATGCGTCTTCGAAAGCTATGGACTTATGATGTAAAGTATGATATAAAGGCGTCTGTCTGTAGCTCTACTTATATTCGACATTACTGTACTACTACCTATTAACTCCATTTTTATCCTTAGTTGTGAATGTATTCTATTGTCAGTTCGTATTATTAATATTTGTCACATGAACTATGGTCTTGTCCCAATGTACAAATGCACATATTCAGCAAATCATAACATTGTTCAACAAAGTTTTTCTCCATTTGATAAATGTGGGTGATTCCTATGTTCTTTATTACGCTATATGGAAAACTGATACGTGTGTTTAGTTGGGAGGTAACGAAAATGGTCCACTCTGTAGGTAAGTAGTTAATCTAACAATTATTAAACTCCTTTTATGTCAATGACTGGGTGGATGAAACCAGTTGTTGATCACCATAGTTATTCACCACACTAGTATTTATATACTGTGTGATAGAGCGTGCTGGAAAAAGGCGGAGACAAAAGGACTTGCATCAAGAACGGCATGGTGAACGAAGGCTTGAAACAGAAAACCATCTCTACTAGCAAGCAGACATGGAGATGATTAAAAAATTTGCGTATGATTTGAGTATGATTAGTGGGTTGCGAATTTTTTTAGTTTTATTTGATTATGATTAGTGGATTTGCAAAAATGTTGATTATGAATTGATTATGATTAGTGGGCTCGAAAAATTTATGATTATGATTTGATTATGATTAACATTTTTTATTATGATTAGATTATGATTACATGGCTTAAAAATGTTGATTTAAAATTTGAATTTGTTTGCCACAGTTAAATATGATTAAATTATGATTACCATGTCAGATATTGATTATGTGTATTTAAATATGGAATCACAAGTAATAGCATACAAGCAGAATATGTTAATGAATAAGTGCACAGTGTATACAGCAGTATTCTAGTATATGTACTATATTTTACACTCAAAAAGTCACAAAAGAAGACATCTTACGTAAAATTATTCTTCCATCATTATCACATGGTGAAGTTCCAATGAACGATTGATATGTTTATTACATTTTACATAATACACTTTAATCATTGAATAATTCACTGGTCAACACTCATTTTATTGCCAATCATATTAGAGTGATTTTGGGGTAACTTTGTGGTGCTGATTCCGAATATGACATCGGTTTTGCTAGATTGGCTCTAATTTATGAGATAATTGGTACCCCATTGAAACACGTAAAAATGCAAAAAATTTAATGTTCAGGCGGAGCCTACTTACAAATCGCATTGAAATTGTCTCAAATCATACAAAAGTAAACACATGAAATACATAATGGCATTTTATTCGGTCTCACCATCTAGAATGTTCCGGTAGTTTCCCATATGCACGCGTTATGGTTACGTTTCCTATTAATTGAGGGTATTCATTATCACAAGAACTAGAGCCAAATCGGAAAAACTACTTTCATTTTGGAATTCAGCAACCCCAAAATACTCTAAATTCGTACGAATTTCCTTGGCAACGAAAAAAAAATGTTTTTTTGTTGACCTGTGTAATCATTGATTATAACATTCATAATTTTGATTATGATTTGATTGATTATAGTGATGTAGGTCACATCCGCATCCGCATCCGCGGAACATCTGCACATTTTATCGCATCCGCATCCGCACTTTGGACTGCGGATGTGGACCGTTGAGATAAAACGTCATTAATAAGCGGAAATTATCAAATTCTACTATATTAATAGAACTAGTTCATTGTGCGCAAAAGTGATGCAAGCGACAAGACGAGAGGCTGTTCTTGTATGAAGTTACTCACTTACTCAGTAGTCGATTGACCTTGAAAGAGTGAGGGTGTTTCGTTCGCGCTCTGATCATTTAGCTGATTTATATCGCTATTTCTAGTGCCCCAATTTCTGTGAGACACAATGGAGTCGGCCGTGTGGAAGTATTTGAAAGGATTTCTAAAGACATTGCTAAGTGCAAATTATGTTCTAAAAACTATTCTAGAAAAGGTAGAGGTACCACATCTCTTAAGAATCATCTTAGGTCGATGCATTCTTCTCAGCATGAGGAAGTGATTGAGGCGGATTTAGAAAAGGCAAACAAAAAAGAAACTGCTGCAAAGATTTTGCCAACTCCCCTACAGAAGATGAAACAAGTAACAATAGAAAGTTGTATGGAAAAAAAAGCATTGAGGGATGTCAACCATCACAAAACTAAACTAATGGACTACCGTATTGCAGAAATGATCGTTATGGATGATCAACCATTCGATTTGGTTGAAGGTATTGGCTTCATGCGTTTTGTACAAGCGGCTAGTCCACAGTACAAATTGAAAAAACGACATTTCTACTGTGACCTAATTTGTGATAATATTTATCCAAATGTTTGTGCTAAAATAAATGAGGAGGTGAAATCAATGATTGAAACTGGACTGTCCTTCACTACCGACGCATGGTCAGACACGTCTGCTGGTGTGTCTCTTCTTTCTCTAACCTGTCACGGAATTGATGAGGACTTTCAACGAAAGAATTTTGTATTATGCGCGCAAAAGCTTGATGAAAGGCACACTGGTGAGTACTTATCAAGTACTTTTGATGCAATGCTGAACAAATGGGGGATACCCATTTCGAATGTTCATTGTGTTTTAAGAGACAGTGGTGCCAACATGAAAAAAGCTTTATTTTTGTCTGGAGTAAACAATCTCGATTGTGTATCACATAAACTTCAGTTAGTTATTAAATCTGGCTTAGAGGCACAGAAGTCTGTAATTGAAATCATTTCCAAATGCAGAGGTGTAGCAACCCATTTTCACCACTCAACAATGGCTCAAGATGAGTTGACGGCAATTCAGAAAAGGCTTGATGTTCCGCATCGTACTGTGATCCAAGATGTTCAAACTCGCTGGAACGGTACTCTTTATATGATGGAAAGAATACTTGTACTCAAGGAACCTCTTGCTTTGTATGCCAGTTCCCATTCCAAAGTTAAGATTCTCACGAATACGGAAAATGATATCATGTCAAATTGCATCAAACTTTTGGAACCATTTGAGGAAATTACAAAGGCAATTAGCAGTTCTACCGCTTCTCTATCCGATGTAATACCATTAATTACAACGCTGAGGAAACATCTTGAACCTTCCTCAAATGGAGATGATCATGGAGTAAAACTGATGAAAGAAGTAATGAGATCAGAACTAGTAAAACGCTTCGGTTCTCTTGAAAATGATGATCTTTATACTCTTGCAACCTACTTAGATCCACGTTACAAAGCTAAGTTATTTTCACCTAGTACATTAGAACGAGTTAAATCATCACTTGGCAAAGCAGTTGAAGAGCTTCAATCTCTTGAATCTGTCGCTTCGCCACCCACCAAAAGAATAAAAGTTTCAGTGACAGAACCAACACCTTCAACAAGCAAATCTATCACAGAATCTCTCTCTCAGTTTCTTGAGTCAAGCAGCGATGACGAGACCTACGCGATGTCAAAAGATGTAGTAAAAATGATCGAGAGCTATCACCGAGAAAAACGCCTGGCTGTATGTGACAATCCTATTAGTTGGTGGAAAAATACGCAGAATATCTATCCATACTTGAGTAAACTTGCAAGGAAACATTTAGCCTGTCCTCCAACAAGCGTACCAAGCGAGAGATTATTTAGCAGTGCTGGATTAATATATGATGAAAAGAGAAACAGACTGGCAGCAGAAAAGGCAGAAAAATTAATGTTCCTTAAGCATAACCTTCCTATAATTAAGTTTGAATATTAAACGATGAACATCTTAATTTACTTTATTTTAATTACTCATTTATAAATATGCCTAATAAAACTTTAAACTTAATATAAATAGTTATCAATATCAAGCTAATTAAAGATCTCTTTCTATAAGGGTGGAGGTTGGGGAAAGAGGTCGGTGGGGTGCATTTGAATTGGGTCCACGTCCCGCATCCTGATACAATTATGGTTTCTAATTGTGGCTGAAACTCAACAAAATATAACGAATTTATTTGCAGACGAATTCACTAATTGATTTCTATATTAGTTAGATGCTTCATATTATTTTATATGTTCAGAGAAAAGTACAGCAATTATTGTACAATTAATCAATTATACTACATTATAGCTACAGCTCTCTCTATATAATAACTTATTATATACGTTAAACACAACAAATCTCGAATATATCCTAAAAAATAACGAAAATGTAGACATCCGCATCCGGGGATGTTGAAATCAAACATCCGCATCCGCGGATGTGAAAAAAATGACATCCGCTACATCACTAATTGATTATATTTTCTAAAATTTTGATTATGATTTGATTATGATTGCATAATCACCATCATAGATTATGATTATTTGATTATGATTAATAACACTAGGCAACAAAGATTTTGTTACAGAAGACCAAATAGGTGCTCCTAGCTAATTTCGGTATGCTGATTTCAAATCTATAATTAGATTTTTTCTATCACGTCTAGATTTTCTGTAAAATGCAAATCACTTTTAGTAAAAATTTTTACCACGTCCAAATTTTGGTTTTAATCGGCTTAATGCCAGTAATATGAAACTTGCTTTTCAAGGTTAAAGCAATTTTTTTTGCCAACTATATACAAATTCGAACAATTTTGATAAATAAAATTTATCCCGAGTTGGCAACACTGAGTCAAGAGCATAGTAACGGGCAACGGCCAAACGGTCAGTCCCTACGTGACAGTCAAGCAGAACGGTTGTTGAAGCTCTCTGCTGATGAGCAAGTGACAGGTTGTGGTGACTTGTGTGTTTTTATAGCATTTGTTTTGTACTACGGTGTGTATTTCTTTTTATTTTGCACATCGTAATAATTACTTTCTACGTTTTTTCAGATATTGTATGGTAATTCAAAATGGCATCAAATAGACGTGCTTGTGTAAATCACCCAGACAACTTCTGCTTTGTCTGTGGACAATATACACCTAAGCCACAACGTAGAAACATAACAACAAAGATTAAACTTGCCTACAAGTGTTATTTTGACTAAGTTAGGAGACCAACAGAGGGACTGGGCACCACATATTTGCTGTGCCCAGTGCAATGCAATGTTAATAGCTTGGATGAATGGTAAAAGAAAAGCTATGCCGTTCTCAGTCCCCATGGTTTGGCGTGAGCCGAAAAATCACTTCAATGATTGTTATTTTTGTTTGACAAAGATTGCTGGTTTCACAAAGAAAAACAAATCAAAGATCACGTACCCAAACTGCGAATCAGCAATGAAACCAGTACCACATGATGAAACAAATCCACCACCAGTTCCACCAGCAACGATAACAGACAGCAGTTCATCTGAAGATTCTGCTAGTGATATAGAAACAGGGAAAGATGGCATATATGTTCCAGATGCAAATATTTCCCCACATTTGTTAAGTCAAGCGGAGTTAAATGACTTAGTGCGCGATTTGGAATTACCAAAAGAAAAGGCAGAGTTGCTTGGTTCAAGACTTGAAGAATTTAATCTTCTCCAACCAAACACCAAAGTTTCCCATTTCCACCATCGCCATTTGCAGTTTTCATCATTTTACTTACAGGAAGAAAACGTTTGTTTCTGCCACGATATCAGTGGTCTGATGCAAGGGATTGGCTGTCGCTATGATCCAAAAGAATGGAGACTGTTCATTGACTCTAGTAAAGCTAGCCTTAAAGCTGTATTACTGCACAACGGCAATGAAAAACCTTCAATACCTGTAGCACATGCCACTGGCCTTAATGAGACTTATGAATCGATGAAACTGCTGCTAAGACTCATCAAATATAAGGACCACACATGGAATATTTGTGGCGACCTTAAAGTTGTATCATTACTTCTTGGGTTACAGTCGGGCTACACAAAGCATATGTGCTTTTTGTGTCTATGGAACAGCAGAGATGACAAGAACCACTACAAAAAACATGATTGGCCATCTAGAACTGAACATGTTGTTGGTAAAACAATGTGAAACATCCAGCACTTATTGACCCTCAGAAAGTACATCTTCCACACTTCACATTAAACTTGGCCTTATGAAAAATTTCGTGAAGGGTATGGATCATCAAGGTAGTGGTTTCCAATATTTAAAGGATAAATTCAAAGGAATATTGACAGATGCTAAGCTAGAAGCTGGAGTTTTCACTGGACCACAGATCCGCAGTGTCATCCACGACTCATCGTTTCCATCTAACCTAAATGAGAATGAACTAGGAGCATGGACATCTTTCGTTGAAGTTGTCAAAAATTTTCTTGGAAACCACAAAGCTGAAAACCACCGTAAACTCGTAGAAAACATGCTTAAATCTTATGAAATAATGGGATGCAGAATGTCTTTGAAAATTCATTTTTTACATTCTCATCTTGACTTCTTCCCGGCCAACCTTGGGGCTGTAAGTGACGAGCATGGTGAGCGCTTCCACCAACAGATCTCAGTTATGGAAAACAGATACCAAGGTAATTTCAACCCAAATATGATGGGAGATTATTGTTGGTTCCTGCAGAAGGAGAGCTCGTCATCCTACAAGCGACAAAGGAAGAGGACACACCAAAGTTTCACTTAAGAACAGGAATTTGCTTTTCAGTAGTAACAACAAAATACTAACGCGCTTTGGGTGGATGGTTGGGCGCAGGGGTGGTAACTCCGCCAGCGGAATTCCGCTGTCTGTCTTAAGCCAGAATAAAGGAGGAAAGACATCCCTGTTCACTAATTATTTAAGTATGCTTAACATAAAACGTGGCACGGAAAAGTAGCTTAGACGGCTTTCGTAATAGAAGCGGGTGAGAAAAAAAATGAAAAATAGGGGTTTTTGGTTACACAAAATCTGGACGTGATAGAGAAATTTTGATATCAGATCTGAAATCAGCATCAGCGCTTTAGTAGGAATCAGTAGTTCACGTGTCTGTAACAAAAAAAAAGTTGAAATTTGTTGCCTAGTGTAATCAACCCTATGTCTGCCAGCAAGTGCGCTCAGAAATTAAGCAACTAGAAGAAAGACTCCGATAAGAGATCAGGCTTGACTAAGGAGACCAGGACTTACCTAATAACACTCAGTAATGAACAATTTTATTTCTAAACCCCAGTTTAGGGATAACATTTAAACTAGGTCCAGTTAAATTAGGCTTACTTTGTGATCTAAGATCTAGCATCAACTCATAGCTTAACAAAGGCTAAGGTAATTTACCCTAGCCTAATTTGGTGAGGAATCCTACTGTGGACCTCAATTTACTCTACCGCTCTGGATCATTTCCGGAATCTCTAGGCTGACTCCTACAAGCCTATGCTTAACCTAGTCTACAGTTAGACTGGAGATATTAGGAGTGGGTTAATTGGGGACCAATTCATACAGAGCATTTTCATACGCTGATTACAAAAATGAAAGCACATTTTTCTATCACCCACAGTTTTGGAGGGATTAACAATTTAAAACCCTTTGAGATCGAGATAGCATTCTTCAGTTTGCTTCATAATGCGAGATTTATTGTTAGTTAGTTATTTTGTGTAAAATCTTTATATTATGCATATTTTTATATTTAAGGTTTATATATAATATGCATATATTTATTTAAGTATACTGCATATATAAATCATATATATATATATATGACCATCCGCCTAGGAACAAGTAGCACGTGAGAACCTTGCTTGCTCATGCTTTTCACGTGAACCTTCCTGTACCTCTGATGCATGAAAAAGAATTGAGTGACCTTGACCGAGCCCAGCAACAACCTTCCACGCTGTTGGCCTCCGACTAGTATACCGGATGCTGTTTCTGGCTCAACCCTGAGAGCCTTGCTCGCTCATGCGTCTCTCACGAACTTTCCCGTGCTTCTGACGCATGAGAACTCGTGATTCTCCCGTATAAAAGGAGGAACCCCGAAGCTTGGAAAAACAAATTCAGAGAAAGACGAGGTTAAGTCTAGAGGGATCTCCGGACTGAAGAGGGAAATTCAGTTCGTTAGGAAATTGGTTTTACGGTTGTGTATACGGAAATTCGGGCTTGGAGTTTGACCCTAGGCTAGAGAGTAAACTCAAGTAAATATTAACGTATATTTGATTATCTTAGAACTAGAGATTAAACTATTACTGTACTAATTAACATTTGATGAAGTATTCATATTATTAACTTTTTATGAAGACAAACTTGATTCTTTATAATCTATTGATAATTAACTTGTTTACTAATTAAAAGAATAACTGCCGACGTGTTTCTTTGACAACTAAAACCTCAAGGAAATATTAAACGAAAATCATTCGACGTACTCTGTGGTAACGTTGGAGGGACAAGACATTGAGAGGGTCTTTCCGATCCAGGAATACCATATCATACCCTCTTGGAGAGTTCATTTCATTTACTAAACTCCAGGGGTGTATGATATTTGGGATCAGGTTTGGGGTCAAAGTAGGTTTTTCTTTCCCCCATTTCCTTTAGTCAAAGACACCAACGTCGGTTAATATGTATGCATGAGGAACACTTGCACGGAGAAGCAGACGACGGAAGGTTCAACTTGAAGTCTCCATCCAGGATCCAAGCAACAGACGAGGACGAAGAAGCAAACCTTTCCATCAGAGAAGATACAAAACACAAGGTAAGCGACCCTGTTTGTATTGCGACCGGTTTCAGGGGACAGGAAAGTAGTCTTCCCGTAGCAGGCAGTACCCTAATTGATATCCATTCTGGTGTAAAGTTTTTCCACCGAACTTTGACGTAAAACGAGTTCTATTTGTTCTTTCCGGTTCACCCACTTTCAATTTAGAGAACGAATCAGGAAATATATCCCCTTCCCTTTTAGCAAATCTTAGGGATTCAGTAGAATTTTGACCCATTTCATTGGATAAAACACCCAGTATCAATATGCAAAGAAGCCAAGATAGTAGAGGAACTGGAGGAAGGTCTCCTTCAACACCACCAACTCTTTCTCTCCCCAGTAGAATGGCTAGCTCTTTACCTTATCCAGGGGAAGAGGATTTTTCCACGGATGAGATGAAAAAGATTAAACAAGCAGCTGAAATATGCCCTGTATTTTGTGGAACGTAAGCTGAATACTTAATTGCGGCAGCGCAGGGAGTCGTGGGTAGTTACGTGTCCTTCAAGGATTTCGTATAAGAAATAGCCCGTTTAATCCCTGAGAGAAAGAAATAGTGATCGGATGCAAATAGCCTTAGCTATTAGATGTTCTGTTCCCCCCAGTAGATTAGTATTCGTAGGTTTCGGAAGAGATACGAAAACGTGGAAAGTGTTTGTAGATATTTGCTCCGATTTATATTGTCAAAATAGACGTGATGAAATAACTAATAAGTTAATGAATATAGAAAGAGAGAGCAGGCGCCCAGACGAGTCTTTTACCTCATCTGTGTATAGGATTAAGAGAGAAGTGGAAGGATTAAAGAAAGACGCTAGCGAGATGTAGAGAAATTTAGATATCAAATTTATTATTAATAAAGTTTTACTAAATTCAATTCCTCGTAAACTCTGGAATAAGCACGGAGATCAAGAAGAGGATGTAAATAAAAAGATTAAACGAATCAGATGTGATGACCGAATCAGTTCTGAGCCTATTGCCCCTCATACGAGCTCTTTTGATAATTTAAATAATTTAAATCAAACCGTAGGGTCCCTACCATCCCCAAATCAGCAATATTACCCGATCGGTTTTCCAAACCAGACGTACCTCCAGACACAAAATCGTCATTTTAGTCAATCCTCTTATTCGCCCTACCAACAAGTCCTTCCCAAAGTCTCCCCCATATAACGTCCCTTTAAATACAATGCAATATGGCAATGTTCCTCAGTTTGATTATTCAAGCCAGTTTAGCCCTCAACATAACTTAATTTATGATGAACTTGGTAATCTGAATTCCTTACAAACGCCACAAGTGCAAACATACATGCTATATAACAAAAAAGTGCTATATTTGTGAGCAGACCGGGCACAAAGCAAAAAACTGTCCATTAATCGAACGAGTAAGAGCTTTAGATTTAGATAGAAATAAAGCCCGAGAGTATGAACAAATGAGTGAGAAAGATAATTATAATAGATACCCAGAAAAGGATAACCGCAAAGAGATTTCTTCGTCCCGTTAATATCGGGATCAAGGAAGAAACGATTATTCATATGCAAGAAGAAATCGATCACAATCGCCATTTGAATATAGAAGAGGAAGGAACTCTTCGTCTTATGAGCGGTCGAACAGAAGAAACGAGTATTCATATGCAAGAGAAAATAAGTTACCATCACCGTATGAGTATAGAAAAGGAAGAAACTCTTTGCCGTATGAGCGGTCAAACGGAAGATTTGAAAAATGGAAATATAAGAAACAATTATTCATACGAAAGAAGAAATCGGTTCCCATCCATACGAAAGCAGAAGAAACTTTTCTCATTACGAGCGTTCCAACGGAAGATATGGAGACGAAAACAAAAGTACCAGTGATTACTGGCAAGGCAGGAGACCGGGAGACCAGAGTGAATCCCCCTATCGAAAGGAAGTAAACAAGGATAGGGGAAGGTCCCCCTCGAGAGGCTGGGAGAACCATAGAAGTTATTTTCCTAGACGAAGGCGGACCAAGAATCCTCCTATCCGAGATAAATCGCCCCGGAGGGTCTCTTTCGAAAATGACGAAGAACAAGGACCCGATTCAAAAAACGAGTAACTAGGCAAATATCGAAAAGAAGTGATCAAACAGCAAAGCCAAATGAAAAATACGAGAGAAGGGAAAAAGAAACGGAGGAAGACGAAGAAAATAAACTACATGAGGCTAAAAAATAAAAATGTATATTTGTACGAGTGCGAGGAAAGAATAAATAAATAGAATGAAGCTGAGAATAGCCTCGATGCGAGTGAAAGAACCAGAGTCTAATTCACTCAGACAGAATGACGCGAGTGAGAAGTTGTTTACAATCAACTCTGATAGTAATCATGTGAACGGACCTTGCGATAGAATATTAGATGACGTTATTTCTAAGCGTGCGACCGAGAGGTGTGAATCATGTGCAGAACTGAAAGTAATCGTGTGAATGGAGCTTATGATACAGGCACATGTGACACTGAGGTTAAGAGTGCGATTAGAAGGTAGGATTCACGATTAAAACGTGTGAATGGAAGTGTAAATGATAGCATGGAAATACATGAAGAAAATAAGAAGAAACTGAATAAAAATTGTGAAGAAAAGAATGACGAGATCATAAGGGTGGATGAAAATGGATTAGTAGTACGAAGTGGAGTAGTGTATTTTGAAAAAGGGGTAGAAAAAATGGAAGTACATTGCAATGAAAGGGATAATAAATTACGGGGACAAATAAATTACAACAAAAAAGGGATTCTTCCCTCTTTTAGAATAAATGCTGTAAGAGATCCCCGAGATGAGAAGCAGATTTCCAATTGCCCCATGTATATCGTGCGAACATTTCAATGTCCAGTCATTCAGGTAAAAATAAATGACGTTGCGTCTCTAGCCCTTTTGGATACCAGGGCTGATATTTGTCTTATTAAGGAAACGTTAATTAACATAATTGGATTAAGTAATCAAATAAAAGAAACCAACCGAAGCTGTAAGGCGGTGAATGATGAAAGACTAACCACAATGGGGCAGATAAAAGTAGCAATGAAAATTGCATGAGGAACATGAAATTAGTGCTCTGATAGTCAAAGACTTACCCGTGGATTAAGTATTATTATTGAAGCTGATTTCATTAGAGACAATCATATTAAGATTGAAGGCATAGGAAGAGGTTTTGCGATCCATGTAAGGGAAAATCAAATTCCGGTGGTATCTAAAATACTCAAACCCGCAGGTAAGGAGAACCGGAACTTTGAAAAAATAAATTTAGTAGAGCTCTCCCTTAATCCCTTAAATTGGAAAAAGGATAAGCTTCGATAGCCCCTCAGCTGGAGCTTTTCTGGAACTTCGGTCAAGTGTTCCATTAAATAAAGGAATTACGTTGGTAATGGAAGCAGAACCACACCCTCCGAACTTATGGATCGAACCACAACTGGCGTGCGTAAATGAAGACGGCCAGATACCGATAGTAGTACAGAACAAGTCTGCAAATGACAGAGTCAAGGTTAGGGTGGAGAAGTTTTACAATATTGAACTATGAACCAGAACAAGAATATAAGAAACAAGGGCAGTGTCTGTACAATGCAGAAAGGACCAAAAACCTAATAGGAGAAGATGAGATAAACCGAGTAATGGACCACAAACGAGAAATGTTCATGGATGAAATCTCTGAAGAAATTTACGAAAGAGAAATGATGAGTGAGTTCATGCAGCCATGGAAGACTATTGAACAGAAATTAGAGGAAAGTAGAAGGTTTCGTATGACAGGCGAATCTGAACCCCGAAACAAAATGCCAATTAAAACATACTTCTGGAGTACCTGGATGTGGTATTCATAGGAGACGAGTTGGGACTGTTAAAGAATTATGAACTGTCACTGGAACTCGAACCTAGAAACGGTCCCATATACACTCCCCAGTCTAGGTTATCATTTAAATATCATGAAGAAGTATCCAAACAGGTCGCCGAACTAGAGCGACGTGGGCTAATCGAAAGAAGAAAGTGATTTCAATAGCCCCCTTTTACTAGTTAAGCAAAAGAACAAGAATAGATTGGTTAACTATAGAAATTTGAATAAAATACTGAAAATTTCAAGGTTTACGCTACCAAACATGGGGATTATATTCCGAAGCTTGGGGGGAAACAAGTATTTCTCCACCATCGATTTAGCTCAGGGCTATCATCAGATAGCCCTGGACGAAAAATCACAAAACTTGACCGCGTTCTCTTCAAATAACGCGAGCTTCGTGTATAGAGTCCTACCCTTTTGTCTAAAAATGGCCCCCCAAACGTTTTCAGTTCCATTATGGGTAATTTACTTCACGACCTGATTGGGAAACAGGTGTATGTGTTCATAGACGATATATTAATCGTCGGAAAAACTGAAAAAGAACACGAGAATAACATTAATTAGTCTTAGAAAGATTGAGAGAAAATAACTTGAAATTCAAATTTAGTAAATCCAAGTTTTTCCAAACAAAAGTCACCTTTCTGGGTCATGATATTACAAGAGAAGGCATATCACCTAGTCTTGACAAAGTTGAGGCTATGAAAAGGTTGAGACCTCCCAGTACAGTAAAAGAAGTACAGTCGTTTTTGAGATTGATAAGTTACTACAGATGCTATATATCAAATGTCGCTGAACTTCTTGGCCCCATCCATGTCTTGACCCGGAAGAAAGAAAAATTTGAATGGACAAAGGATCGAGAGAAAGCCTTGGCCACGGTTAAAAATGTCATTACCACCGAAACTCTGTTAAAACACTCAGATCCTAATGAACCGTTCTATCTATACAAGGACGCATCAGAAATGGCCAGTGGAGCGGTCCTAATGCAAGAGAACGAAGAAGATGAGTTGGTCGCCTTAGAATATTTCAGAAAAGGATTTAACGACACACAGAGGCGGTACTCAGTCATCGAGAAGGAAGGACTAAGTATCATCTTGGCACTAAATCATTTCCTTGCCCTCATTTTAGGATCTAAAGTTATACTACAAACTGACCACCGACCCTTAATAAGCCTGGTAATAAATCAATCATCAAAAAGATTGACGAAATGTTTTATCTGTTGGAACCTGACCTAAAAGTCGAATATGTCAAAGGAGAAACTTTGCCGCCGAGCTAATTAGTCGTTGCGTACAAAACGAGGAAGAACTAAGGTCTGAAGTTAAGGACCATCGCATAAATGCAATTACCATAAGCAAATAACAGAACCTGGACGCGGAAAATTTACCTAAACCAGGCACGTTGATTGAAAAAATCTTACAGGACGAAGCAGTTCCGGAAATATCCCTGCATGAAATCCGCAAAACACAGAGCCTAGACCAAAGGTGCAAGGGGATATTGAGAGGAGACGAAAGCAAAAAATTTACGATGATTAATGTATTAATTTACTCGACCCGAACCTTATAAAATAAGGAATCGAATAGGATTTATCTCCCTAATTCTGAACTAGGAAAGAAGGCTTTAACACAATTCCACAATTCTACAAATAAAGGTCACATGGCAGAATCAAAGACATACCAAGAGATGTCGCAGGTATACAACTGGCAGAATATGGCCGACTCGATAAGACAGTATACACTGCGTTCGCAATTATTAAGCAGATTACATTTTCTCCAATGTTTTCAAAAGTTTCTCCCCGATTTCAATGAAATTTGTAGCAAATAATCACTATATATAGCAGCATTGATGGTATTGATTTCGATAAAATATTTTGATAATTAAAATAATTATCTCATTTTATTGAAAAATATGTAAAATATTGTGTTCCGAATTATTAAGCAAGTATTCTATTTACGGATCTAAATGGTGAAAATGGATAAGAAGAAGGATTTAACATTAACTGAGAAAAGAAAAAATAGTAAAGTTACTCGCTGAAAATATAAAATCTATTGAAATTGCGAAGCAGTTTGGCAGAGCTTATCGAACTGTAAACAAGTTTGTAGCGGAGGGTACCAAACTGAGGCAGCGAAGTGATAAAGGAGCTATAAGAAAAGTGACAAGGCGGCAGATATCTGTAATCAAGCGCAAATTGCAAAGCATCCATTGTCCTCAAGTAAAGAGGTTTTTAAGCAGGCTGGCATACATAATGTACCAAGAACATCTCGATGTGGAATCCTCCAAACAATTGGCAAGGCGTGTAAACGTACGATTCAGTCACCATTAACACCCAGGTACAAGAAGCAGCGTGTTGAATAGGCGCGTCAGTACGTGAAAACAGATTTTAATACTGTATTGTTCACCGATGAATGAAAAGCAACCCTTGAGGGAATTGATGTTTGGCCAAGAAGATGGATTGCTCAGAGCCAATTTCCACCATCGAGATTAAGACGCCAACAAGGTGGAGGTGGTGTCATGTTTTGGGCAGGATTGATAGGCAATGAAGTAGCTGTCCCACACAGAGTGCCTGATGGTGTAAAAATGAATGCCCAGTCTTACACAAACTTTCTAAAAGAAAACCTCATTCCATGGTAGAGATTGACCTTTAGCAATCCATCTTCTTGACCAACCATCAGATCCCTCAAGGGTTGCTCTTCATTCATCGGTTAACAATACAGTATTAAAATCTGTTTTCACGTACTGACGCGCCCATTCAACACGCTGCTTCTTGTACCTGGGTGTTAATGGTGACTGAATCGTACGTTTACACGTCTTGCCAATTGTTTGGAGGATTCCACATCGAGATGTTCTTGGTACATTATGTATGCCAGCCTGCTCAAAAACCTCGTTACTTGAGGACAATGGATGCTTTCCAATTTGCGCTTGATTACAGTTATCTGCCGCCTTGTCACTTTTCTTATAGCTCCTTTATCACTTCGCTGCCTCAGTTTGGTACCCTCCGCTACAAACTTGTTTACAGTTCGATAAGCTCTGCCAAACTGCTTCGCAATTTCAATAGATTTTATATTTTCAGCGAGTAACTTTACTATTTTTTTCTCAGTTAATGTTTAATCCTTCTTCTTATCCATTTTCACCATTTAGATCCGTAAATAGAATACTTGCTTAATAATTCAGAACACAATATTTTACATATTTTTCAATAAAATGAGATAATTATTTTAATTATCAAAATATTTTATCGAAATGAATACCATCAATGCTGCTATATATAGTGATTATTTGCTACAAATTTCATTGAAATCGGGGAAAAACTTTTGAAAACATTGGAGAAAATGTAATCTGCTTAATAAGTGCGAACGCAGTGTATAAAGAAATGCGCCATCTGCAATAAATATAAAACATAAATCCGCGAAAAGCCTCTTTAGGAGAAACTCCCTCTTGTAACGAACCACTAGACCAGATATATGCCGATATGGTGGGTCCTTTCCCACGTTCGTGGGACCATTCTTCCTATGTGTTAGTCCTAATAGATGGGTTCACCAAATTTGTTGAACTGTATCCTTTGAAGGACAAGATCGTGGCAAAATGCATATTCGGGCACTACTTCCTGACTTATGGAAAAATGAGGAGTCTAAAAACAGAAAATGGGACTGAATTTACAAAAGAAAATATATCCCATCTAACAAAGAAATATCGAATTAACCTTAACTTTGGAGTTCTGGCTCATCCGGAAAGTCAGGGCCCAGTTGAGAGATATAATTATTCTCTGAAAAATGTCCTACCGACCCTAATAGAGGATCGAAAAGTCGTACTGGGATGAATATCTACCACTGGTCAAATATATCCATAACAATACCATACACAATACAACGCAAGAAAGACCATTTCTCTTAATGTTCGGTAGAAATGACGCCGTTCCTATTCAAGTAGACAGCTCGGAAGTCTCGCCACTAGATCTAGATGAATATAAATGGAGGCACGCGCATATGAAGGATGAAGTGTATTGAACGGTTAGGAAAAATGTAAAAGACCGACAATGAGTAATGATGGAAAGAACTGAGCGGAGATGCTTGCGAGAAATCCGGAAAGGGGAAAAGGTTTATATAAAACTGACACCCATTCCGGGTGCAAGCCCCCTATGAAGGACTTTGTGACGTAAGAGAGAAACTAAATGACTATGTGTACCTTGTCAAGGATCCTACATCGCTAAGAAAAAAAAGAGTGCATTTAAATAATATAAAAACAGAGATGATAAACGCGCACAAGAAAAGGAAGCTCGAAAATACAGAGTCAAGTCAATGACTCTCCTACGAAGGAAGAAACCTTGACAGGAATAGTGCGATCCACACAAAGTAGAGGAATTCTCGTTCCTACCCTGAGGGAAGAAATGTCTTCAGACGAAGAAATCCAAAATGAAAGCGATTCAGAAGTGGAGGTAGAAACGGATTCGAGAAGTGAACCTATGAAAGCGATTCAGAAGTGGAGGTAGAAACGGATTCGAGAAGTGAACCTGAATTAGTCATCCCTAAAGAACAACCTTACTTAATAACATCTCAAGGAGCCGTCCCAAGGAATTCGGCTCTTTAACGTACCATACTAAGGAAATTACAGTAGAAACGTCTTGTAAATAAAATATTCCACTAAACTAATTCAAAGCTATCGCATTACGTATTTGGGGAACCAAACGCTTACTCACTTATAAATTATTAGGAAGGATAAGAAATTAAAAGAAGGATAAAATCATAGGATTACATATTCCCTCATAAACTCTCTTATAGGTATATAGATATTCATAAAATAGGTAGGACGCCTTTAGTTTCTCTACAGTCTTAGCTAAAAATTTTATACTCGCCCAAATTTAAATCTAAATGAACACTTCCATATTTCAGTATAAATAAATTCTTTACCATGAGAACAATTGATATTTAAATAAAAAACCTTTTGCATAAACAGGATGTGGAGGTGCGAAATGTAAACGAATGAATTAACTAACAAACAAGAAATTTATACTTCAGCTATTCGCAAGGGAATTTCTAAATCAGTTCGTTTTAAAATTATAAAGAGGTTGATGCAGGAGAGAATTAAGTCCTAAATTTAAATAATTTGAAGATATTCCCTAATCTCGTTTATTTAATTTTAATGAAATTACTATTTCATATTAACTTTACTTGGGAACTGGATCATTACCGCGGTTTCCTGCTGCAGGATATGATTCCTGTTCTCCTCCTGCTGAGCGCAATACGAGCGAGGGCGCAAACCCTTTCCAGCAACGGAGTTTTGTTCGAACCATTCGGTCCACTAGTCCCACATGGTTCTGTCTACACCTTCAACGTTCGTTTACATATGGGCCCATACTTCCAAAATTTACATCTCCTGGATGCAAAATTTAATAAGCTCATCCATCGATGCAGAACGGAGCAGGAGTTATTAAAACGACTCACCAAACCAACAACAAACACCGTAAAAGAACTAGAGGTTCTCGTCACCAAATTACAAGGAGTACGGGAACAGATTCTCGAAACAAAACGAGAAATCACTGCGTTTATTACCATTTTGAACCAAGAAGATCCCATTGTAGGTCAATGCATGTCTCGGAAGAAGAGAGGATTGATCAACGCTGTGGGAGGTTTCATGAACTTGCTTTTGGCACAGCCCAACAAAGCTCGATTGACGACGTCATAAGGCACATACAAACGATCGAATCCAACGAGAAAAACTTACCTGAAAGTTTAAACCCATACGTCACCATTCTAAATGCAACAATATACGATATAAGCAGTTTGAAAAAATATGTAAACCTCCTCACCGAAAATATACACTCCTTCCAAGAAACAGTGGGTGTGTACCTTGCGAGTCTAGAAGAAGAAATTAAAAAGGAAAAGTACATCACCTTGCTCTCCATGTTAGGTCACAGCCTATCTACATATACAGAAGGACTCCACTTAAGATTAAACCGATTGAAAACAGCCTTTGTAAACGCCAACAGAGGTCGACTGGATTCCTTCCTATTTGATCCCGTATTTTGCCTTCAAGTTCTAAAAAGCATTGAGCCCAAAGTAAGAAGATTACTCCCTTACATTTTAAACGAATCTACCATCCCTTTATACTTCTAACTCGCTAATACGCGCCTGCCGAAGTTCTTCCATGATGAGCTTCGAATAATAATCTTCATCCCCTTAAAGGCAATAGAGTCCCCGATGAACCTCTTCCAGTTTGATCATCTTCCAATCTAGATTAACAAGGAAGATTTGTATGCCGAAATAATCCCGAGGACAAAACACTTAGGGGTGAGCCAAAACAGGCTAAATTTTCTCCTATTGGACAACTTGGACGGCTGTTGGCGGATCGAAGGGACTTGCCACTGTCCTGCCCCTACCTATATTTTAAATAAGGGATCCGATAATTGTTTGATCCGACTCTTCCAAGCAAACCCCAAAACAAATCTTACGACTTGCCACCGAGTGTTAAAAAGAAACTTTTCCCCAATGTTCTTTCGACCTCGTCACACTGTTTACTATAGTGTGACTCAACCCATAAATTTACTCTTTCGATGCGGAAATACCGCCGGAATACCGTTGAGACAAACCCTCCAGTAACCAAGCCGAGCTATTCGGTCCCATAATATAAACTCTTTATCCCTCTTAATGTTTATCTGAAAATAATTGTTACTCCATCTAATAATTGCTTGAAATTAGTGATTAAATAATCTTATATCTAATTTTTGCTCTTTTAGTATTTAAATAATCATATATCTAATAATTGTTCTTTTCAGTGCTAAGAAAAGAAAGTGTGACGTAGGAATAATAATGTGTATACATAAGTACTCAGTCTTTCCAGGAAAAGAACATTGAAAATTTGGAAAGATGAACATTGATGAACTACCGATTGAAATTTTTTATTATTTATTCATATACATGAAGGAGCACAAATTTGTTTTGAAATTTGTCTCGAAGAAATGGAGAGATTTGATCTCCACTTAGTTATCCCGTAGGGATCTCCTTTTTAAGGAGGTTACAACCCCAAATTTATTATTCATATTAGGTAATTATAGTCCTTTGAATTTAGATATCGAAGGTTTGGAAATTTCTACATTTCATGGTCGTCGCCTCTTTACGACGCAAGCACTGAAATCTTTGCAGATATTTAGACGAATACAAACATTGCATTTAGACAGAATACAATTTGCTTGTACTTCTGAAAAAACCTACGTCCGTTTCTTAAGTGCGTTTCCCAAATTACTTACCATATTTTAAAATTATGAAACGATACGCTGCCGTCAGATTTTTTATGCAGCCTGTTAAAACTGAGAAATTTACATTCATTAACTTTAGAAAATATACATTTCACCGGGTTCAATACGACTAAGAAATTGGTCACACTTGTCACTGATCAAGATAGCTTAGTTCAGTATAATTTTACCGACTTGCCCCTTCGCCCGAGCATATTAAGTTTCTTGCAATGTATCTTCGTCGAAAAGGATGCCACGACCCAGGTAAAGTGAGTAAGATTATTTTACCGGACATTACCAATTAAAGGAATGTGGTAAGGTAACTGATATATATATTTTAACAATGTCCATTTAAGATTTAACCCTTTTGATTCGTTACGGGATACGGATGATTCCGACTCCGATTAGTCGTTCAGTTACTCTGTTAATTTTATTTCTTAGTAGGAATTTATATGTTGTATACTTTTATTATTGTCACTATGTTTCATGTTCATTCCTTCTATACTTTCCTTCCAAAAAAGCCAAATCTTGTACATCACAGTGCTAACTTACAAGAGTTATCCTAAGAAATTGACTTTTTATGAACACAGTTAGGACGTGACGCATATTTTCTCTGTCAATAAAATAACGATAAATAAGCAAGTGAGTAAGGTATAAAAATATTAATTTTATAGCCGCATTATGTTCATAACACTTAATATCCACAAAACTCTCCGTTTTTATTTTTATGTATTTAATACCTTTAAATATAATCCATCTTACTGTAAAACAATATCTTACATTAGCTAACTAAATTCAAAGAATTAGTACATAAAGGCGTAAATCCTTAAACGTTACCTTAGTCTGCTGAAAATTTCAGTCATCACTCTAAGTAAATCAAACCGTTTCACAAAAATAACTAATTAAGGGACGAAATTATTTTTTATAAAGTAAATAATTCTCCTAAGGAAATACATAAAAATTCAATTGTGTAATTTCGAAATTTACTAAAGCATCTAGATGTTAATGCCATATATAAATTTACAGCAAAACTTATCATTGTACCTGTAAAATAATAAAATAATACGCAGCTAAAACGGTTACCTATGTTTTGCATAGAAGCTGATAAAAATTACATAATGAAAAATTTTTGTTATATACTCTCTAAACTGTAATTTTCCTTTCTTACTGTCCTTTCCTTTATGTGTAATTTATATAACGTATGGTGTTTACGATGATATTCCCTACGTCTCATTTTTTACGAGTTATAGGATGTACAGTGCTTACAAAAAGTCTCACGCCTCTGTCTCGTCTCAAGCTAGTCTGTTAGGTACAAAATGGGCGGTCCTTATGGCAGCGGAGGTGTGTTCGGATTGATGCACATAATTGCTCTAACCCCATCAATGACGTCCACATTATCTTTGTGTTAATCACTCTATCTATTTATATATAGAGACATACTGTATATAGATATATAGAGAGTATGCAGGGGATAACGTGTCTCAGTCCCAGCTATGGTAGTTGTCTTACAATTAACAGTCCCAAGTGCAAGTTACATTAACACCTCCACATAAACTACCCTGGACTAAAATAACATACGTGAAGCCCTTCCCCAGAAACCATTTAAAAGGTGTGATTTAAAAGCTTTCTCTCTCTCTCTCTCTCTCTCTCTGATCACACCGCATCCCATCAGAGGTTTTCAGCAGGGACATCGGCAATGTATCCATATAACGTTAATAATAACCGAAACTCGGGGAAAATATACTCTCTGCCTTCCGCTCTATCCCAAATCCTTTTCTCTTAGTAACCTCTTAATACAAACTAATCTATCATATTTTGCGACTTTTTAACTCTGGTAGGATTCCATTCCATTCCTATAGTGTAAGAGATACTTAAATTCATGTATGTATTATGCCATATGATGTGCGTAATAAATAATCACTTTTATATAGTTGGAGCGTTCAAGGTCATCTGTAATAATCTATAGACTACCCCTCAAGCCCACTCTCAACACTTAGATTCCCCTAAGACACAGGCGTCTTCAAGTAACATGAATGCGTAGAGATCTAAGGTGTTAGATTCCATATTATATAATTTATGTGCTAGGTTTAAGAACGCTGGCATTGAAGGATGGAAGGAAAGGACAGTAAAAGCGATAATAGGTTTAATGAAGGAAGTGGAATGAGGATGGAGGTAAGCGTTGCTATGTCGAAAGAAACGAGGTTGGGTGGGGAATTACGAAGGGAGGAGGAAAGGGAGAGAGGGGGCTAAAATGAACGCGGGGATGTGTTAAGGAAGAGGAGAGAAATTCATATGAAATGATAAACACAAACTCAAATATTTATTTTAATGCCCAAGACCTAGAAAGACAAAGAGCAAAATACCTTAAATTAACAATGAATTGACAGAAACAGAAGAGTCTGGTCTCAGACGCACTGATAGGCTTAACGTATGTGGCTAGAGGCCGCCACTCAGAATTACCACTACTACCTAAGTCATAATAAGGTTATTTACTATGACAGAGTAGTCATGAGTAGTCATGAGTAGTTATGGAAATAAAATATGATTATACTGTTGATGGCTGACTATATTCATTTGGGGTATAAACTATTGCTGACAATCTTTGGATCCTTGGCTTTTAAGACGAATTTTTTATGCATATGTTCAACAAAATAGGAAATTGGCTGATCACCAGTACACATTTGAAAACTTGTCGATCGATTTTTACAAACTAGTTGGTGATTCTATATAACTTTAGTGCGCTGATCTCAAAAATATAGTTAGTTTTTCCCTATCACGTATGGTTTTCTTACTACAGGGTGTGTCATAAATCCCCCATTTATCCCCAAATGTGAACCATCTTATCGAGACCAACATTGGATTGCACATGCTAAACCATAAATTTTGTTGTTATAGACTACAGTAACGCTTACATAATAATGTAGGGTAAATATATATCACAACCAGTCCCGTTCCCAGCAAAATACTCTCTCCCCTCCCATCAATGGGTGGTTAACATTTGGGGACAGATGAGGTATTACAACACCCCTTGTAGCACGAAATCTTTAGGTGATAGAGTAAAACCTAATTAAAGCAGAATTAAATAGCTTCTAGCTCTTGGACAAGCATATTGCTTGTTTATGAAAGAATAAAAAAATAACTGAAAGAAACAAAATATATTTACCTTCTTTACTTGCAAACATTTCAGGACTTATTCCAAAGACTTAAGACTACGAAGGTAGATCTGACTAATGACGACTAAACCGGTGCTTCTTTGATGTTTTCTTATGCTGTGCGTTAGGCTGATCTCGTTGCAGACACCAGCAGGAATCCGCCATCATATTTGTATGCCATCTTCCTTGATATCTTCTTTCCATGGTTTTGATGTCCTGGTGAAATCGTTCCCCTTGCTCCTCGCTGACATCTCCGAGATTTTCGGGAAAACGGTCAAGATGCGAAAATAAGAAGTGAACTTTCATGCTCTTGTTGCAGCCTAAGGCGCAAAACTTTTTAAGCATATTTTCCACCAGTCTTTCATAATTTTGGCTTTTGTACTTTCCCAAGAAATTCTCAACATCTTTGAAACCAAGCCATGCTTCTTTTTCTTTATTGGTCATTGTGTTCAGGAAATGATCGTCTGTCAATAACTTTTTAATCTGAGGACCTATAAAAACACCTTCCTTTATTTTCTCGTAGCTAATCTTTGGATATTTTGAACAAATGTACTTGAAACACTCACCTTCTCTATTCAATGCTTTGACATACTGCTTCATCAAGCCTAACTTAATGTGCAAGGGTGGTAGGAGGATTATATTTGGTTCAACTAGATGTTCATGTAAAATGTTCTTTGATCCTGGGATAAGATTCTCTCTAGGAGGCCAAGTTTTCCTCTTCCAGTGCTGGTCACGTGCTCGACTATCCCATTCGCAGATGAAACATGGCATCTTAGTGTATCCTGATTGCTGCCCAAGTAACATGCAAAGGACTTTGAGATCCCCACACAATATCCACCTGTGATTTTGATACTGAATTTTTTCCAGAAGCAGTTTCATGTTATCATAGGTCTCTTTTAAATGAGTAGAATGGGCCACTGGGATTGATGCATATTTGTTACCGTTGTGCAGTAACACTCCTTTTAGACTAGTTTTAGAGGAACCTATAAACAACCTCCAGTCACTGGTTTGGTATTCGATGCCTAGCTTGCACACTAATCCTGTTTTGTCCTTGCAAAATACCAAGGGACCATCTTCTTCGAAAAAAGGCACGAAGTCTTTCTCACGATTTCTGTACCAAGCGAAGCATGTGTCGGATGCCAATAAATTGTTCTCCTGCAATCTAGACCCCAAAAGTTCTGCAGAGTCCTTAGGCAGATTCAAATCCCTGACTAAGTCATTTAGTTCGGCTTGGGTTAATGGTTTAGGAGGATCTCGGTCAGCTGTTGGCTGTTCATAAACATCATCATTGTCTGGATTTGGAGCTGAATCAGAATCTGAATTGTATTGATCCAGACTCTCGGGTGGGCGGGTAATAGGAACTTCTGGACCACGGGGTACCGGCCTTATTGCAGATGGAAGACTGGGGTATTGAAGGCTCTCTTTATTCTTTGCATTATAACCTTTAACATTGCAAGAACAGAAGTAGCAGTCGTCGGTATGGTTTCTATGCTCGCGCCATACCATAGGGATCCCAAATGGCAAACTTTTCTTTTTACCTTTGTTCCAATTCCTTAGTGCCGCAACACACGTAAGACAAACCTTGTGTGGAGCCCAACTTTTGTCTTGATCTCCTAATTTAATTCCAAAATAAGCATGATAAGCTCTCTTAATGAAGGTTGTTACATTTGTCCTTTGTTTTACAACAACATACCGACCACAAATATAACAAAATATGTCTGGACTATGGGTACATCCTGTAGAAGCCATTATTAAAATTTTAAAGACGTAATGTTAGAATTATCTATCTGAAAAATATGAAAATACGAAATTAATTAAAGATAAAAAAGGTAAAAAATTACAAAACGCCCCAAAATTGTTTTGCTAATAACTTTAAAACTGTGAGTGATAGAAAAAACTGGTAGCATTTTTTAATTCAGCGCAGCGAACTGCTTCAGAATCACAACTCAAAATAAAGAAATCGATTTTCATGCAGACCGGTGTTGTTATTACCATTTGAAGGGTTGGTACCCTTCACAACCGAAATCAATTTCAGAAAGGGTGCATGGTATCCCCATTTCCTTTTTCGTCCCAGCACGCTTCACATAAGCCATTTACACAAAGATGGAAAGGCCGTCTGTGCACCACGAGACGACCCAGGCAATGCCGGGAGCAATGATGACATTGCATGAATATGGTGTGCCAATAAGAGAAATATCAAGACGACTAGACGTTCATCGAAGCACTGTGGAACGGTGGATTCATCGGTATGAAGCAGAAAACTCAATCGCTACTTTGCCGAGGTCTGGTCCTCCGCGTTCAGCATCTCAAGAGGAAGATGCTGCGAGTGTTAATCATGCCAGAGAGCATCCGTTTGTTCCAGCGACGCATATTTACAGACACCTGAACCTTCGTTGTAGCGCAAATACAGTGAACAACAGACTACACGAGGCAGGGTATTTTTCTCACCATCCAGCTATAAAACCTGCATTGACGATTGAGCATAAAGAGGCGCGGATGAGATTTGCCTTGCAATACTTGCCGCAGGAGGAAGAATTCTGGAGAAAAGTTGTGTACTGTGACGAAAAAACATTTTCAACAGAGAGTCATGGTTCCCTGCATTGTTGGAGGCAGCGCGGAAAACGCTATGAAGTAGGAAATGTTTTCCCGAGCAAACGTAGTGGTCACATCAATCTCGTCTCGGTGTGTAGGGCTGGATGTCTGGCTATGGTGTCGGAGAATTGACTCAAGTAGATGGACGCTTTACTGGACAGGAATATTGCCAGATACTGGAAGAGATGCTGCTACCCAGTGTTCGTGCGTATCTGGTTCCAGCGCCGGAACCATTTTAATTAATGGAAGATAACAGTCCCATTCATAGGAGTAACGTTGTGAGAGCGTGGTACGAAGATCACCCAGAGATTATTAATCTAATTCTGCGGCGCTAGGACAGTTTGCCTACGGACAATTTGCCTACGGACAGTTTGCCTACGGACAGTTTGCCTACGGACAGTTTGCCTACTGGACAGTTTGCCTAATGGACATTATGCCTATGGACACCATGCCTATGTGGTAAATTTATCCTTACCTTATTTAACTTATTTAACTTATTTAACTTCAGATTCATGCAAAAGAATTAATTCAAAATTAAAATGTGTTGTTGCCCTTAATAGCATAAATGTCTGAAAATATATCAAGTAAGAAAGGGAAACAGAAGTTTTCACATAATGGATATTTGTATGTGTTTGATAAATGTAGCAAGCGCGACCCTTCGTTACTTTTTTGGCGGTGCGAGCAAAAGAGTCAGTGTATTATAAGGTGTGTATATATAATATGGGTACTTTTCCGTTATCTGCCCCCTTGACGATTGGTTAGGTTAAGTCGTGATATTTTCGTTAAAACTAACGAAAATATCACGACTTAACCTAACCAATCGTCAAGGGCGTACAGTTGACCTAACCGGGCAGTGACGATTGGTTAGGTTAAGTTGTGATATTTTTGATAGTTTTAATGAAAATATCATGACTGAACCTAACCAATCGTCAATGGGACAGATAACGGAAAAGTACCCATATTATATATACACCTTATAATACACTGACTCTTTTGCTCGCACCGCCAAAAAAGTAACGAAGGGTCGCGCTTGCTACATTTATCAAACACATACAAATATCCATTATGTGAAAACTTCTGTTTCCCTTTCTTACTTGATATATTTTCAGACATTTATGCTATTAAGGGCAACAACACATTTTAATTTTGAATTAATTCTTTTGCATGAATCTGAAGTTAAATAAGTTAAATAAGTTAAATAAGGTAAGGATAAATATACCACATAGGCATGGTGTCCATAGGCATGGTGTCCATAGGCATAATGTCCAGTAGGCAAACTGTCCAGTAGGCAAACTGTCCAGTAGGCAAACTGTCCAGTAGGCAAACTGTCCGTAGGCAAACTGTCCGTAGGCAAACTGTCCGGCCACGAATTCTGCCACCACGTTCTCCTGATATGAATCCGATTGAAAACTTTTGGGCAATAATGATTAATGAATGGGACCAACGCAATGAAAGAACATTTGAAGCACTTTTAGCTCACACGAGGAATAGTTGGGAGAGCTTACGCCGAACACCAAACTTTCCCTACAATCTGTCCTCTTCTATGCCGCAACGATTGCAAGAAATTATTGATGCCGGAGGAAGCTATACGAAATACTGATGTTAAAGCCATGACGTAAATGTGTATCGAATATATATTTATGTTAATATAGAATTTTATTATATTTTTATGTTTGACATCTATAAAAGTATATATTGTGACCATGAAAGAACTTCGCTTATCCTTAGTTAGAATCTTTTCTTGCAATGTCTACGCTCGTGGAGATGATAATATATGCATTGTTGAAACAAACTATGAGAAGGTAATAGTTTCAGGAAAAAAATAAAAACTTGCAACATCGAGGCCATCACATGTTTATGGGAATTGTCATATGATATGCTACCAATAAACTCTTATATACTACTATATACAGTATACTATATTACGTAATAATTACGATGAACAAATCAAATGCAAATTTCTCTGATTCACGGCCCACCAGCCTTGCTTTAGACTAACGACTTTCATAAGATGGAATAGGTTACCATTTAAAACAATGGATAAACTATCTATTAGTGAGACGACCGTGACTTCCTCGAAATGCGAGCGCGTGAGAGGTTCACTGAGGAATTTGGTCATTAGATTCTTCACGTAGGATATGTATCACAAACAACAATATTGACAACAATTCCCAACAATTACTTAATATCAATCATTGCATTTGAGCAAATAATAATTTAGACCTGCGTCAAAATAACTTAGGTATCATGCCATGATTTGGGATATTTGCCGAATTAGTCGTTCTCTATAGTCTACAGCAGTGATGCACAAACCCTGGCCCGCGGGCCAAATGTGGCCACCACGGATCTTTTCAGTGGCCCCACGGGTCTTTTCAATTCAATGAAAAAGTTAGCTACCCAAAGAAAAATATGAAATATTACCCCTGGTTATTATAAAAAATAGAATATCTATATATCTGGCCCCTACATATAAAACAGATGGTTGGTTTGGCCCTCACATCCAAAAAGTTTGTGCACCACTGGTCTACAGTATATATTGAGACGGTATAATGTAATGCCCAGCTAATATTATGATGACTAGGATTGCTCCATATCCATCCCAACATCCCGAAACTTGGTCATTCTGCTTCTAAATCATTTGTATTTTAAACACTAAAATGTAGCAGAAGTGACGTAATAATGGACGTCATTGATTGGGTTAGAGCAGTTATGTGCACCAATCCGAACACACCTCCGCTGCCATAAGGACTGCCCATTTTATACCTAACAGACGAGCTTGGGACGAGAGAGAGGCGTGAGACTTCTTGTAAGCACTGTACAATGTAAGTGATGATCCTTTCATGCAGAAAACTTTAGTTATTCTTTTGAACATAAACCTGATCTCTATATATTAAGAAATAACTGCAGAAAAATCCATTTTTCCCCCCTGTAACGAATTCCCCTCCAGGGGCAACTTGATAAATTCTGTCAAGATTTTTAAAATTTTCCAGAGGAATTAAATCCTTAATTTTCTACTAACGATTATATCGTTGGTTGTCGTGAAGCGTTATCGACTTCAAATTGTTCTCTGCATAAAACAACCATATTTTGAATAGGGTTTTAGACCTTGAAAATTCCCTATATCAAAACTTTTCTCTATTCTCAAATAAAAAAAGGATCTGAACTATGCATAGAATCACACACTGATTTCCTAAACTGAATTCTGTAGTTACCCCTAACATATAAAATTAAATTATTCATAATTCATCCCTTAATTACAAATAAAATAAATTGTTACGATAAAACTGAATCCCTTCAATTGAGTATATGAAAGATACACAGCAACATTTCAAACTTCGTAGACTAATCTAATCCCTTTATTTACGTTGAAGAGCATAGCTAAAATGTAACTTTACAGCTAGTCTGGGCATAAAATCCCTTTTCATTGGCTTTCTTGAGATCAAATAATTTTTTATCGGGTATATGGGGCTAACAGCTAAGCCTCGGATCCTAACAAAACCCCAAGAAACCCAAAATATATAAGTTTCACATACTCACAAATGCTGGAGTTTTGATTGTGAATGCATGTGTTTTCCCTCCTTTTTGACAATTTTCATTACTTCGTAATGTAAATATTGTGTAATTCAAATTATTCGAAATGTTATCTGTGACCCAAACTTTCTGTATATTTTGATATGATAGATATATAAAATTGTCATTACTTTGAATAATTAAGTCTTGTACCTATAAAAACACAACCTTTTATCTGAGCTTATAGTAAGATATTAAGAATTTCAATTTACTTAATTTTATGTAATCATAATCAGTAGGCCTATCCAAATTTCAATGACATTTCTTTTGTTCACAAGTCCACAGGATGAGTCAGAAAGAAATCAGAACCCGAAGCAAATCAAGTTGTCACGTAAGTCATTTGGTGGGGACCGGGAGGGACTTCCCCCTGCTGAGCTGCCCACAGGCAGAGATCTGCTGAGGTATGGTTTATTGAGGAGAGAGACGAGTGAGGAAGACAGGAGGAATTACCCAGTTAATGACTTGATTAACAACGGCATTGTTCCAGGGCTACTGGCTCAGTGGAGAAAGGCCAACGCTTTATTCACAGGATCTGTAAGCAACACTGAGGTCAGGATCAGGGCTAAAGTGAAGGCACTGTGGGATGAGGCAGCGAAGGTGTCTATTGGCAATGTGAAGCTAGAGGTCAAAGATAGGTTCATGATGAAACGGGACAAATTGATGGATATCCTGACCTGTCACTGTGTGATCAGGAGCCGCAGCGAGCTTGGGTGCAACCCTCTCTGCAGTAGTGAGGTTCACATTGACTGCAGCTGCAGGAGCGAGCAGAAGATACCAGTGCGGGAGCTTGCTTTCATTAAAGGTCAGAGAGAAAAGGTGGGCAGTGTGGGGGCACACCAGATGGGTCTAGCTGATCACCCTGAGACCAGGAGACAGGAAGCAGTGCTGCAGAGACAGGAGCAGAGAAGGAAGGCCGAGGAGAAGAGGAGGAAGAAGGCAGAGGAGTCAGCCAAGAAAAAAGAGGAGTTGAGGGAGGAGTCACTGCTGGAGATGGAATTGGAGGAGACTGGAGATATACTGGAGGAGGCAGGGAGGAGAGAGGAGGACGAAAACTTCATACCAGAGGCTGCGACAACTTCTTCCTTGCCTGTAGCTAAGAAGAAGAAATACAACACGGAAGACATCACCAACATAGCTCTGGCTAGCTTGAAACATCACACTGGGCTGAGAGAGACTGCAGAGATTGCCACTGCTGCCTGGATTGATGCTGGTCTTATCACAGAGTTTGACACAGCACTGGTAATTGACCACAAGAAGGTGAGGAGGGCTCAGGAGAGACTGACTAAGGAGCTGGTCAAGAAGTTTGATGAAGAGATTACGGAAAATGCCATCATCTGTATCTTCTTTGATGGGAAAAGAGATGACACCAAAGTGATGATGGAAGCTGAGGGCAGTGACAGGCAGTTTCCTGGCGTCATTAAGGAAGAACACTAGACAGTGTGCATTGAACCAGGTGGGAAATATTTGTGGCATTTTGCACCAGAGGAAGCTGCAGAGGAGAGAAGTCATGCTGAGGTCATTGCTGATCATCTGGTGAACTGGCTAAGAGAGCGAGGAGCACACCAGACCGTTTTGGCCATAGGAGGTGACAGTATTAATGTGAATACTGACTGGGAGGGAGGAGTAATGCATTATGTGGAGGCCAAGCTTAGCAGGAAGTTGGTGTGGATTGTCTGTGACTTGCACACTGAGGAGCTGAGTCTCAGACACCTGGTGACTGCACTGGAGATCAACCTAAACTTCACGAGGATCACTGTTGGTCCTCCTCTACCCCATCTTAGTCAGGAAGTAGTCAAGGACCTCAGCACAGACCAATCGTATGGCTACAGAATCATCACTGCCATTAGATCGGGAGAGGTACCTCAGAGTCTAGCTCTCCTGGAGATTGGGCCATTCTGTCACAGTAGGTGGGTCACCACGGCTCTAAGGTTCTTCAGATTGTGGATTTCCAAACATGGGCTGGAGGGTAGAAACCTGAAGAATCTGAGGATAATTGTGGAATTCATAGTGGGAGTCTACATGCCAAACTGGTTCAACATCAAGTTAAATCACAGCTGGGTGGAGGGTCCCAGGCATGTACTGTACCAGCTGAAGCTGCTCAGAAGTCAGAAGAAGGAGGTGATAGGAATATTGATGCCTATAGTGAAGAGATCAGCCTGGTATGCACATTCTGAGGCTGTGCTCCAGGCCATGCTGTGCAATGAGGTGGAGGAGGAGAGGAGGGAGGCACTGAAGAGGATACTGGAAATCAGAGGTGAAGGAGATGAGGACACACAGGTAGGAGACTGCAGTGTCAGACCCAGGAAGACTCCTGACATCAACCCTGATGTTAGCAAACTCTCGGAGCTTACTGACTGGAACTCTGGCGTGACTGAGCCTCCTCTGACCTGCTCCCTCACCACTGCTGCAATCAAGGAGTTTCTGGATAGACCAATGGAAGTTCCTGCATGGCCCTCACACACAGAGTCAGTAGAGAGCTGTGTAAGGATGAAAACTGAAGCAGCACAACATGTTTACTCACAAGAGAGGAGGGAGGCGTACATCAGTGGCCAGGTGGCCAGTAGGGAGCTCATGTCCAGGAACAAGAGCAAGGCAGACATGGCATCCTTGGCAAAGTTCAAGAAACCTATCTATATTTCTAAGTTTTAATATTGAAATACAATCAAATGTCTTTAATTGTATGTAATGTATGTAGAATGTAGTTATATACAATAAAAAAAATACTTGCAAAAATTGCTGATTTTTCGTAAACTTCAACTTCAAATATATGTGGCTAGGAGTGGTCAAATCTGGATTTTAAAGCCATATTTCGATTTAGTACATAAAAATGCATCATTTAGTCACTAGTAGTCTTTGAAAATCTAAAGATTTCACTTTGCTCCCTAAAATTGACTTTCACTTTGCTCCCTAATACTGTAGGTACCTGGTTTGGAATCTCTGGCAAGATTTAAGTTTATTATTCATGGGAATGAAATTTCATTAAGATTAGCTAAGGTTCCTTGGATACTATAAATTATGTCTTGCGTAAACTACTGCTTTTGGGTGTTCCCAGATCTGTATTTTGCATTTTGTCATTCTGTTTTAAATATTATGCCTCCACATGGGATGAGTCTTCCCTCCCTCAATAATCTTGAAACCCCAAATTAATAAAATCACAAAAACGTACTTGGTGTCTGACTTTTCTCTGTAAATATATACTGTTTATATATATATATGTGTATATATATATATATATATATATATATATATATATATACAGTTGGTAAAAAAGTGACCCCTTAGAGGTAAACTGTCATATTAAAAAAAGTAAGGGGACTAGAGCTCCCAAACTTCATAGATGATTACCTTAGCATGTTGTTCGACTTAATTGAGAAGTTGCTCGATGTGTCCCCCTTCCTGCTCAAAGTAGGCCTACAAACGTGGACGCCACTGATCAATACACCTGTTTACATATCATTGAGACACCTTCTCCCAGCCAAGCAGAATTCTTTCGCGTAGTTCATCTATGTCTCTTATATAGGTACCAAGGATGTAAACTTTGGACTTCAGGGCTTCCCAAACACCATAATCTAGTTGTGAAAGATCGGGGCTACTAGCCGGCCACATATTGGGTTCGATAAAATCCGGTGTTATATCTTTCACCACTAATTCGTCGAATATCAGTTAGATAGAGTGAAAGATATACTTTCCAACAAGATGGACCCCCAGCTCACAAAGCACGCCAAACTGTCACAATCCTTGAGAACGAAACACCGGATTTTATCGAACCCAATATGTGGCCGGCTAGTAGCCCCGATCTTTCACCACTAGATTATGGTGTTTAGGAAGCCCTGAAGTCCAAAGTTTACATCCTTGGTACCAACATAAGAGACATAGATGAACTACGCGAAAGAATTCTGCTCGGCTAGGAGGTGTCTCAACAATATGTAAACAAGTGTGTTGATCAGTGGCGTCCACGTTTGTAGGCCTGCGTTGAGCAGGAAAGGGGACACCTCGAGCAACTTCTCAATTAAGACGAACAACATGCTATGGTAAGCATCTATGAAATTTGGGAGCTCTCGTCCCCTTACTTTTTTTAATATGACACTTTACCTCTAAGGGGTCATTTTTTTTACCCACCCTGTATATATATCGGTATTTTCCATATAAATAATAATAACTAATTACCTATAAAATAAATCTTCGAAAATTTATATATTCCATCCTTAACGCAGTTCCAAAGTTATGGCACGAACACTAAAAAGCTCCATTTGAATTTTAACTTCTATTTGTGACCTTGACCTTTAATACAAAGACCTACTTCTTGCTCGCGACACAGCTTGTAATGAAACATATAAGCATGAAGTTTCATCGTCAATTTATGTTGAGCGGTTCAAAAGTTATGGTGCGAACACGAAAGGCGTGACGAACGGACAGTGCAATGTATCCCCTCCAAACTTATTTTGACCTAGCATAATCATATAATCATTCAATAATTCGTGAACTAGGTTCCGGGAAGTCATTCCTTCCGTGCCAGACAATTACAGAAGTTCGGATTACCTTTAACTTTCACTAATCAATATTTCCCTTAAAAATGCCTTAAAGTTGCAAAATGAATTAATTGCCTTCTAAAATTAACTAGTCTGATTCAACGTTCATTTTTTACGAAATTATCAAATTCACACCTTAATTAAAGGATCCCTATAAATTCACTATTTTTTCACGTAAATTTTCGTAATATACTCGTATGCTAATTTAAATGATTCAGTTCTGTAATAAATAATTTTGTTGCAATGACTCTACCTTAAAATGTTTTAAAATCGAAGTTTTGCATTAACAGTTATAAATAAAAGTGTGAAATGTAGCTTATTATGTTCGTATTATCTTCTAATCTATTACCGCCACGCTTCTCTGTATATAGGCTGTTGTTTTAAGGCTTCATAATTTTTGCTATATTTCATGTACAGTATATTGGTTTGTCAGTTGATCTCAAACGCCTCATGCCGTTAAGCCTTTATTAATATTAGACATCGACACCAGTGGGCCGCTGAGATTACTGACTGAACATCGATATTGTACACAGAATATTATACACCGATTTCCCCGTCAACGTCCAGTATCGACTGACAAAATCCAAACTTCCGCGTCAGGCGACTTCAAGTTCAGAGTAACGGCCAACACCTGTCAAGGTGATGAGGTTAACTGACGTCAGCAAGAGAAGCGGGAAAAGCGCGACCAACAATTATAATAACGAAAATAATAACAAAACTAGATACCTCTGTTTCTGTTGGCCAATATTTCAACTCTAGTTACACACAATCACCTAAAGTTCATTACAATTGATACATGACATACGGAAATTCACCCAACACAATACAAAACTTTCAAGAATAAATTATTTTCATTATAGTATATCTTACTGTCGGACAGATATTCATCACATAAACTTATAATTGGGCTCCTGTCATGCACTACCTGGCTGCAAACTGTCTTATAGCAAACATTACTTGACACTCCTAAACAGAACTCAGTTCTGACAGGAAAAAAAAAAAAAACGATCAGGAGCCGTTTGAGCGCGACTACTAGAGTCAATTCTTTTGTGCCAGGCTGTTTTCCTTTTCTGCGCTTCAGGGATTTAGGAAATGGTAACAATACACCTCTTTCTTTATTGTAACCTTACCTAACCTTACCTAACTTTACCTAACCTCACGTAAACTTAACCTTACCTAACTTTACCTAATCTAACGTAAAACCTAACTTAGCCTTACCTAACCTAAAGTAAACTAACCCCTGTTAACACTGGGGAAGTAGATATTTTTTGTATAATATACACTGGGTAGTGGAAATCGATGGGAGTGCAAATTAACCCATTCAATACGATGACGAGTACGCGTTCGTCGTGGTTCCTCTGGTGACGCGTTACGATGACGAGTATGCGTTCGTCATGACTAATATTGGTTATTTCGAAGCAAATATTTCTCATAGTGCGCTGCAAAGCTTCTTGATTGATATTCGAAGTATGGACTGGGAGTTGATGATGTCATTATGAAAGAAACAACGTGACGCGAGTCGTTCAGAAAGGGTTAAATGTGACACCGGTTCCTACTGTCACAATCATCCTCATCGAAATCTCTTGATATTTTGGGTAATAGTTTAAGTAATGAATACTCAATTTTTTAGAATCTTTTCAGTTTCTTGCATTTATCTATTATATGCATAAAAATATGCCGGTCTAAATGTCACTTACATTAGCCCTATTACATATATAGATTAATGTTATTGTCATTTGACAATAAACAATATTTTAATTATTATTTTATTTAGTTAAAAAAAATTTAAGGCACATTTACTGCTTCGATGTCACATAATCTGCTCATGCATGTTTATATTTTTAACCGAGTCTCATTTGCCACCAATTCTTATTTTAATATTTCAATCACTAAAAATCAATTTTGTACATACTGTATATTCATTTGATCTCTTTACTGTGTAATGTCATCTGCACTGATAATGTCACCGCCCGTGGTAGTGGGTAACACGGTTTCCCTATAAGTGAAGTGTAAACACTGAAGTTAGGAGTTCGATTCTCGATGGTGCTGATAATAACAATCCAGGAATTAGCAGAAGGGGCTGCATTAGTCTGACCTGAGTACTGTGCCGTTTTCTGGCCCTCCTCACTCAGTATTCTCATTACATTATGACCATTTTCAGTGCTGGGCACTTGCGCAAACACTTGCGCAAAACGCAAATTGCGCAATTGCGCAAGTGTGATTTCGGTTGCGCATTTGCGTTTGCGCCAATTCTTGCGCAAACTTGTGCGCAAACGTGAAAAAAAAACAAATATTAAAAATAGTGGATTTAGCTCATAAACACGTGACTGCCAGACAGGTGGCGCCGCCAGACAGCAGTGAGCACTCAGTATACCAACAACGCTAGTGAAACACGTTTGTTTGATTAGTTGATTTTAATTTTATTTCAGAGTTCAAACTACTAACTACTCTAGTAACTTCTAGAAACTTCATAAGTCATAACTACTGTCTATAACTAGTGAACCATGGACAGCCTCAGACACCAGTCTCTGTCCAGCCCCACCTCTGCCCCCAGCCCGGCCGGCAGCGTGACCAGCCATGGCTCAGAGCCTCACCAGGAGGAAGAGGACCTCAACAACCCCTGGCCCCACCTGTACACCTTCTTTGGACCTTTGACCAGCAAGAAGAGGGTGGTTGAGAGGGGCAGGGTGGTCTACAGGGGCAGCATCATCTGTAAGAGGTGCAAGGCCAAGGTCAGCTTCAACACCATCAGCAAGTACATCCTAAAGAGCCACTACCAGCATGTGAGTTTGTTTATTTATAAATTTAAAATTTAAAAAAAACTTGATAAGTAGTTAACTTTAGAAATTATTATTTATTAAAATATAATTAAATATTAAATAATAAATTATACTTTGTCTCAATTCAAACACTTCTGTTGTATATCACTGTCATTACAATATAGTTTATAATTTTTTTTTTCAAGGTTCACCCCAACCTAGGAGTTGAGGACCCCAATGGAGAGCGCCACCCGCAACCGCCTCTCCACCAAGGTGGGGAAGGAGCTACATGCTTGGTGCTCTGAAAAGGAGAAGACCAGCAAGGAGCTGGAGCAGGGGATTTTCTCCTGTACCGCGCCGCCTGGGTTGAGGTCTTTCTGAAGTACAACACGGCCATCCCCAGCTCTGCAGCTGTGGAGAGGGTGTTCTCCCAGGGGTCTGACATCATGAAGCCCAAGAGGTCCAGCCTGACCTCTGGGAACTTTGAGAGGTTTGTGTTCCTGAAGGGCAACATGGACCTGCTCACGATGGAGTTGGAGGAGGACTCTGAGGAGCTTTGAAGTGTTTTTTTTTGTAATATTGTAATTTCTTTTTTTTTATTATTATTTATTTAACATTGTAATTTTGTATCTATTCTTTATTGATATACAGTGTGTCCGTAAAGTCATGGTGGGATTTTAAATAGCTATATTATTGCAACGAAACATGATAATGAGATGAAAAAAAGGCAAATTGAAGAGCAACTCTAAAAGAATAACTTTATTTAACGTAGTTCGATATGGGCTCCTCTGGTAGCCCTGCAGACATCTAGGCGGTGATTCAATTCCAGCCACACACACCCAAGAACATCAGGAGTGACGGATGCGATAGCTTCCGTGATTCGCTCGTGCAAGTGATGAATATCCCTAATGGGTACACTGTACACGCTTTGCTTGACGTAACCCCACAAATAAAAGTCCAAAGGTGTCAGGTCCGGAGAGCGTGGAGGCCATGGCTTCCATCCTCCTCTTCCTATCCATCTCTGTGGAAATTTTTCATTAAGGAATTCTCGAACAACGTTGGCATAGTGCGGAGGAGCACCATCTTGCTGAAAGATGACATTATTGTCAATAAATTGGGGTACTGCAAAATGTTCCAACATAGCGAGGTAGTTATGTGACGTCACAGTGGGTTCCGCGAAGAAAAATGGGCCAATCACTCGATCTCGTGCTAGAGCACACCACACATCAACTTTCGGGCTATTACGCTCATGTTCAACATAGGCATGTGGACAGCCTAGACTAACTACGAGATAAAGGTTAAGCTTAGCCTAGACTAACTACAAGATACAACTTTGAGAGTTGTTCTTCAATTTGGCATTGTTTCATCTCATTATCATGTTTCGTTGCAATAATATAGCTATTTAAAATCCCACCATGACTTTACGGACACACTGTATCTATGGATCGTGTGTCTGTTGATAAAGTCTTTTGATTTGATTTGATTTACTATAAATTTAATTTTATACAGGGTGTCCCAAAAAAAACCGCACCTATTTTTTTTTTTTGGAAAACCCTGTATATATAAATAGTTTGCGTTTGCGCAAGCGCAAGTTTCGAGAAGTTTGCGCATTTGCGCTTGCGCAAGGTATGGGTTTGGGTTTGCGCATTTGCGCTTGCGCAAGTGAATTTTCGTTTGCGCTGCCCAGCACTGACCATTTTTCTATTCAGTATTATTTCTGGCCGCATTCTCTCCGCATTGCTATGTTCAACGCATTGGAAATTGAAAAACTACAATGTTTTCATTCAGCCATGATTTAGTGATTTTATTACATAACCTTTTGATTTTACAGCATGTGTTGAAAGTGTTTTCCACCATTTTGCAGGCACAGAGCAAATCGTCTACACTTGTTGTCAAAAAATTTTTACAACAAGCACGTTGACTGCGGAAAGACTTTTCGAAAGCACTGTATAATAATGATGATAATAATAATAATAATAATAATAATAATAATAATAATAATCTATTTTAGTAAACTTACTGTACAATTTTTAACATTATTTAACTTTCTTTAGATACGCTTCTCACATACATCTACATACATACATACATACATACAAGCGCCTCGATGGTGTAGTAGTTAGCGTCGCTGACTACGAATCCATCGGCCCCGGGTTCGAGACCCGGTGATTGCAGCCGGCGGGCAGCAAAACCAAGCTGTTCATCCTTCCACACAATAAAGAAAGTGGTTGGTAGATAAATGGGTACCATGGGTGGCCTAGTGGTTAAGACGCTGGGCTGATGGTGGGGTGTGATTCGGATTCCACGTTAAACTGTAGATCTAAGGTGGAGTGAAAAGCTTGACCTTCGTCAGAATGAACAATTTTGGCGGAAGCTAACCAGAGGTTACCAAAAGTTACACCATTGGTTAAAAAATGTACATTTATATCTTTAAATATCTTCATCTTAAATATAACACTGGGCAACACGTATTTTATTGAATGATATCTGACACTTGATTCTAGGTAATTTGGGTGCGCTGAATACGAATTTCAACTCGGTTTGGCTCTATCAGGTCCTAATTCTTGTCGACAGCCTATGTGCCATTTTCCAGATTTTTCAAATTAGGACTAAAAAATTAAGTCATGTGTTAAATTTTTTTTTCAAGTTTCATGAATACAAGCAGTTCAAACTACAGTAAAATTACATTATAACGATAGAAATGACTTAAAATAAAAAAACAAACAGATATGAAGCTTTCACTGTGGCAAAAACTTTCTTTTGTAAGACTTTCTAGCGTATTTGCTTGTTGATGGCAGGTCTCTTTTCAAGCACCAGCAGTAATCAGCCATCATGTGGGAATCCCAGCGGCCATGGTACCGTTCCTCCATAATTTTGATATCTTGGTGGAATCTCTCCCCTTGTTCGTCACTTACATCACCTAAATTACTTCGAAATTGGTCAAGATGGCTATTCAAAAAATGCATTTTTATGCTCATATTGCAACCTAACTCTTTGTAGTCCCTTAAAAGTTTTTTTACGATTTCTTCGTAGTTATCTGCCCTATAATTGCCTAAAAAGTTTTTTATCAAGTCCACGAATGAGAACCAGCCATTTTTTTTCGCGTTCATTCATGACATTAGGAAAATTGCTGTCTTTAATCATTGTTCTTATTTGTGGACCGTCGAAAATTCCCGCCTTGATTTTTTCATAACTTAAACTTGGAAATTTTGAAGTTATGTATTTGAAACACTCGCCGTTCGTATCTAAAGCTTTTACATATTGTTTAATGAGGCCTAGTTTTATATGCAGAGGAGGAAATATGATTTTATCTCTGCTCACTAAAGGTGGATTAATTACGTTTTTTTTCTCCGACAGTAAGTGATGTTCGTGCTGGCCAGATTTGTTTGAAATAATGTTCTTCCTTGGCTCTGCTGTCCCATAAGCAAAGGAAGCAGGGATATTTAGTATACCCTCCTTGTTGTCCTAGCAGAAAATTAACCATTTTTAAGTCAACACATATGATCCACTCGTGCTCCCTATATTTGATAAGATTTAAAACCTTTTCTATATGTTCATACTTTTCTTTTAATTTTGTTGAGTGCCCAATCGGTATCGAGCCGTATAGATTGCCATTATGCAACAACACACACTTAAGACTTCTTTTCGAACTGTCTAAAAACAAGCGCCAATCATTTGCATCGTAAGACTCAACCCCCATCTTCTTTAACAAACCAACTATGTCGCAGCAATATACTAAACTATCCTCTGTTCTAAAATATTTAACAAGTTCTTCTTCTCTTTTTCTGTAAAATGAAATGTATGTGTTTGAAGTAAGCAAGTTTTTCTCTTTAAGTCTTGAAGCTAAAATTTCCGCAGCCTTTTTTGGCAAATTTAGATCCCTTACAAGATCATTCAACTCGGCCTGGTTAAACTTTTGCGGATCGTTTTGACTTTCAAATACGCTGGGGTCAAAATCGGTGTCTGACTCCTCAAAGCGCATAACAATATTTTCAGGAACATCTTCAACTAATTCTTTAGTTGGCAGACCCTTAAATTTTGGAATGGGGATCTCATTTGAATGTAGCACAGGTCGTATCGCGGTGTCGAAATTTGGGTACTCGATACAATGTTTATTTTTCTTAGTGAAGCCCGAAGTCTTGACAAAGCAAAGGTAGCAATCGGTCTCGTGGTTAGTAGGCTCTCGCCACACCTGATATGGAAAAAAAATTGTAAAGCGTTAACAAAAGCGACGAGAGACTTGTTTTTATGAATTTTATCAAAAGTTATCACCCAAACATTTAACATTTCTATGTGTTTCAACCTTATGCAATATTTGAGATTCTTATAAACATTTTCTGTAAATTTGTGTTTATGTACCTAAGTTACAATTATATTTAGGTAAGTTACAGTATACTAGTGATTAAATTACGTAGTTTTATGAAATCATAAACTTACCATCGGAACTCCAAAAGGTATTTTTGAATCCGAACCCTTCGTCCAATGTCGCAGTCTTTCAATGCATATAGTGCAGGCTTTATGTGGAGCCCACGATTTATCTTGGTCCCCCAGTTTTATGCCAAAATAAGCTAAGTAAGCTCTTTTTACGAAGTCAGTTATATTTGCTCGTTGATGTGGAAGTGTAAAATTTCCACATATATAACAGAAGGAATCAGGGTTGTTTTTGCATTTGAACTTTCTAGTACTTGATGACATATTGCTTGATTGTTCTGCCAATTTGTAAAGGTATTTAAAGCCCTTAATTCATATAAATTTAAGAAAATCTGAAATATAAACACAAAAATTAGTTTAAATAGGTACTTATTATGAAATAGGTACTTACAATCTATGAAATTAAACTAGAAACACGGATGAGTAGGTACAATATAAATTACGTCTAATTAAATCAACTATATTAAATCACGATGACAAAATTACTCACTAAATCATATGCCAATTCAAAATTATGTTAATGCCCAAACTTAATTAACTAACTCGACTGACTGACTGACTGACTGACTGACTGAATTGACTGATTAACTCTGGAAACGAGTCGCTTTTATATATTTTAGTTGTCCCTCTAGAATACTCTACAGAGAACAGGAACGCTCGAGAAAATTTTAGAATTCTATGATATTTTTAGCTTAATTTACTAATATTAAAATGGGTTAAAAATGACAAAATTAAAAATATTTTTAGGGTGTTACATATAAAAATATACATAATACAACAATACCATAACAATAGGTACAAATACCTAGATAAAAACCTAGTTGCATAATGTGTAACTGCAAAAAGACTTAGCGAGTATTGAGAAAAAAACCTTTTTATGAATACGACGAAAGAGGAGGGGTGTTGAGCAAAATCAGGACCTGATAGAGCAAAACCGAGTAAATATTCGTGCTCAGCGCACCCAAATTACCTAGAACTAACTGTCAAATCTAATTCAATAGACAAAAAGTTGAAATTTGTTCCCCAGTGATAATCTTTACTGAAATTAGATCTGTAATCCAATTAATAAAAGTTTCCATCCACTTTAAGCTATACGTAAGTTGTGTTTGACTTCGTGTTTTCCCTGAATTACTCTTATTAATGATACATGGGTTGGTGCTTGATGTTCATGACTGTTAAACTGTTTAACTGGCCTTAATATTCTTTCTAAGGAATGTGTTACTTTACAATGCTAAATAAAGTTTAATAGGAAAATATTATATAACTTACCTTAATTCAAAGTTACCACTAACAGCAAGCGGATTCCTCTTGTTAATGTTTAAGTTGAACAAATGTGAAATTACACGCATCTTCTACTGAATACGGTAAAGCAAAGCTATCTCACTAGGATTAGAGCTCGCATTGTAACTAGATCTATAAGCTTTGTTCCTACTGGGATAAAAGAAATCCAGTCGATTGATCGACAGGTGATGGGTGTGAACACCGACAACATTAACAGTAGTAATAGGGACTGTTCACTGCCAAGAGCCGAGGCATCACTGCCCTCCCCTTTGCCTTCTGCTGCAGGGGAGAGGTTTTCGAGTACTCAAACGCCCCTCTCGGCGTGCAGTTCCTCCTCCTCCCACCGAAAAAGGAGGGGCACACGTGTCCGTCAGGTTACAAACACTGCTAACAGAACTCCATCAAGCTACAGAGTAGGGGAGGGGCTTCCCATTCCCCCCATTGTCGTGCCACCTACAGTATACCTCAGTCAGGCGAGCCCTGCCTCAGGGAGATCGAGGGAGGATTACGGGTGAGTAACGATCAACAGACGCACTTCGCGAAGGGTTCCTCAATAATAATAATAATAATAATAGTAACCTTGTAGATTTGAGGCTCTGAACCCCGGGGCTAACTACACTGCTAAATAAAAAAGTTACATATAAGTTGAACACCAGTTACCCATTTAACACTGTGTTACCATTTAACACTGAAATTCACATGTAACATTAGCGTTACTCCTTAACAAAAGTAAGATCTATATATACTCTTTCGTTCCGTAACGCTTTTGCTGTCAAAAAAAGTAACCCTTATCTGCTGTATCGTTATGTAACAATTCTATAACTTTTTGCTTCGTTTTTATTCCTCTTAACTGCGTATCTTAAACGTAACGTTTTAAACACCAAACACAATAAAGCTTGTCATTATTTTCTTCCATATAAATGTAATCTGTAGAGTCCCATAACTTGCACAGTATATAATTTATAAACTGAGATTTCAATTAAAATAAAATAACTTTGAAGATTTTTTGCGATTATGCAATCATGAGCATGTTTTTTTTTTGTTACTTCTGAATTTCAACGAAAAGTTTGAACTACCTGGAATAATATAAAATAATGAAGGTACTTAAAAGAATTTATGAAGAGTATTTCTGAATACTCTTTGCCTGAAGTAGTGTATTGGCATACAAGGATGCAAAACCACGTAGACGAATGGTGACGTCATTTAAGAGAAAAGTGGTAGGGGAAGGTAGTCGTCAGTAGTATGACCGCAAAAGGAGAGAGTGCAGAACAATTGCAATGTAGATCATATGAGTGCCAGTACCACCCACCCCACCCCCTTGTTGCAAGTTGCCAACCCCCCTCCACCAGTGCCAACCCCCAGGGTGCCAAAAAAAGGGGGGAATTCCCCCAGAAAGTTGGGGGGAGTCCACCAAACCTCTTTGAGGGAGAAGTTGGGACGGCCTCACCCTCCAAAGGGGTATACCTAACCTAAGAGAGAGAAAGGTGGAGGAGGAGAGTCTTTGGGGGAGAAGTGGGTCGGCCTCACCCCCCAAAGGGGATTCCTAACCTAAAAAGGTAAGCCTTAACCAAAGAAGGATAGAGACCATCCATCGCCTGACCGCAGCCAGACGCATTATGCAAGTTCAGAGGACCAACAGCTGTTATATAGAGGGTCGGGAGTTGCGAAATACCACTATTTATTTATATATGGAGGGTTCTCGCATACCACTAGTCCACTACTTTAATTACTTATTTACATATAGATGAATTGCCAGATACCACTATTCATTTTAATTTTTATTTCTGGAAAGGTTACCAGTAATTTAATTTATTTATTTATATATTAAAGGCAAGAGAGAGATGATCGCTTTGCTTAGAGGGGATGCCATTATTGAATTTATTTATTTATATAGAGATGAGTTGCAATTTACCACTATATATTTTAATTATTTATATATTAAAGGCAGAAGATGCTCTCAATGCTTAGAGATGGTTGCCATTATTGAATTTACTTATATATGGAGGGTTGTCAGATACAACCCTTTTAATTATTTATATATTAAAGGCAAGAGATGCTTTCAATGCTTAGAGAGGCGCAGACAGTTACCACTATATATTTTATTAATTTATTTGTTAAAGGCGAGTGGGAGGGTGATGTTCTCCTTAATTTTCAATCTATTAACTAAAGTACGAGAAGCACTATTTAAGGATAGATTTAAGTTTATTTAGGAACATTATTGAATTAAACATGTCCCAATAATGTATTAATATCGTTTTACAGTGATATGAATCTCTCTCTCTCTCTCTCTCTCTCTCTCTCTCTCTCTCTCTCTCTCTAATCCGCCAGTTGACTTAGAAGACTTACAAGGCAGGTATATATTATATATATATATATATATATATATATAACTTTTCAGCTGCCAGATTGCGCTATACAGATACTCTTGACAGTTGGCTTAGAAACCCGTCAGTCGGCTTAGAAGGCGTAACTAGCCATTTGGTATATACGAGGGGGGATCAGGAAAAAAAACCCCGGTGGAAAAAATCCCCCTGCGGAAAAAATCCAACAAGGAAAAAATCCCCCCGGAAACAAACCCCCGGAGGAAAAAATCCCCCAGAAGGATAAATAAATAAATAAATGCAGGATAAATTTATTTTTTACAAAATAAAAAAACAAAACAAAACAAAAGTTAAAAGTTTGACTTGTATTTTAGGGAAAATAGTTTAATATCTCAAAATGTTAAGTTATAAGCTATACCCTTAAGATAATCTAAAATTGAATATTCTTCGCATTTGTTGATAATATTTTGAATGCGAGCTGTTACATTTTTGTATTTTTTCTTCTGGTCTTGCGAGGGGTGACCAGCACAATCCTGTACTGTGTATTTCTTGCAATGCTTGCTCTTTTTGCAAACATCTTAGAAAAACCCAAATATTTGGATGGAAACATCCAATATTTGATGCAAAGCTCCTGTGCCAACCTTCGACGGCATTGTTGGTTCTGGGAAGCTCATTCTGAGCTCTTGCATACATATTCCAAATGTTGATGTCAAACATTGGAAGTCTCCTGCTTCTCCTATTGGGTCTGCCAATGTAGGTGTCCTCGAAATAATCCAAAATACAATAAGCTTCTTCAGGAAAATCCTCAGAAAGTTTTTCAAAAGCTTCAATCACTTTATCTGGTGGGCAAAAAGCTAAAGCTGAAATCATACGCATTTTTAAAGAAAAGTTTGTGTCATTCATATATAAGTGCGAAAGGCCTGCCCCTTGAATTTTTCGGTAGATATTTTGACATAAATGAAAAAAACATCCTTTTAAATTAGTATCAGGAAAAGCATTTTTTATACTCTTATGCATTGCCTTTTCAAAATCAACCATAATGCTCGAGGGGTTCAAATTTCCATTCAAAATTTTTAATTTTTCAAGTAACATTTTGTAGGTAGCTTCAGTTTTATTAGGTAAAAGAGCATAAATGCATGGAGTTGCTCGCCCATTAATAAATGTATGTATAGTATATACCTGTGAAAACAATGAAGGAGTCACACCGAAAGTGCCATCCATATACCAGTCTTTGTTATTTTCTAGATGGGACAAATTATTATTTGAACCAAAAATCAGAAGTCTGGGGCCTAATGGGCCAGAGTCAAACAATAAAAAGTCTTCATTTTTCTTTGTATGTTTGAACTCGTCAGGAATAATTAAGTGTTCTGTATCAAGCGGTAATGGAAATGATTTCATACTTCTTTGTCTACACTGCCTTAAATTTCTTTTTAAATGCTTTATTGTTGGAAGACTTGCGGCTGCTCCTTCCTCCATCATCTCCACTTCTTGTGAAACTATCTGCCCAGGAGTGTCGTGTGTACCTTTTGCTTTCTCCTTCATGTTGTCTAAAGCCTTTAATTTTAGAACGCTACTTGCATCTGGAGCATGTGTATGATCATTAACTCTTTGAACAATTTCACTATCTTTCACTTTAATTCTGGCTTTGCACTGTGAATTAGCACGGCGTTTAACACATTCGAAGGACACAACATTGTTTGCTAACTCTTTCTGTTTAACGTATACATGGCCTTCAAAGCACAACTTTAAGCCACCTTTATTAGATCTTATGAACTCCATGATGGGTACGACAACACTAAAGTAAAGTCTTAAGTAAAGTCTCAAGTAAACTATTGAAAATTCCAGAAAGAGCGAACGAACGAACGAAATATGTAAACTATTTGGGATAAGAACGAACGAATGCACACCTACGTTATTATTCAAATTATTAGCCTTCATTTCTGTTCAGCTGGGGGATTTTTTCCTCCGGGGGATATTTTCCGGGGGGATTTTTTCCTTGTTGGATTTTTTCCGCCGGGGGATTTTTTCCACCGGGGTTTTTTTTCCTAAAAGCATACGAGGGCTACTCAGTATATTTTGCCCCACCTTTTTTTTTTCTTTCCAACTTTCCTTGTAAGTTTGAGAAATTTTGTACACAAGTAGTTACATATCTTTTTTACAAGTTTTTATTTTTCCACATAGTCTCCATCCTTTTCTACGGCTTATCTCCACCTCGAAACAAGGGCCTTTATTCCTTGCTGGTAAAAGTCCGCTGGGTTCAGCTGGAGCCACCTCTTAACCTCCTCAACAACCTCATCGTCACTCTGAAACTTTCTTCCACGAATAGCATCCTTCATTGGCCCAAACAAATGGAAGTCTGAAGGTGCAAGATCCGGGCTGTATGGAGGCTGGGGTAACACAGTCAAGCGCATTTTTGTGATGGCCTCGCTTGTTTGGAAACTGTTTTGTGGTCTTGCATTATCGTGGAAACGAAGGACGTCTTCCATTTTCTCTCTGGTCGAACTCGTTTTAAGAGTCTCTGGAGTCTCTGTAGGATACAAATATATGCCTCTCAGATGATTGTGTGTCCTTTCTTCATAATGTCCACCAGAATCACCCCTTTCATGTCCCAGAAGATGGTGGCCATAACCTTTACTGCAGAGGGAGACATTTTGAAACTTTTCTTGCGTTAGGAGTCTGCGTGATGCCACTTCATGGATTGGCGTTTTGTTTCAGGTTCAAAGTGAGTGGTGTACCCAAGTCTCATTCCCAGTCACAATTCGTATCGAACCAATGACTCGGAAGCAATTTTTTCTTTGGGCTTTGTGATCTTCAGTCAGTTCGCGAGGAACAATCCGTGAACACACTTTTGAGTATCCCAGTTGCTGAATTATCATATTCACACTTCCTTCACTAATTCCTAGCTCCAGTAATAGCTCCTTGTATGTCACGTGCCGATTTGATCGAATGATGGTGTTAGCACGTTGCACAGTGTGAGATGTCAGAGCCGATGCCGGGCGACCGCTGCGTGGTTCATCATCAAGGCTGGCTCTCCCTCTCTCCAATGATCTCACACGTTTAGACCAGCGTCCAACTGTGCTTCGATCAAAAACAGCATCTCCGTAAACGTTTTGTAGACGTTTATGAATATTTCCAACTGTTTCCTTCTCTGCGGTTAAGAACTCGATAACAGCTCTGTTTACGACGCACATGACTCAGACGCCATTTTCGAAATTGCGTTAACCATCGGTTTTATACAAGGGCTTTTAAAAGCGGTTTTATACAAGGAGGGGAGGTTCAAACTGGAAAAATCCGGTTATGTGAAGAGCAGAAAATTCAAACTTACTGCCCAATAGACATTTTATCCCCATGGCCTGTTATTTAGCTAAGAAAAATGGATGGGGCAAAATATATTGAGTGCCCCTAGCATATTCCCTTCTCCCCAGTTATTCCTTAATACCGTTATATATATATATATATACAACCAAAAGAAATAAATAAAACACCATTGCATCATTCTTTTTATTTAGATGAGTTAAGGGAAAATAATTCATGAAATAGTATATAGGAAATAAATATACACTTAAAAACAATATACAGCAAAAATACACACATTACACGAAGGATATATATACATTCTTAAATAATAATAATAATAGTACAGGATAAAACTATATAGCCATTTAATATATGTACGAGCAAATACGCTCTTATATATTATATATATATATATTATATATATAACACCAAAACTCATAAAAAATAATAATTGTACAGGATAAAACTATATATCCATTTTTTTTTTTTTTTAAATATATATCGAAACCTGACCATAGGCAGCATTGTGCTAAAACCCGGCAGAGTTCCAGTATAAATTTGTATTTTTATAATCCATTTGATCTTGTGCTAAAAATCGATATTTTTCCTTACAATCTGTACGCCTCATTGGTAATCCTTTAAGGTTTTAATTTTTAATAATTTTTTATTATTTTTACTTCTCTGTTTATTGTATATATATGTATGTATGTATGTATGTATGTATGTATTTGTATATATAGATATGTATATATATATATATATGTGTGTGTTTGTGTGTATGTATGTTATTTATTTTTTCTTTTTTTCTTTCTGTAACCTATATATAGGCTTAACCTTTTTATATACTTCAGTGTTCCTGAGGATGTCATTAGACGAAAGCGCTTGAGCACCATTTTGTGTTTCCTTTCCTTCGTGGTTTTATTCATCATAAATATTTTTCACGTGTTACCTTCGTGAAATAATTTTCATATATATATATATATATTTAAACGGCAAAACTTATATACAATCAAAATACATACACTTTATGTTCTACGGCGCTTAACTAAAATATTAAACTCGCACGTGATCGAGTCTACAGTTACACCATTGATGCTTTGTACGATACAATAAATAAGATTTAGCATTATTTCACCATTCAAGGTGTGCGGGTGCCAATACTCGATGTAAAGGGCCTTCATATCGTTCAATATTATTTTTATGCACACCTTACAATTGGTTGGCTAGTTTACTTTAAAAACGGACAGAATACAATTACAAGCACGCACAAAGAGGGCGTCGTTAGCCACATCATTATTAAATTCAAATTTATAAAAACTCCTTTCCAATCGGGTTTTTTTTCTTACCGATCCGAGCTTTTCAATCGTGAATTTTTCTTCACAAAGCATAGCGGCAGTTGAAATAATCTTCTAAATCGTAACGACAGCACATCATTATATAAAGATACAACTCTTCAGGGTGAACAGTGTAGGCGAGCTCTGCTCTGTACCGCTCAAGTCCTTTGTACCAAAGTTCATGATATTTCGAAGTCTAAACCTTTTAAATAAACATCCAGCTCTAGACCATTCTCGCCTTGTTCATTCCTACATTCGATAAACCCGTCGATCAGAGCAGTTTATGCGTATTCAAGAACCGTATCCAAATAAACCATATCCATAACACGTGCGTCAAATATAGGTTTTAGTTTGCTGAAACCAACGATTTCAAACATTCTGTCGAGGATGAATCGGTTTCGCGTGGAGACAAGAACGTTATTATAATGTTATAATGTTATAATGTTTCAGACCAACAAAGACCCTAGGATCCACTCATGGCTGGTCTACCTAACTGTGTTCGTAATTGTGTATGTCCTCCGTGGTGGCGGAGGGGACCTACAATTTTACGTGGGTTCCGAACCACAAGAACATAAGAAATTTATGTAACAACTGCTTGTACATTCGCAACGACCAATTTTTGCAAAACTAAATAATTATCAATTAAAAACTAATTAATTATCGATTTAAAACTAAAGATATAATCTCTGGATCCAGAGGATCAAGTCATAATAGACTACTATCCACAAATATGTTACACTCTATATCTATTTATAACGACATGCAAATATATCAGATCCAAAGAATCCAGTCAATTTCATTACGGTATCCATCAATACTAGTACCTTGCCAACGAAAAATAAGTCACGGTCCATATCGATTGCGGACCAAGTCAAAATTTACAACCATATACATTACAATATATATACTTAGGAGGAAAAGTGTAGGTGTGGCTGTAAAGACTGTACAGTAGGGTGGATCACTTTTCACTTTTTTTTAAAAATTATAGCTGGTCAAAGTTTTTCCCATGATTTGGTTCAGTGGAAGTACACTGACACCATTTTTACCAAAATCGATCAATATTTAGGGGTCGCGCATCGACCTTGAAAATTTCAATTTTGGAAATTTGGCCAAATTGACAATTTTTTACTGAATAAAGATAAATCATCAAATGACCATATTTTCTGAATCCTCTCAGTGAAAGAAATCCTCTCAGATACTTACCAAGTTGATAGGACAAGTGGTTTAGAAGTTATACTCACCTTGAGATAGCATTAAAATTTAAAATACCGTATTTGTCCCCGTACCTCCATATGCTGTCTGCCATTGTCTGCTTTTTAGGATAAGATAAAACGAATAAGGAAAGATCAAATGTATTTTGTATTAAAACGGTTTACCGATATCACTAAAGGCACTTACTCCGGTGCCCCTAACTAGGTTCAAAAACTGTATGAATCGTGGTTAGAACACACGTCATCTTAAGGCGTGCGCCATGTACTCTCTCTGCTAACTCCCTTTCCCTCTGCGCTACGTCATCTTGGCAAGTGACGACTTCTTGAAGTCACCGAGTTCTTTCCGGCTCTTTTCCACGAGCTGAAGAAGACCCTGCAGCTGTGACTCGTCTTTTGTGACAGTGTTCGCGTAATCTTCTATCAGTTTTATCCCTCTCTCTGCCACGTCGTTGGTAACTTTCAGATGCGAGATGACATTCTTCAGATCACAGTAGTTCTTATCTTGATCCCACTTATTCACCGGCAGAGTGAGCCACGTAGACGCGCACACCTGCAGGCCTGTGAACACGAACCACGATGACTCATCGATCAGGTCCGGAAGGCGCGTCGTGTCATCAACCGAGACGTTGTCATACGTGAAGTCCTCGGGCACAGCGAGGCGGCACAGCTTCTTTGCCATCTCGTGCTTCACAGTGTCTTCCACTTTGTCACTGCAGAGGGCGAAAACGACGGTCTGAGGCCTCAGATACCACAAGTGCCGCCTGATCACTGCCAGTGAAGCCTCTGCAATCTCGCGATCCACAGCCCTGTACTGCAGAAGACGCTGGTACAACACAAGGTCATTCAGCGGGGCATCAGCTGCGACAGGAGCCGCCAGCCAGGCAGGTGCGTAGAGGAGTGCAGTAAATAGTACCACTCTCTGAAGTTTCTGTACCAGCTCGTCGTCGAACTCCAGCTGACCGCTGAACATCAGGAGCTTCGTGTAGTAGATGATCTGAAACGAATACGCACTGTGATGTATAAATACCGATACCACTCCATATAAGTTTGTTTAATGGTAAATTATTTATCTTATTTTTTTCTGGTAGGGACTTCAAATGGCTGTTTGCAGAAGGCAATACAATATTTAACTTCTAATTCAAAATACCAACCTTGGCCATCCACCTCGCATGATGGTAGGCTCCTGGGCGCATGAAGTGTGTGCCACGACGTGGCTGGGCCCCGAGTACCAGGAGTGTAATCTCCGCCACTTCTCGGTAGTCTTCTCTGACAAGACCAGAAGCGGTGCCGAGGAACTTGACTGCCTCATCTCGGAGCTCCATCAGCCACGTCACCTCCGCCAAATGCTCGATCTCCAGCTCGCGATAAGTCGAGAGGTCGAGCTTGTCCCACCTGAAAGGGGAGTTATGAAAATATTGCATGAAAACGACTGAAGTTTCCCTTTTCGACTGCTATTAACATCATTAGTAGAAGGACGCTGATATCTCAATTGCTCTGAAGGCAAAAAATCATTGGAGAAAACAAATGCGCCTTAGACTTGAAATTCACCTTCTCCTCAGATACTGGAACAAAGGTTCAGTTGGTGCTGTGGTTCTTCCAAACGCGGTGATGACCACTGCCCCCACGATGAGCTCCATAACGTGATGGCGACAGCCCAGCTGGAAGAGCGGTTTACCAAGCATGTTCTCCAGCCGGACCACCGCACCCTGCACCCTCCCCGTATTGGAGGAAGTTGTGTCGAAGCACAGTCCAATCACGTTGTTCTCGCATCCCCAGTCTTTGAGAGCACGAAAGGTCGCCTGGGCCTGGGACAGACCGGTGCCGTCAGCAACAGTCGGAACGGCCAGCAACTTTCCTTCTGTGCATTGGGGAGCTCCGGAGATGAGAATCGCCTGGCGGTGCTCCAATGATCCAAGAGAGTCCTGAAACGTATGTCATACATGCCAATCCATTATCGTCCACTGGAATATGTCAATCCACTGTCGTCACTGGAACATGTTAATTCACTGTCGTCCACGGTGAGGGCAAAACTGACCTTGATTACTTTACCGTCCCAGTGGACGACAGCATGCCTCGGAGATACGAAGGATTTCTGCACAGCTGTCGACACTTCACAACGATGTGCCACTCTTCCACGGCGAGACGTGTCCTTCGAGATACTGAATTTGTCCAGGTCTGCGGGCGGATCTGCCGAACGTAGGACTGCCGCCACGACACTTGCCACCTATGTGCGAAATTGAAAGGAAATTGACAAGGATGCGTATGGTTTTTATGTGACAAAATAATCACTAAATTTTCCGTCGTTACGTCTATTATATCTTTGTCAAGGAAAGATCATTACTGATATATACACACCTGATTATTGGACATCCGGAAGCGATCAGCCACTTCAATAACAGCCGGTGCATTGAGGATGCGGTGAGGAAGGCTGATTGATACAGTTGATTCTCTCGGCTGTCGGTATGGTGGTTCTAGCTGTGATTCGGAGTTGCTCGATGATCTGCTTTCTATAGATTCATCGTCGCTCTCAGCTTCGGTTCCTAATTTCGTTTTTGAGGTGCCTGGCTCATCACGAGATTGTTGTCTTGAGAGTTGCCGTTTTCTCTTGACAACGAACACTTTATCATTCCCACTCATTGTTGCCTGGCGCAGGCCCCGTTGATCCTCATAAAATTTAATATCTTCTTGTTTGTTGTTGTCTGAGAGCAGTCGACTTTTCTGTATCTCTTCAATAGCATCGGGAGCTCCGATGTCCCAGAGCTTGTTCAGATTTTCTGAAAACTTCTCCCTGCCTTTTCCCGCGTCACTGTCTCTCATCTTGCTCTTCTGCAGCGAGCGCCACTCTTCCCACAGTAACTCCAGTTTTCTTTCGCAGTTACGCCTCGTGATCGTCTTTATACGTGCCATGTTCCAAAATGCCAGAACATTGGCCACCGTGTCTTTTACGGCGGCCTTCCTGTCAGTAGTTTCCTGCTTGGCATAGAAGTACTGGAGAACTTGATGGGTGGTTGGCAATTTGGCACCACCGATCGAGGAAGATGGCTGACCAATTAAGAAGACGTCCGTGGCTGACCTTAGAGAAGGTGGTGCTGTTGTTGCTGCTTTCTCTTTTCCAGAATAAGTAACTTTCAGAGTCTTCCCACTCCTGGTTGTTAACAGTTTATCCATTGTACTAAAGTCTAGACTTATCAAACAAGAATCAATTGACACAGTTGATCTGTAAAAAGCAAACTGTGATTAGTAAAAATATTGGTCATAGACATAGCGTGTGTGTGTAATTGGGATTTTAGGATGCGCCAGCTACTGATGCTATGATTACGTCCATAACGGGGGACAAATACGGTATTTTAAATTTTAATGTTATTTCTAGGTGAGTGTAACTTCTAAACCACTTGTCCGATCAACTTGGTAAGTATCTGAGAGGATTTCTTTCACTGAGAGGATTCAGAAAATATGGTCATTTGATGATTTATCTTTATTCAGTAAAAAATTGTTAATTTGGCCAAATTTCCAAAATTGAAATTTTCAAGGTCGATGCGCGACCCCTAAATATTGATCGATTTTGGTAAAAATGGTGTCAGTGTACTTCCACTGAACCAAATCATGGGAAAAACTTTGACCAGCTATAATTTTTAAAAGAAAGTGAAAAGTGATCCACCGTACTGTACAGTAATGTAGAAATGTGTGTGAACCCATTTTGGGTCTCCCATTTAAAGGTGTTTGTGGGGCAAGTGAAGATCATGAGTTTTTCAATACCTCACAGTACTATGGGGGGGCACCGCTCGGCAGAGGAATCTCTTTAAATGGGGTGTGTAAGGACAGAGAGTATCCCCTAACCCAAGATGCTGCCTCCCTATATCCCACAACACTTGTGTTGAGCTGTGGGATCTATCACCACAAAGCCTTAATTTTACTACCTTTAACTATACCCAATCTATCAACATATTTGTCTAATCGATTTTTAAACATGTTTATAGACGTGCTACTAATTACTTCTACCGGCAAACTATTCCAGCTATTTACTATTATATGCGTAAATAGATGCATTCTTCCACATCAGTCATATATCAATGCATGGCTGATCGTTATTCATACACAACGTACAAATAATGGCATATGGGGGGTATCACTGCAGGTATTCTATAACGATCCTCACCTCACTTCTCAACTATCACGAAGACTCTATTCATCTCCTCAACACTTAAATAAAAAACATTACGTTTACCAGAGTTTGCTTGTCTAAAAGTCGTTTCAAGTACATAATTAATAGCACCGGTTTTACGTCTGAACACACGTTATGACTTCGTCACGCACACGTCAGATACGGCACTGAGAATGCTGCTCAAAGGAAGCTCCATCGTTTTCTATTGTGAGAGTGCAAAACCAGTCGGGTCAAGCTCTGAGATGACTATGACCAGACGGTTCGCTGTTTGGCTCGGGAACAGGTGTGGAGGAGTGAGTCATACCAAGCCTTAATGTTTCGTGTATGGGTTTGTTCCAGCATGAAAAAATCATGCGAGTACTTGAACCCATTGTACCGGGCAATTTTCGATACATGTGGCAATATCGGTTTTAATGTTTTATCGGAATGCACACTAGACTTTCGTTTCCACAAATAAACACATTAACAATCCGTCGCACTATTTGAGAGAAACATGTGCCCGTATTTATCCTTTTTGTTTAACAGTCCATACTCGTCTCTAAATTCTATTAAAAACTCTCACAGGCCTTTAGCCACAACCTCACTGCGAACCTCGCCATGACATATATGAATGTAGTGGTAAAAGTACTTTAGACTACCCATTATGACGAGATTTACATTCTCAGCCGCAGGATACGCGTACTCGGTATGATGCAGCATGACATAATACCGCCTGTCGCATCACTCATCAACAAGACTCACTACCCATTTCCGTTGCTTCTCTTCTGCATGCGTTGTTTCTTTCACCTCACGGTATATGTACGTACGCTTTTATACAGTTTAGCCCTACAACGTAGTTTATTACATCGTTTTGCCGCGAAATCCGGCAATGCTCTCGCCAGAATGTCCATAGAGTATTTGAACATCTTGTTGCTGAAGCTTCGCGCGGTTCAATGTAGCCTTAAAAGTCTCAAAGAAGGGGGGGTGGATAGGCCGTCTTTCAGTATTCGCCACATCTTCCGACTTTATCGAATACCACTTCGAACACGCAATATCAAAAGAAACCATCACTCTTTTTCGTCTACGTGAGAATCCTTCAAATATACGTCTGAGATCCAGGGCTTGCAGCGGCCAACTGAGCAAGCATGGGTAGAGATATGCCCAGGTAGTAGCAGGAGGCACATGACCATTTCATTGATCCTACAGTTGGCTGAGTTTAGGACATTTTTTCCTGTACATACGCACGCACACACAAAGGAGAAAATGAAGCCCTAATTGAAGCATTTACATATTCAAATATACGTAATAAATAAACATATCGTTAACGATAGATATATATAACATTAAGTTGGTATGGTACCCACAGGGTACGGTAACATAGGTGCCAAGCACCTGGTAACGTTTCCTATAGGTTTTACGACACACCTTTTTGCCCCTAAGTTCCTTCACACACCCCAGTTTCTGTGCCCGAAAATTGTGGGTTCCTCCAGTCATTGGGGAGGTTGGTCATCCTCATCTTCTAAGCACACTAGCTGCTTCAACGAGTCAAAGTTAACGACCTGTCGGTTCGCCAGATAAAGCGTGATGCACTACGTCTTCACGATATATTTCAGCTCTTTCCCCACCCTCACCCGCACCCTATGTTTTTGGCCCTGTTGATACAAAGGAGTCAGCGTATGCACCATCACCCTACTCATCCTTGATCTCGTCAGTCAACTCTCCGAGGAGTTTCTCAATAGAGGGCATGTATTCACCCTCCCTCTCTGTGAATATTACGCTATCTGTGTCAGCGTACAACACCCTCCGCCGAAGAGAGTGCAGTAGTCCCCAAAGCTTGATGCGGTACGACGTTGTGAAGCTGGCTACAGGTATATTTGTAACACATGAGGTACTTTATTATGTACGTGTTATCAACATTCACGATCTCCATGACCTCTTTATCGGGGGCATTGGCATAATCCCACACCTCTTTATAACTTTGAGCCAAATGAACGTTCCCCTAACGGTCGTAACCTGTATTCTCTGCAAACTTGCCCAAAGACTATTTTGGCATACCTTTGCACAAAAGCGCTTGCCAGGGTTCTTAACAGTTGTATCCCTTCACGATCACGGTAAGGCTGAATATACGCCGATTTTTCACCCTCGCTCTCAACCCCTCGCGGGTAGCCTGGTGCTTCCACTTTATCCTTCAAAAAAGTATTTATTTACGGCGTGAAAAGGATGGGTTTCTAAAACCTCCACACCTCATAGATCTTCAATGTTCTGTAACCATGACGGACGGCTAGGGACAGCTCAGGACTTGTATATACACCTCTGATCTTACGCTGGTTGGCTGTGATTACAGGTCCTCTGCGCACTTCACGCACAGGGGAAACATGAGCTTGTGATATATAACGACGGGTAAGATCGGTATCCATAAATCGCGAGGGGGAGCACGTTTACGAAAGAAAGACCGAAATAGTACCCGTTCAAATTTGTTCAGAACACATCGATGGTGGGCAGGTCAGGTCCCACCATTTTTTCAGGTGTACCTACGGGGTACGCATTGTTCTTCATCATGTAGGGATATAAGAACAGAAGTCGTAGTAATGGAGTTTCACGCCTTCCGTAGACGGAAAGTATAGCTTGAATGGTTTTGTAAGCCCTCCGAACAAGCTATCACCGCATTAGAGAGGATCCAACACCATTGGACGCTTGATCGTGTTTATTTCTTCACGATACTCTCCATCTGTTTCCATCCGTGCATCATACTCATGCTCCCACAAGATCTTGTGAGTGAACTGGGAGCCTAGAAGCTGATCGCGGGTGAGGGTTCATACAAGACTATCGGCAGGAGATCTACCGTGGATATCTCCAACGATTCCACACTCAGGACATCGGCGTCCATGCCACCAGCAACCGTTAAAGGAATACAGTCTTCTCACCAGTGGCACGGTTTTCGCTTACACCATCAACCCAAAAAACACGGCTATTGATCTTAATGGGTACTTTCCCCGTGTTGCGAGCGTGATTTAAGAATACCCCAGTCTGCTGCTGTATGTGTATGAGGTAGTAAATAGCCTTGTGTCCAAAACTGTGAGGGTTGTTTCTGTGAATGATGGCTAAGGTGTCTTTAGTCATGAAATTGTTCTTGAACACAGTAAAACACAATGATGCGATTGTGGTTGCGACTTGCAGCGGATCTCAGTTGAAACAGTCTATGTACATCCTTCTAAAGGCCTGGAAACATACTCTAAGCACGCACATCATACTCGCAATAACGCTTACATTCATCCGCTATATTCTAAGGATAAGCTTCATTAAAACTGTTGTAGTAGCGGTCAAAATCTTCACGCTCACTATCACTCATGTTGGTGTAGTTAAAGTATTGTCTGGGGGAGGTAGTCCTACGTAATTTAATGTGTTGCTAGTGAGGAAAATTTAAGGGAAATACCATTTTGAAACTTCTGCGGCTACACCCATCACCTTGGGTTTACAAGGTGTGAATAATAAAATATCTTTAAACTGAAAATCCTCTTATCTGCATCTGTATAAGCTCGTTTCCTCTTTTCAAGTGGTCGCCTGTAAATATCTCCGATGACTCGTGTAAAAGCATTTTCTTATAAAGAAACTGTGTGTAAAATTTTGGCACGTTATGGGCAAGAATATACACAGTCATTTTTTTAACTTGTCCGCTAATTTGACAATATAGGACACAAAGAGTTTCACAGGATTGTCGTGTGCGATCGTTTTAAAAACGTTTGTACGTTTACCGCATTTGTGACTCATCACACTCAACCTCCATGCACTCATCGCAGATAGTCTGGCTTACGATTAGATGTGGTATAACCTGTTTAGTTTTATGGTTTGCTTAAGTTTCTATATCGTAGTACACGGTTATACAGGGTTTATTTTTAGGCTTAGCGTCTTTCATATAACATACATACTTCACTCCATCCGCCTTATATTTTTCAAGACATGTAGAACAGTGAATTTCATCACATTTATGCGTGAATTTCCCCCAATTATCCATCATATGAAACATGCCACATTCACAGATTCTCATTTTCCTGCAAGTGCCTTTCGATTTATGGAGCTCAAATCATTTATTACTGAAAAATGTACGTCTGCACACATTACATTCTCTGTCCTCGGCTTCAACTACACGACCTTCAGATTTGGGGCTTTTACATTGCTCACAAACCATGTGACATTCCTTACAATGCTTCACTATATCATCCGCAAACTCGAGACATCCCTTACACAAATCATGATGCCATCCATATTTTCTACTTTTATCATAACTAGCGTAAAGAGGCCTTATATTACGGATGGTGAGATACGTTGACCCTGACAATCCTAAAATAAGTAGAGGTCTTGCTCGATCTCTGACACAGCTTTTAAAAATATACACAGTCCTACGACGATCATCCATTCCATATACAACTATACAAACATTCATTTCCTGCTTTACCCTTCTCAGCTCTTCAGGGCCCAAATTACACTCAAACTCAAGCTCGCAATCTGCAGCCAATTTAAGAGCACGCTGCACAACCGTAGGCAACCAAATGTTTTGCGCCCATGTATTTAGCACAGTGAACATATGCGCTAAGACTATTGCTATAAAGCCGCAACCACGATCGACGTTTATATGCTTTCGGTAAATAACCGGAGAATTGAAATTAAGAGTATAAGGTGTGGCACTATGACCCGCAACCCAGAATACTCTGTCAATATCTACCATGAAGTTATCCATATTGAAGGTTGTACTACTTTGAGAGGCCTGCATTATACGCCCCACGATATATTCTATATCTACATTGGCCAAGCGTGTGAATGGTATTACTAACCAAAAATCATCTACTTCCCTGTCAACTGACCCGAACCCGAAGGACAACCTCGTCCGGACTTCACGTTCGTCGCGGTTCTGAAGGGCAAACTCCACAATACGCTGAACTACATGCCGCAGTCCAAGTTCAACACCGTTGGTATACAGAGTTCTAGGGTCAACCCCGACTACGTACCGATTTCTAGTCAGGGGCGGGTTGGGTTAGCGGTGCGCATCAGTTCGAATGTTATATCTTCTTCTACAGCACGAAAAGATGCTGATGTGGAGGATGTATCCAGATTTGAACTAGAATAAGGAGACACAAATTTAATTGAGGTGGGAGCTGGTGTGGAGGTTGTGTCGTAAGATAGAGTGCTGGGGCTCTATTACTGGGAATCCACCAACCGGTGCAATCCTGGCACGTTTGATAACTGACGTGGAAGGTTCTTCATCATCGTGCCTCCGCTTTGAACTGCCACGTGGTGGAGGTGTCGCTGGTGAGGGTTCGTCAGTGGGGTTGGAGTCTGTAACCACAATTACGTTGTCATCTGGGCCGTCTGTAATATCGAAGATGGGGTGATGTACCCATCGTCATTCACGGTTCTGTGGAAGAAGAAGAAAAACAAGATTGTAGAATATATGGAGCAACACTTAAATTTTGTTATATTTTGTAAATGTTCCACTTAGGGGTGTGACGTGTTAGAGATGGAATCTTTTGAAAAATTCAGGTTCACAAGCCCATCCACATGTATTACATATGGCCCTACAGGATGTGGTAAAATTGTGTTTATGCTTAAAATCATTAAAGATAAGGGGTAGATGTTCTCAAAATTTGTGCATAAAGTAATATGGTGCTATTCGACGTACCAGTCAGTGTTCAACGAGTACCAAGATGATATGTTGTTCCACAAAGGCTTATATGACGTTAATTCGTTAAAAGGAAATGAGCATACATTGTAATTAACGATCTCATGTTGGAAATGGATAAAACGTTTGTTGAGACATTTACAGTGTTCTCCCAACATCTTAACATAAGTGTATTCTTCATCAATCACAATCTATTTTTCAAAAATAGATACATTCGCGATGTGTCGTTAAATACACAATATCTTGTCTTATTCGCGCAAGTAGAGATGTCACAATTTGGTGTATTAGCCAATCAAATCTTCCCGAATCAGCGTAAGGAGTTTTTGGAAGTTTATAAAGAAGCTACAAGTCAGCATTACTGATATTTGCTTTGTGACCTTCACGTTTAGGTTACTTCGAAGAACGAATATATTCCCAAACGAGCCTGAAACGGTGTATATTCCAGAATGGCAAATAGGCCCCGGGTATTGCAGAGATGTTTGTTAAAAATATCGACTCGGACTTTTAAAAATGCATCTATGAAATCTGCCTAAATGTTACAAAATGTTATGTGTCAATGAAATCCCCTCAGAAGGCTCGCCTACGTCGTTACAAGAACATAATACGTACGTTCGCTGGTAAAAGTCAAACTGTGGGGAAGAAAAAGCGAATTACTGTACAAAGAGGAGGATCATTCCTACCCATCTTATTTTCAGTTTTGCTTCACTGCAAAGTTCAAACAATCCAGACACGGTTCTACAACCCCTACAAGCAGGCTTAAAAGAATGGAAAGCGAATTGATAAACCTATTAAAGAATGAAAAGTCACCTGATGAGAAAGGGATCTTGAACCAAAAAGCTATGCAGAAATTTCTTCATGTGTACGAAGATTATAAGAATCCGACAGAGATCCCCGTGGTTATTAGAAGCAGCGCGATCAACGATGAGCATGGCGACATAGGACCTGTGGCCAACGTTAGAAATGACCAACCAAAGAATAACGGAACGCAACACATCGAGCAGTCTCCCACATGCATTAAGCAGTCTGCCGTATACATTGAGGAATAAAGACCCCATCATACAGTGAACCGATACAGGCGAGGGCATTGTTGAAGGAACAAGAATACAGGGTTCGAATATCGTCGACATTGTCCATGATCTGGAGAGAAAGTGGGACAGGCCCTCACCATCAGGATGGAAGCATATTAAAGCAAGACTACAACAAATAAATGTCCCCGAAACATTGATTGGAAATCTGAATAGGTTAAAAGACTTTGAGCAAGTCTCGCATGTGCCACAACTGAGTAGGCTATCACCCCAACAGTAGCATCTCTGAAGAGGAGAAAGAAGAGACCAAACAACCAACGCCAACCCTATCCACGTGTCTCTAAAATACGCAAATGGCTAACATATTAAGAAAACGCTATTATGACATTTCTCACCCAGCCTCCTATGGCCGTGTTGATAGACTGTACAGAGGTGTTTACAATGATGGAGTAGGGAAAAAAGATATTGAAGGGTTTTTGCTGGAGCAGGATGCTTATACACTTCATGAGCCGGTGAGAAAAAGGTTTAAAACAGCCAGGACAACAGCGGCTTCAATTGACTCTCTTTGGTAAGCGGATTTAACAGACACGCCAAGATATTCAGTGTATAATGATGGCTATCGCTACATCCTATTCATAATAGATGTATTCTCTAGATATCTGTGGCTAATTCCTCTGAAAAATAAATCTCATGAAACAATTGCTAAAGCTACCAAAACGCTGATGTTAAAAGAAAACAGGGTTCCAGGCTATTTTTGTAGGGATATGGGGTAAGAATTTATACGCCGAGCTTTTCAGAGCATGCTGGCAGAGATTAATATCAGCTACTACAGTAGCAATTCTATACATAAGGCCTCTTTACCTGAAAGAGTTCAATGTACCATAAAGGAATGCATGCATCGCTATTTTACACATAAAAATACATACAGATATATAAACATTCTGGGATCATTGACCTCGTCATACAACCGTTCACACTATCGTGCGATTGGGACAACACCTAACGAGGTTTTAGAAAGAGGTACGCACACAGAGCATGAAGGTTGAAGAAATATGCGTAGAGCATCGCCACACTGTACGCGTTTCAAAATCAATGATTATGTAAGGCTATCACGTTCGGGAAATAAATTCGCGAAGGGCTGTGAGCAAGGCTGGACACGTGAGATTTTTAAAATTAGGGCTATGAGACCTAAAGGTAAGATAATGCTGTATTACTTTGAAGATTTGAATGGGGAAGAAATTGCAGGAGGCTTTTACCGCGAGGAGTTGCAGAAAGTGACATTTAATTTAGGAAAAAATGTGTTTCAAATTGAAAAAATTTTAGGCAGCAAAGGTTCAGGAAAAAGAAAAATGTACCTCGTGAAATGGCTAGGGTACCCAGAAAGCTTCAACACCTATATAAAAGTTGCTGCAATAATGAAGCTTAAATAGTATACAACATGGCGCCTAACCACTTCTATGTCACACTCACGTCCTCTTGTTCTCTGTCTGTACATCCTAACATTACCCTAGCCAACTTTGTAACAGAACTTCATGGCTTATTGAATTGGAACGTGATTCGTACGAGGTAGGGCTATGCGAAATTCAGCTATCCACCAGCTTCTTAAGTATTGATTATAAAGAACCCGTTTTAACGGTTCTTAGAGATCGTGATGAGTATGAAAAGGCATGGGTAATTAGGGATGAAACCATGCGTGTCGCTCGGAGTGGGGAGGCACTGTTTTACAGTACAGTAGTAAAACTAGGCCCTGGTCGTTATGGTGCCGCCGAGGATGTTGTGAGAGACTTAAACAAAAGTTTAAAAACCTCAAATCTTAGGCTGATTTAGTATACGAAATCGTAAACAAAGAAACCCCTGCACATGCCCTGAACTTAAAATCACAGGATAATAGAAATTTCAAAGACAAAGGATTGTTCAAATTATAACTGAAGGCAGATATGGAGTCGCATTCCAAAGAGATGTCTTTCACGAGGTACAACATGACTTGTCCAGCTTAATGTATCAGTTGAAATTGGAAAAATTGGGTGATGGCTATCCATCCCCAGACATATGCTATATTTATAGCAATATCGTGGAGCATCAATTTGCTGGAGATACCCAGGCGCGTCTGCTACGCATTGCACACATTCCCAACCATAGAGGGAAGAGCTTGAGCATTACATATGACAAGCTCCATTATGTGAATGTTGCAACTTATCTATTAACCAATATCTCAATATATATAAGAACGAGTGGAGGAAAAAAATTCCCATTCGGTGATAGGAGCTTAACAGTGAAGCTGCACTTTCGTCGCATTCAGTTATAATGACCCAAAAGCCAATCACAATCCATCGAAGGGTGAGATATCAGCGTGGGAGTGGGCTTGGAGCCATTTTTTCAACCATACTACACACGGTTGTCCCATTGCTGAAGAGGGGCGCTAGATACCTCGGGAGTAAAGCGTTACAATCAGGTTTTAACACGGTAGATGATATAATGGGTGGAGCTAAACCTAAAGAAGCTCTAAAAAAAATTTAAAACGTAGGTGGAGACGAAATCATCAAAGTGCAAAGAGAAAAATGCGTGGTGGCGGGAAGACGAGGGCTGTCCGGAAGAAGGGGTTACAACACGTGGCATTAAACGTAAAAGAATATAAAAAAAAGGTGTTCTAAGCGAATGAAACATAATTGATCATTTTTTAACTGATATAAGCTGAGGACATTGCTCTCACGAATCATAAGCTGATTACTACTTGTCGAGAGAGGTGACACTATTTCTGACTCGTCATGGCACGCTTCATCCATCCGTGTAGTTCACAATGTTGTAAATCGGAGGTGTCCCTCTTTGATATGCCCCCAACACAAGTTTCTATTGAGTACAGTGACTTTATTACAATTAACCCATTAAACACAATTAGTTCACCCAGTGCCCCTATAGAATTCGTGATACCCAGCTCAGGCCCATACTTTTTTGATCCAAGCTGCATGCACATGTACGCTAAACTACGTATAGCCCATTCAGATGGAACGGACTACGATGATAATTATTCTGCATATGCTGAAACCAACTTTCAGCACTCCATATTCAGTCAGTATGAGGTGTATTTAAACCAGTTCAACATCTCAGAAGGAACGGGTTATTATCACCTACGAGCCTATCTGGAAAATGTCCTCAACTTTGCAAAAGAAGCGAAGGATACCTTTTCAACTGCCGAGTGCTATTATCAGACTACAGACAATAGTATAAAGGATAAATTTAAAAATTCTGAAAAGAAGATATATGAATGCTATGGACGTCTGCATACAGACTTCACATGCCAGGAGAATCTGCTTATGAATGGGGTGGATATGAAATTAAAGCTCACCTTCACGAATCCTGAGATCTGCATAAATCTGGGAGCTGGTTAAGAAGAGGACGCAAAACCCATTGTGATTCACATTATGGAAACATATCTGCGCGTATTGCGAGTGAAATTAAGCTCTGTTAAACAATTAGAAATTGAAACAAATTTAATACACGCAGCAGTAAAATACCCAATTAACAGAGTACAGATCAAACTATACACGGTGCCAGCAGGGTTGGCCTCGAAGCAGCTAGAAAACGTGGCCCTGGGAGTTCTACCCTAATGGTTATCATTTGGAATGCAGGATCACGCTTCGACGAATGGAAATATAAAAAGAACGCCTTTAAATTCAAGAATTTTGGCCTTAAAAATATAACTCTATACGTCAATGACGTTGCGTTGGGTAGGACTATGGACTATGGACTACTCATCAGACGCTGTGTTCCCGCTTTGCGCGAGAGCTTATACTAATCTGGCCCATATTGCAGGTGCTCGGGACTGGGATAACGCAGAAAGAATTCATCGATCAATTTAACCTTTACCCGTTTGATATCACGTCGACTTATCTGCTAGTGTAAATACACACTTAAGTCCACAACAAAGTGGGAACATCTCAGTCAGATTGGAATTTGCCAACCCGATAGACGCTTCTATTTTAGTACTAGTATACCTCGAGTCAAAAGCCCTAATTGAGGTAGACCGCTTCCGGAACGTAGTCACTGACTTTTAAATTGGATGCGAATACACTTCAGAGAGTAATGAAAAGTGACCGAATCACATGCTCCAAATTTATCAGTGTGTTTGCGAAGAATGAAACATTGAAATTAACAACTACGAGAAAATGCGGGGGAATTATTGTAAACACGGACATTGTTAGGGGCGAGGGGATTCATTGGTTTGCGATGTACTTTAAAAATACGGAAAGAATGTATTATTTTAATTCACTGGGGACTCATCCCTGGAGTGACCCTGTTATTGTAAAATTTCTCGAACAGTTGTATATCCCTGAGATTGTCTGGAATCCCCACCGATTAGAATGATATTTTAGTAATACTTGCGGGATGTATTGTCTTTCATTCCTCCTGCACATGTCACGTAGGAAGGGATTTATAATTTTTTTAAAATTATTCGATTTGTGCGAAACTGAGATGAACGTTGAAATGGTGTGCGTGCATATAAAAAAAGGTTCCCATATTTCCGCACTCGATGTAATGTGTAAAGTTTTACGCGTGTATATATAATTCTAACTCTAATGTGTAAAATATAAGATGTTCCCAACAATGTTAGTCTTATTTATTGGATGCTAATTCTGTAAGCTGAATTGTACTAATTTATAAAACATGATTTCTATCATTTAATAAATTGATGAAACTACACTGTCTTGTTCTTAACCAAAAGAAGAAAAAGCTTACATTAGTTCCCCCACGATCTGGCAATCGTTGGACCGGATGTGAGCCAATACTTCGAGCTCCGTATTTAGGTCACTGCGTTGGCTGCGCTGTAAAACCTCCAAATCACTGTCGGTTATTTGCGTTTCTTCAAAACTGTCACGAAAAATAGCTATAAAACGTGTCAGATCCTCAACAGACCTTTAAGGAGAAAGGATACGGTTGTATACAGAAAATTAACTTGACAGCTAACATTTTTCTAATAATGATCATATTGGATGACTAAGCACCGTCACAGGGTATCGAGCACCAGGCAGATATTAAACGAATCATCCACATTGAATCTTTTTTAATTAAAATCCATTTGTTCCATATATATGTATATATATATATATATATATAAAATTGAGGCATTTTCCGAGGCTATATGAATTTGGCTCATCATTCTTGGTTTTGGCAAAATCTTTCACGGCCGGATGCCCTTCCTGACGCCAACCCTCACCATTTATCCGGGCTTGGGACCGGCACTGAGTTGTGCTGGCTTGCACCCCCAGTGGCTGGTGATGGATTGGTTGTTTAAGAGTGGTAGGAAAAGAAGGCAAGAACAGGTGACACCTAGGATAAAGTGGTGGGGACTGAAGAAAGAAGACCAGAAAAGGAAATTTGAGGAGAAGGTTTTGGAAGAAGTAAGGTCGTTGGAGAGTGTACAAGAATGGTGGGAGGAGAACAGCCGGGTGATATTGAGAGTTGGTGAGGAAGTACTGGGCAAAACATCAGGTAGAAGACCCCCTGAAGATAAAGAGACGTGGTGGTGGAATGAAGAGGTTCAGGAGGTGATTAAAAGGAAGAAAGATGCTAAAAAGAAGTGGGACACATCTGGTAGACAAGAGGATAGAGAAAGCTATAGGCAGGCGAAAAAGGAGGCGAAGAAGGGAGTGGCAAGAGCCAAGGCGCAGGCGATGGATGAAGTATATAAAGAGTTGGAGACACGGCGGGAGAGAGAAAGATCCTTAGAATAGCGAAGGCTAGGGATAAGGCGAGTAAAGATTTTACTCAAATTAAACAGGTAAAGGATGGGCAGGGAGTGGTCTTAAAGGATCAGGATAAAATCATGGATAGATGGAAGAGTTATTTTGAACATCTGTTAAATGAGGAAAACCCAAGGGTTATTTTTGAAGATGGTGTCCCAAATCAAGGGTTAACTTCAGGAGTGAGTAGGGAGGAGGTGAAGGTGGCGTTGAAAGGAATGAAGAAGGGGAAGGCATTGGGACCGGATGGGATACCAGTGGAGGCGTGGAATTGTTTGGGAGATGAGGGCATAGATCTATTGTGGGATCTGATGCAGAAGATATATGAACAAGAGGAAATGCCGGAGGAGTGGGGGGATAGTACACTCGTACCTATCTACAAAGAGAAGGGGGACATCCAGGATTGTGGAAATTATAGGGGAATAAAGCTTATGTCACACACGATGAAGGTTTGGGAAAGGATTATAGAGAAAAGGTTAAGAGAAGAGACAACCGTGGGGGAAGAGCAGTTGGGTTTTATGCCAGGTAGGGGAACAACTGATGCGATTTTTGCACTGAGGCAGTTGATGGAGAAACACCGGGAGCGACAAAAGGGACTGCACATGGTTTTCATCGACCTAGAGAAAGCATATGATAGAGTGCCACGCCAGGAGGTTTGGAGGTGTATGAGAGAGAAAGGTGTGCCGGAGAAGTACGTTAGGTTGGTGCAAAGTATGTATGAAGGAGCAAGGACCCAGGTTAGGAGTAGTGTAGGTGTAACGGAATGGTTCCCCGTGATGGTTGGTCTACATCAGGGATCTTCTTTGAGCCCGTACCTTTTTGTTTTGATTATGGATGTGTTGGCCGAGGGGATAAAAGATCAATCCCCTTGGTGTATGCTCTTTGCAGACGATATTGTTCTGTGCAGCAACAGGAGAGAAGTAGTAGAAAGAAAATTGGAGGAATGGAGGAGGGCTTTTGAAGACAGAGGGTTGAAAATCAGCAGAAAGAAAACGGAGTACCTGAGGTTCTACGAAAATCAAGACTCAGAAATTAGTTTAGAGGGAGCGAAGTTAAAGAGAGTAAGTAAGTTTACGTACTTGGGATCGACAGTGGCTGAGGACGGTGAGCTGGACACAGAAATAACACAGAGTGCAATCTGGTTGGAAAAATTGGAAGAAAGTTTCAGGGGTGTTGTGTGACCGAAGAATAGGCGCAAGGGTTAAGGGAAAAGTGTATAAGACTGTGGTAAGACCGGCTATGATGTATGGGGCTGAGTCTTGGGCTATAAAGAAAGATCATGAGAAAAGACTAGATGTAACGGAGATGAGAATGCTGAGATGGATGTGCGGAGTGACAAGGTTGGATAGAGTAAGGAATGAAAGGATAAGGGGCACAACAAAGGTTGGAGAAATCTCGAGGAAGATACAAGAAAGTAGACTGAAATGGTATGGACATGTGATGAGAGGGGACGAAGATTATGTGGGTAAGAGAACGATGAATATGGAGGTGTATGGCAGGAGAAAGAGAGGCAGACCGAAGCGAAGGTGAATGGAGAAGGTGAGGGACGATTTGAGGGAGAAGGGCTTGTCGGAGGAAGAAGCCCAGGACCGGGCTGTGTGGAGGAGGCTGGTCAGAAACGCCGACCCCGCATAGAGGCGGGAACGGGCGAAGAGAAAGAAGAAGATATATAAAATTGAGGATACATGTTATTGTAATGAAACATTTCACAAACTAATTTTAAATAAATGTTAACGTAATTATTTGATAAACAAAATTCACTCTCTAAATACTTAATAGAATACGGATCAGATAATAAACACAAAACAACTAGCCTAATTTGGCTTAAAAGGAAGATTAGCTGGATGCGCTACGCATCATCTGCCAGCACGAGGTCACGAACCCGGGACCTCAAAAATTCCCTTCCTTTAAAGTTTATTAATTCTAAAAACCAACCTGTAGAACTTACTATAAATTTTTAAGTTAACACGTACAGGGAAACAAGCGCATAATGAAATTTCACTTTCAAAGGATACCTTCATCGCATAATAAAATTCACTCTCTAAATGACATTCTCAGGAAAGAAGATTAGCGGGGCTACTAAGCCCCGTCGCAGTCTCGAACCTCTGGGCAGATATCCTTTAATTTCGTTTATTATGGCTTTTTATAAATTAACTAACACTTGCAAGGGATAAGCACTGAAAGATACGATGTATATAGCCCAAGAACGAATCACAAACTAAATTATTACGTAATTACTCACATTTCAATGGCCTCTGCTTCCGCTGGTTCTTTCTCGCCGTCACAAATTTCTGCGATGGATTGCGTTGAAAGTAGGGCGTTCCGGTCGGCAGCTGCGAAAAGATGATGTGTAGAGACCGCAGCAGTGTCTCCATCTTCATATAAAGCCGGTAAACTGTAAATTTCTTGCGAATGACTCATGACGGAGGGAATGTTTGTTTATTCACTGGTGAAAATAACTGCTGTGAGTTCCAGCTGAAAATGTTCCCTTTTATATACGTGACCCCGATTGGACCCACCCACAATATTCGATTCTCGAGTTTCCTGTGTGAGAACGAGACTTTCGCCCAACAGAGGTCCTGGATTCTTTCTCTTGCCCCGCCCATTAGGTTGTAATTAGACGAGCCGCGAATTATGGAGGCGTGTCTTTACCAAATATAACTTATTCATTCCATAGGTTATTTTGTTTTAAAAATTATAATAATGTTTTTATGATATAGTTTAACGATAAAGTTGTATATTAAAGATAAATTTGTATTGATGCAAAATAGTTACGTAAAAGAGGAAAAATGGATGTTACTCCGAAATAGAACCTATTTTTAATATAAAGTTTTATTAATATTTTTAATGTTATAGTTTAAGGATAAAAATGTATAGTAAGGATAAATTTGTATTGAAACAAAATAATTGGCCAAAAGAGGAAAAATGAAATAGTTACCCCTAATTTAATTTCTATTTGGTTTTAGAAATCATATTAATGACTTTTATGTTATAGTTTAAGGATAAAATTATATATTATGGTGGAAATTTATTTTGACGTTGAAGTTAATTTATCTTATTCGATTTTTTTATAAAAGATCGGCCACCAAACGTCAAATTGATCTCGTGGTGTTCCACCATGAGAAGCTTAATAGCAAAACTATTAGCGTTGCCCTTTATTTTGAGACCTTGTCGGTCTACCTCATGGCCCCATAAACGTATTTGTTTACGCTTAATGGATTTGTCTATTAATTGGGTCGTATTTAGAGACCTTGTCGGTCTACCCGGAGATGGTAAGTAAAAGCCGTGGGTAAGGTGGTTTTGGTTAGGTGATGGGAAGCTATACTTAGACGATTGGTGGTTGTGGTGCTGTGGTGTTTTCTTTGTGTGGTGTTTATGCTCGTATATATTTTGCTATTGGGTCTTTACATACGTCTGTTTATATACGTTGTGTGTGTGTGTGTGTGTGTGTGTGTGTGTGTGTGTGTGTGTGCGTGTAATAATAGGGAATCTATGAGCGTATAGTCTGGAATTTTGTGTGCGCTTTTTGGCTGTTCAAACGATATACATACACTGTGCCAACTGGCTGGTAATGCCTGGAGGCACTGGCTGCTTAAGCCAACTGGCGGATTTCGAGTTCTATGCCAAGTGATGCTACCTAAGCTCTCATTAAGCTTCTGCATCTCGAACATGCTGGATAGTCTCTTCCTCTCTCTCCTGACTCCCCCTAACTTGCTGAGGGAATTCCCCCCTTTTTGTTTTGGCCCCCTCGGGGTTGGCACTGGTGGAGCGGGGTTGGCAGCTTGCAACAAAGGGGAGGGGTGGGTGGCACTGGCACTCATATGATCAACATTGCAATTGCTCTGCACTCTCTCCTTGTGCGGTCATACTACTGTCGTCCGAACGCTCTTGCACGCCCACAAAGAAGGGTGAGTACAGTAAGATAAAGTTTTATATTTATATATTTATATATACACACATATAGATATATAGATATATATATATATATATAATATATATATATATATATATATATATATATATATTTATACATATATATATTTATATATATATATACACATATATATATATTATATATATCTATATATATATATATATATAATGTTATATATATATATTTATATATATATATACATATATATTTATATATATATATATACTTATATTTATATATATTTATATATATATATATATACATATATATATTTATATATACAGTATATATACACTATATATATATATTACATATATATATATAAATATATATATATATATATATATATATATATATATATATATATATATATTTTATATATATATATAATATATATACATATATATATTTATATTTATATATATTTATATATATATATATATATATATTTATATATATATATATATATATATACATATATATATTTATATTTATATATATATTTATATTTATATATTTATATATACATATATATATTTATATTTATATATATATACATATATATATATTTTTATATATTATACAGGGTCCGCAAAAAAAGAGGAGCATGACGAAAATTGCTCTCACGCCCGCATTTTTTGCCGGACCCTTAAATGTTATATATCTAGCTAAAGATAAAAGAGCCCAGAGTTGTATAAAACAAATTTCATCAAAATCGGTCATAAAATAAAGATTTTATGGCCACAAACGTGCAATGACTAAAAAAAGTGAATTTCCGCGTAAAAATTTAATGTTTTTCTCATTGCAAATTATTTTTTTCAGATGCCTAAATAATTTTAATCAATAAAAATGATAATATGCCATTTTCTAAAGAAGATAAAATATTAATAAAACATTATAGACTTGATACAAATTATGGCGCAATAAAATTATTACAAGAGTTTCCGAATAAACCACGGTCGAAAGGAGGTTTGGACAAGCTGTTAAGAAAAATCGACGAAACTGAAAGTACTGAAAGGAAACAAGGAAGCGGGAGGCCAAGATCAGTTCGAACCGAAGAAAACATCAGAGATGTGGAACTAAGAAATTGTAGTCAAGAAGGCAGACCAGGGAAACACGTGACACCGTCCAGAATTGCAAATGAGTTGAGCATATCCGAAGTAGCGTCAGAAACATTATTAAAAACGACCTTGAACTAAAACCTTATAAACGGATACACGGGCAGAAATTAACTGAAATTAACGAACAGAAAAGAGTTGTTTGTTCTGAACGCATGTTAAGAAATATCACTCCCGAAAAAGTAGACCTCGGCTTTTTTACTGACGAAAAGAAGTTTACGGTAGAACCACCGCGAAATTCCCAAAATGACAGAGTGTATTCAAGAGTTAATCGTAAAAATGAAATACCAGATGATAGACTTTATGCTACCCGTAATCATTTTTCTGCCAGCGTAATGGTATGGGTCGGTGTGTCTAAACTAGGCAAGACATCTGTTTTTTTCGTAGAGCCAAACATCAAAGTAGACGCCCGCTATTACACTGAAACTTTGTTGGAACAAATGCTGCCCGAAATGAGACGATTGGCGAATAATGGTTACTTCTTATTCCAACAGGATGGCGCTCGGGCGCATACCGCTAAGTCAACTATTGAATTTTTAGAAAATAATGTTCCTGAATTGCTTTACCCAAAAGATTGGCCGCCTAATAGTCCACATTTGAATCCCGTAGACTACGGAATATGGGAAATGTTGGCGGAGAAAGTGTACAAGCATAAGATCCGAAATGTCGAAAATTTGAAAGAAGTTATCGTACAAAAATGGGAAGAAATTACCCAAGATCAAGTAGATAAAGCTATAGATCAATTTAGGCCCCGATTACGAAGGGTTGTAGAGGTTTCTGGCAAACATATCGAACAATTTTTATAATCTTATAATTTCGTTTTCTTTGGAAACTGTAAAATTATATGACATGTTGTAGTAAAACTTTTATATTTTTTTTAATTTTTGACGTATTGACATGAAATTTGGTACTAACTTAGTTTATTTGTTGCTTATTTGCCTAAAATAAATTATTTGTCATTATGTGTAAAAATTAATGTACAGTAAACATTTCTGGCAAACATATCGAACAATTTTTATAGTCTTATAATTTCGTTTTCTTTGGAAATTGTAAAATTATATGACATGTTGTAGTAAAACTTTTATATTTTCTTTAATTTTTGACGTATTGACATGAAATTTGGTACTAACTTAGTTTATTTGTTGCTTATTTGCCTAAAATAAGTTATTTGTCATTATGTGTAAAAATAAATGTACAGTAAACATTTTCGTCATGCTCCTTTTTTTTTGCGGACCCGATATATATATATATATATATATATATACATATTGGTGAAGGCCGCTTCTGGCAAGCTTCAATTTCAATTTAAGCAGAAAGCAACAGACAAGAAGGAAAGAAACATCCATCAAGTTGGAAAGGGACTATATTTTGTATATTGCAACGTTTCAAGCACAAACTATGCTCATCCTCAGGCAAAAATTCTAAAAAGTTAAAAACACAATATTAAAAACCATAATGACATTAACAAATTAAAATAGGGAAAAAATCCACAAGCATTAAAACAAAGTCACACTAAAAAAATTATAAAAAGTTACAATTAAAAAACCATAATGACTATTATGAAACAAAAGCGAACAATTAACAAGCTTTAAAACAATAAAAGTGACACTAAAAACGAACAATGAATAACAGCTATAAAATACAAAATGTAAAACTCAAAAAACTAAAAATTCACAGGCTATTTTTTAAAACACTAAAAAAATTAAAAACCCACACTAAAAGGAACACACCATAAGTCTAAGCAGCACAGATTCCGAGGCAAAACTAAAAAAACTAAAAAAACAAACATCTAAAACCAAGTAAAGGTTGGTTATTCAAGATGTTCAGTTTAGACGGAGGGGAACGGATGAAATATCAGAGTTAAGCGAAGGGGAGTTTTTTTTAATATACAGGGATTCTAGAAGTCTTAACATTTGCTCACACGGAGCGGAATCTAAAATGTTAAAATTAGCTAAAGTTATATCGACTTTGCATCTTTGCATAGAACAACATGGCTGCGTATAGCTGAAGCTTCTTTAGTTTTCAAAGGTTTGTCAGTTCTATGGCTTATGCCCATATATATATATATATATATTATATATATATATATATACATATATATATACAGTATATATTCATATATATTATATTTATATATATATATAAATATATATATATATATTTATTTTATATATATAATACATATATATATTTATATTTATATATATACAGGGCGTCCCAAAAAAATGTATACACACTTTAACAGCTGATAGCTCAATTGATGTTTCTTTCTTTCCAAGTTAAACCCATTAGAATTAATAATGGCAGTCAGACTAAGCTTTGAACAAAGAAATTCATTCTAAAATGCTACTGGAAGTGTGAAACGCAGTTGAAGTGCAAAGACAGTTTAGGAGGGAGTTTCAAACAGATCCACCAACGCGACTTACCATCACTCGAATTAGAGATAAGTTTGAAGCCGATGGAACTGTTCAGAATGTCCACAAGAAGCGTTCCGGAAGACCACGGACATCGACAAGCCCCACAAAGCAAGAAAGAGTACTGGAAACGTATCACCAAAGTCCAAGAAAATCTGTGCGGCAAGCGAGTCGTGAGGTAGGAATTTCAGAATCGTCTGTCCAGCGCATTTTGAAGCGCTGTCAATCGAAAAGTTACATTCCAAGATTAGTCCATGCTATTAATGAAGATGATCCGGACCGAAGAGTGGAGTATGCGAGTGGTACTTGGCACGATGTGGATGTTGATTGGACGAAGGGGTTTCGTAGAATACCCTCCGCGTTCACCAGACCTCACACCACTAGACTTTTTTTATAGGGATACTTAAAAGACAAAGTCTACGCTATAAAACCTGCAACAGTCGCTGAATTGAGAGCAGCCATTGAACGAGAATGCACACAAATACCAAACGAAATGTTTCGTGATGTTTGCGATTCCATTGCTTCGCGTTATCAGCAGTGCCTGGACCAGAACGGACGTCAGTTTGAAAACAGGCGTTGACAAAACAATTAAATAATGTCTGTAGATTCTATTACATTTTGAAAATGAAATGTATTTTAATAAACACTGCCTTTATAATTATTTAAAGTGTGTATAAATTTTTTGGGGACGCCCTGTATATATACATATATATGAAAATTATTTCACGAAAGTAACACGTGAAAAATATTTATGATGAATAAAACCACGAAGGAAAGGAAACACAAAAAGGTGCTCAAGCGCTTTCGTCTAATTACATCCTCAGGAACACTGAAGTACATAAAAGGTTACGGCCTATATATAGGTTACAGAAAGAAAAAAAAAAAATAAATAAATAACATACATACACACAAACATACATACACATATATATATATATATACATACATACATATCTACACACACATATATATATATTATATATATATGCAATAAACGGAGAAGTAAAAATAAAAATTAAAAATTAAAGATTAGAGGATTAACAAAGAGGCATACAGATTTGTAAGGAAAAATATCGATTTTTAGCACAAGATCAAATGAATTATAAAAATACAAATTTATACTGGAAATCTGCCCGGGTTTTAACACTTTGCCTTTTAGAGTCAAGTTTCGATATATATAAAAATAAAATGAAGATTAAAAGTTAATAAAGTAGCGTACAAGTTTACCAAAGATTTAGCGTCCTACCCTTTTTATCTAAATTTGTTTTGAAGGAATTCAAAACAACAGGATCGAGTTGAGAAAGACCTTTGCTTATGTTGAAGTTATTTGAAAGTTGGATAATGGCAGACTCAAGAATATTTCTATTAACAATGTTGCTAGAATGAAATAAAACTGAAGCATTATTCCAATCAATACAGTGGGATAACTCTGACAAATGGACAAAAAGAGCACTGGACAACTGTCCTGTTCTAACGGAATATTGATGCTGTTTTATACGTGTGTGCAAATCCTTTCCCGTCTGACCTATGTAAAAGGAATCACATTGTTTACACCCAATTTTATAGATAATGCCTGAATTATTGGTAGGGTTATTTTTTACTATGATATTTTTCACAATATTGTTATATGAAAATACTACATTAATATCCAAAAGTTTAAGTACATTAGCAATGCCTAAAAAGCTCGGGAAAAATGGAAGTACTAAAATATTTTTTGACAAAGTACGAGTGTTATTATTGACACGATAGAAAGTTCGTTTTGCCTTGTTGAGACAAGATTCCATAAACGCAGATGGGTAACACAGATCACTTCCAATACCGTTGATTTTTTCCAATTCGGCATCGATGTATTCCGGACTGGCGATCCTAAGGGCGCGGACGGAGAAACATTGATGAAAAAATGGCCTTCTTAGTGGGGGTGTCATGTCCCGAGTAAAAGTGTACGTAGGACAAATTGTTTGTTGTTTTCCGATAGATACTAAACTTAAAACCTGGGCTTTCCCTATGTACACGCACATCCAAAAATGGGATTGAATTGTCTTGTTCCACTTCTAAAGTAAACTTAATGGAGGGGACTTGATCATTTAACTGAAGGAGGAAGTTATCCAGGTCACGATTCATGGGCCAGATACACAAAATATCGTCGACGTACCGCAACCAAGGGATGCCAACCCCCAGGATTCTCGGAATGTAAGTAATTTCGAAAAACTCCATATAAATATTGGAGAGGAGGGGCGATAAGGGGTTGCCCATGGCCATCCCAAACACTTGTTGATAATACTCGTTATTGAAAGTGAATTTACAGTCTTTGATGCAAAGCTTAATAAGTTCCAAAACAATGTGTGAAGGTAGTGGCAGGTCATACTTATGTAAAATCGAAAGAGTTCAAAGACGAGCAACTAAGATGATTCCGTCACTTAGGTCAAAGTCGTACGAAGATAGGCTTAAGGAGTTAAAATTGACAACACTCGAGACTAGGAGGTTAAGGGGTGATCTAATCCAGGTTTTCAAAATTATGAATGGGTTCGATAACGTAGATAGAGATAGCTTTTTCGAAATATCTCAATATAATAGGACTAGAAATAACGGGTGTAAGTTGACAAGTTGCGAAAAACTTTTTTACGCATAGAATAGTAAATAGTTGGAATAGTTTGCCTTTAGAAGTAATTAGTAGTCTATATAACATGTTTAAAAATCGATTAGACGCATATGTTGATAGAAAGGGTATAGTTTAAGGGAGTAAAATTAAGACTTTGTGGGGATAGATATAGGGAGGCAGCGTCTTGGGTTAGGGGATACTCTCTGTCCTTACACACCCCATTTAAAGAGATTCCTCTGCCGAGCTGTGTCCCCCATAGTATTGTGAGGTATTGAAAAACTCATGAACTTCACTTGCCCCACAAACACCTTTAAATGGGAGACCCAAAATGGCTGCACACACATTTCTACATTACTGTACAGTCTTTACAGCCACACCTACACTTTTCCTCCTAAGTGTATATATTGTAATGTATATGGTTGTAAATTTTGACTTGGTCCGCAATCGATATGGACCGTGACTTGATGGATACCGTAATGAAATTGACTGGATTCTTTGGATCTAATATATTTGCATGTCCGTTATAAATAGATATAGAGTGTAACATATTTGTGGATAGTAGTCTACAGTATTATGACTTGATCCTCTGGATCCAGAGATTCTATCTTTAGTTTTAAATCGATAATTAATTAGTTTTAAATTGATAATTATTTAGTTTCGTAAAAATTGGTCGTTGCCAATTTACCGGCAGTTTTTACATAACAAATTTATGTTCTTGTGGTTCGGAACCCACGTAAAATTGTAGGTCCCCTCCGCCACCACGGAGGACATACACAATACACGATTACGAACACAGTTAGGTAGACCAGTTATGAGTGGATCCTAGGGTCTTTGTTGGTCTGAAACATTATAACATTATAACATTATAACATTATAGCATTATAAAATTATAACATTATATATATTTATATTATATATATATATATTATATATATTAGGGTGAACCAAATGTAGGTGGACAGTAAATGATAACGTTTATTTTGAGAATACATATTTAATTTTTTTTATACTATAATACAAAATAAAATTTAAATAAATTTAGTTATAATATTTAATATAATAAAACACAAACACCATAGTTATAATGAACACCATAGTTATAATATAATATAACACAAACCGTATTCAACCTACTGTCCACCTACTTTTGGTTCACCGTGTATATATATATATATATATATATATATATATATATATATATATATATATATATATATATATGTATATATATATATATGTATATATATATATATATATATATATATATATATATATATATATATATATATATATATATATATATATAATATATATTTATATATTTATTTTTATATATATATATATATATATATATATATATTATATTATAATATATACGTAAAGAACGACGCTTGTATGGGAGAATATACCGCGCAAGATGAGAACGAGAGAACGAAACAAATGAAAAATGAGGTAACCACCCGCGAATCGAACCCGGGATCTTCCGATTGCCGGTCAGATATGATAACCATTACACCCCGGGCCTCACTCAATCAAATGCCGTAATTCCTCTACATACGCGCAGAAACCAATGCCCCAAGGGGGCAACTCCCGCATGCCGTACATTATATACATTTAAACTGCAAACACGCAGTATAATTAACGTAAAGAACGACGCTTGTATAGGAGAATATACCGCGCAAGATGAGAGCGAGAGAACGAAACAAATGAAAAAAATGAGGTAACCACCCGGGAATCGAACCAGGGATCTTCCGATTGCCGGTGAGATATGATAACCATTACACCATGGGCCTCACTCAATCAAATGCCGTAATTCCTCTACATACGCGCAGAAACCAATGCCCCAAGGGGGCACCTCTCGCATGCCGTACCTTTTATACATTTACAGTAAACTGCAAACACGCAGTATAATTAACGTAAAGAACGACGCTTGTATAGGAGAATATTCCGCGCAAGATGAGAGCGAGAGAACGAAACAAATGAAAAAATGAGGTAACCTCCCAGGAATCGAACCGGGTTCTTCCGATTGCCGGTCAGATATGATAACCATTACACCATGGGCCTGCGGGAGGTGCCCCCTTGGGGCATTGGTTTCTGCGCGCATGTAGAGGAATTACGGCATTTGATTGAGTGAGGCCCGTGGTGTAATGGTTGCGAGAGACCCGTTGCCCACGTCGGGCTTGCATCATGAAAAAGAAAAACTATGGTATTTGTCATTTACCATTACTTATTCGGACTATAGTGGATTTAATTATCCCAGAAGAGTTCCTTGTTCCATGCACGGTCTGTGTGTATCATAAAAAACTCAGGGAACCATTCTGAGTTCATTCCCATCAAGAAACGGACATGTTATGTGCCTTGAAAAGTGGACGCTCAATTCTGCCAGTTGAGGTTTAAGTTTTGGTTTTGGCTAAAAATATAATAGTTACCCCTTTTTCTTTGATTTATTCAATCCGACGTGAATGCAACGAGTCTTTTACTTATATTGAGGTTCTAATGTAGTGGGGCTAGGCTGCTTTAAACCCTAGATCCATGTTCCAAAGCTGGATCCTGTCTGCTCTGCAGATAGCTGGTGAGGGAAGCTATATTTATGGGACCTCTTTGCGAGAGACCCGTTGCCCACGTCGGGCTTGCATCATGAAAAAGTAAAACTATGGTATTTGTCATTTACCATTACTTATTCGGACTATAGTGGATTTAATTATCCCAGAAGAGTTCCTTGTTCCATGCACGGTCTGTGTGTGTCATATATATATACATATATATATATTTATATATATATATATTTATATATATATATTATTATTATTATTATTACTGAAGCAGTAGTTTAAAATGTATTTGTATTTTATAATTATTATGATTGTATGTAAATATAATTTATTTGTTGGTTATAGCCAAACATCGCATAGCATCCACCCGAACTTGTCCATCGAACCTGGGACTCAACTCTATTTACATATCTTTTTATACTGTACTACTCGTATCACTTCTGGTATTTGAACTTTAATAGCATTGCTCCACGAGGAGTGAATGCGTTTCGGTTAGGCTGCGACTTTTCCGTTAAACAGCAAAGGTTTTTTCTCTTACCGCAGGAAATTTATATATTATTATGTTCATGAACTTACAGTGATTCAACCTATATACTCGTACTTAGTGTGGCATAGTGAGTCATAGTTTCGTGATACTTAATGTTTGTCCCTTCCCCTCTTCCCTCCTCACCCCCACCATCTACATTCTACACTAACCCCACGAGACTGTCTCCCGTTGATTCAATTACAATGACGTCGTCTGTTGAAAATCGTAGTCTTGTAGAAAATCCTTTGTTATGTTTCATATTTCACAAAGTAGTTCATATTAAGTCAGACCCTCTCGAGTCTGTCACGATTTCTGTGATACGGAAGAAGCAGAACATATGAGGATACAGTTAAACACCTTGTTCAACGCTACCCTTCCAATTCGTAGAGGTAATTCCAGAAACGAGAATACCCTAAAAGACAATATTACTTTCTATGTGACTAATTTCTAAAGAATTCCAGTAATTTGTATGGACGATGTGGACGTATCAGTGCTCTTCAAACGATATAATGAGGTACAAGTCATTGTTTGAAATGAAACATCAACATGTGTTGTCAAATCAGAACAATTTCGGTCAGAGTTAGATGCTTTGAAAGAGACGCTCCTTCCGAGGCCCAGTTACTCGGAAGTCGTCGTCGTTCAACATGTCAGAACCCCAGCAAGGAGCGTATCGGGCAGTGAGGGAAACGAAACACCCTTCCCCAACCCCAACCCCACAAGTGGTGTGAAAATGCATCTCGAAGGGATAACGGTCAACCTCCCTCCTGCTCAGGGATTGATCGCCAGATGGTGTGAACACCGACAACATTAACACTAGTAACAGGGACTGTTGATTGCCAACAGCATCCTTTTAAGCACATTACTTAAGTTAAAAATTTGTTTGAAAATAAGAAATTGAAACTTAGCCTATAGGAACATATTAGACGTGAAATTCATCTCTTAAATGATTTATGAAGAGAATTTGACAGTATGAGTGCTGTTAGTTTGGCTTTCTGAACCAATGAAACCATGTGTGATGCATCTCAGTTGAAGGGAAGTTCTTTTTTTGAAGCTAATTCAGAGCACAGCATAAAGGAGCAAGAAAAGTCAAACATGGAATTTGGATTCAGTGAGACGAATTCCCCTGACAAAGGGCCCATGGAAGTAGAAGAAGAATTAGATACTAAATCAACTGGAGCTCCCTCTCCTGCTCTGAAGGGAAAGTCAGCAACAACAAATCACTAACAGCAGCAGTTCTGTCCAATTCATTGAGATCAACACGAAGTAAAGACAACCCTGAATTTCTTGCCAAACAGAAATCTTTCATGGTCAAAGTACAGACTGCTTCCTCTGGTAACTGCGAGCCTCTTTCCCCTAGTGACTAATCAGATACTGCAGGAAAAAGGAAGAGGGAAAATAATAGCGTAATACAAACTGGAAAAAAGAAGAAAACAAGTAGAAGTGATAATGGCTCTCAGGAACGGCAGAATGAGAACTGCTGTTGGAAGTGCCATCGAGAGGGCCAGTTTATCTGCTGTGAGATGTGTCCCCGGGCCTTCCACTTGAAATGTGTAGGCCTGGAAAAAGAGCCAGAAGAGGATTGGGCATGCAGTGAGTGTCAAGCAGATATGCAAGCAGAAAATGTGGGAAACAGATCTAGAGCAATGCAGCTTATATCAGTTGATCAGCTGTGTGTCCTCCTGAATTCGATTGAAATCAATGCCTGTGATGGAGCCCTTTTCAAAACCAGTTGATATTAATGAGTTTCCCACTTATTGGGATGTTGTCGTTCACCCTGTTGATTTCACTTCACTCGAACGAAATATTAAAAAAAAGTTCTATGGATCTACTGAAGCTTTCCTCTCTGACGCTCGATGGATAGTTCACAATTCAGTTATTTTTAATGAAGCCAACTCCAAGGTAACCTCTTTGTCTCGAACTCTTATTTAAATTTTGAAGCAAGAATTAAGTGAAATTGAAACATGCCCAGATTGCTATGAAAATGACCACAAGAAACGAGATAGGTGGTTCAGCGAAGCGTGTAGATTGGCGCATCCCTTGGTGTGGGCTGGACTTAAAGGGTTTCCTTTTTGGCCAGCCAAAGCAGTCAAGTGGAAAGATTCGAACGTGGATGTGTAGTTATTCGGGAGGCATGACAGATCTTGGGTTCCTTTGGAAGTATGTTTCTTATTGTTTTAGCAAATGCCAACTCCACTTAAAAACAGGAATAAAACACTGGAAGCCTGCTTGCTTGAGGTTGAAGAACACATTAAAAGGCTAAAAGACTTCTTCGGAAAATTTAGATACGCTCCCCATAGGTTGCCCTTTAATCCCTACGATAAAGAGCAAATTAAAATAATCCTACCTCTTTATAAAGGCCCTGCAATCATGCTGATGAGGTCACAATCCTTCTCATCAAGACAATCCGGACATTCAGGAACAGATGATGAAACCTCGTCTATCGCTTCTACTGACAGCAGAAACAGCAGTTACACCAGGTGGAAAAAGCGAAATTTGAAAGACAGGTCGGCTGTAAATACTCCCGAAACTGAAACTGAAACTTAGCTTAGAGGAAAAACCAGTACAAAAAGAGGGGTCGAAGATGGGTTCTGTGGGAACTAAAGAAGAGACGGAAGAAGTGGATCACGAAGGAGGAAATAAGGAACAGGAATTAGGTAAAAAAGAAGAAAATGAAAATTCGATTATGGATGAGAATGAACCTCCAGATAAAGTGAAAGCGGAGTCTCTCAAAGCTGAAGAGGAAGAGGAGGAGGAGGAGGAGGAAGAGTATGATAACGTAAAAGAAGAAGAGGAGGAGGGGTGAGAAGAAAATGAAGAAGAAGAAGAAGAGGGGGGAGAGTCTGTCGGGGAGGGGAGTTCTTGGTTACGAGATAAGGGCAATTTAGAATGTCAGAAATCACAGTGTACAACGTGATGACTCAAAAGCTTCCCAAGGACTGGATAATGAAGAAAAAACGGGAGTCTGTCCAACTTTAAATGATAACTCAAAAACAGTACCTGATAGAAGTATTAATGTGTTAGGGAATAAAGATGAAAACCAAACCGATTCACCATCGAGTGTAAATAACGAATTTGAATTACCAATAAATGTTATGGAGAGTGAATTACTCGATATTAAACATAACCTGACGTTACAACCAAAGTTGTCTGAGGAAAGTAAATATGACATTAAAAAACAATCTTAAAACTAACAAATATATTTCCATGAAGCTAGTTAAAATAACTCCATTTAAAGTTAAAGAGCACAAATCACTCCCTCTCGAAGCCGTTCCCATTAATGTAACGCTGAATTGCAACTCAGAGGATAAAATTAGCAAAGACAATGATGTTGATATCGCAGCTCGTAATGGGGAATTTGATAAAGGGATCCAAAAGGAAGAAACCAAAGTTGAATTGGAGTCTCAAGGAAGAGAGAAAAATGAAGATAGTACTCGTGATGCCAAACCAGATTCTGGTCCTTCCCTCGAAGAAACTGGAAAGTCATTCGAAGAGAAAGTGAGGTCCGAAAATAGAGATCAAGAAGATAATATTAGTATGATAAATTCTAAACTTAGAGCGAATGGGGCTGAAAGTCGCAATAAAAAAGCACTTATTTTGTCGCAAATTATTACGAATTCCGATAATTCGGTAGACGAAAATATTCGTAACTTGGAAAGGATCAACGAACTCCTCCGGAAAGAACTGAATGATGATTCCTACTACCAAAGAGAGAAGGAGAGTGAACGAGCTGTCTCTTCGGAGAGTACCGAAGAAAACAATGGTAAAGCCTCGGAGGAGGTTAAAAATTAAAGCAGGATCGTAGATAGAGACGCGATCGATAAATCAAAAGAAGGGAAAAAATCTCAGGAAGATCAAAATAAAAAGAGTAAAATTGATGAGATGATGGACGACGATTATTTACAGGGATTTTTAGACGAAATTAATTTACGGGAAAAGGTAGAAACGTACCAAGAAATAATCAAAAGCGCGCGAATGAGTTCTCCGGCCGAGGTAAACGAGGAAGAAATGACGTCAGATAAAGAAGATGGAGAAACGGAAAAGATGGATTTAGAGACCAACAATTTCATTGAGCAACTTCTTACCAATTCGTCGTTCACCATCGGGAAAGTTAGTTTACCTAAATTAATCAACGTTCAAAAAATGTCTAGTAGGGGAAATAGTTCTTACGAAGATGAATTTGGAGGGAGTTGCCCTCTTTCCTCCGTGAACATTAGATCCGTTCTCAGAAGTGGAAAAGGTGAGAACCATAAAAAGATAGAATCAGAAGAGGAGGAGGAAGATGAAGAAAAAACAGCAAAAATCCATGACAGGATATGTCTCAGCACCAAGCAGGAAAAAGAATCCAAACCGAAATTACAAACCCCTTGAAATTTAGAAGAAAGTAAAAGTAAAAATAATAGCGAGGCGAAAAAAAGCAAAGAACGAAGATTGAGTAAAGAGGAGGCAGAAGAGGGGGCGGAAGTAGAAGATTTATTAGAGAAACGCAATAATAACGATACGTTGAATAGTAATAAGGACGGATCCAACGCCGATTCCCTTTTGGAAGCGGTGCGACTCGTGAAGAAAATAGGTAATATCGACATTAAAAGGGTGGACCCTTGAACATAGTTCCGGCAACGATAGAGTAACCATCTCCGTCACGAACAGCACGACCGGAAGTGCTAAGTCCGACCTTGAGATGTCAACGAGTAAAATGAAGGTGGCGACGCAAAAGAAGCCTGAGAAGAGATCTGAGAATCCTTTGGCGGGCATTGGAGCCAGCGTTAGTGTGACGAAGGCATCGGAAAAGGAAAGGGAGAAAGAGCGAGAGAAGGAGAAGGTGAAGATGCCCTCTGGGGTGAACACGACGCGCCTCAGTCCATCCATCTCCGCCATCCCAGTAGCGACTTCTTCCTCCTCGGAGAAGACAAGAAACAAACTTTCCCCTTCTCCCGCACCTTCATCTACCCGTCAAAGTTCAACTACAACAACACCAACCACAACAATGACCACAGTGTGTTCAAGTTCCGTATCTCCGGGTTTCTCCATGGGAAACATAACTCCAAGTTCCTCTATTTCCGCTTCTCCAAACATCCCACCACCCCATCCCCTCTCACATTCTCTTCCATCCCCCACAGGATCCAATGTGAGGGGAATGCTTGGTCCTCCCCTTCCTGGATTAGGTTTAGGTGGGGGATCCTGGAACCCAATTACTTCCGCTGGGTTAGGGATGATGCGGAATGACCCTGGTATGATGATAAGAGGCCGTTTGTCAGGCCCTCCGCTCGTTAGGCACCTCACGCTGGAGGCTGGTCTTCTCTCTTGAGAATTGAACAATCATGCGCATAAGTTGGCGGAGATGATGCGGACGAGCCTTGAGGAGGTTTTGGGAGGCCTGGTAGGAATTGGAACCCCAGAGGCGAGGTTGGTGGCTTTGCAGCTGTAATTGGAAAGGTGATGCTCGTCGAAATGAGAGCTAATATGGAGGCGGAGAAGCAGAGGGTGGTGAACGAAGCCAGAAGGCAGATGGAACAAAAGTTGACCTAGATGCGGAGGCAGATGGAAATGCAGATGGCCGAAAAGATGGTGGAAGTGAGGCGACAAGCGGATATTGAGAAGAAGAGGGCAATCGAGGAAACTAAGAAGAAGCAGTGGTGCGCCAACTGCGGAAAAGAAGCGTTATTCTTTTGCTGTTGGAACACTTCCTGCTGTGACTACCAGTGCCAGCAAGCCCATTGGCCCGAAACATGTCGGTATGTGGTAAAAAACAGCGACTCCAGAGGCGGTGGGAGTCAAAGTAACCCCGAAGGGGGTGGTGATAGTGTGAATGGGGATGCCAGCACCCACTCGTCTAGGGACGCAACTCCTGTGCAAAGTCACCTGGGAGGACAAGTAAAAAATAATGTCCCCCAATATTCTCAGATGGCATAGTTAGATCCACTTCCCCTGCTGGTAGTGGCACTCTAGTCATTTCTCCTCTTCAATCGATGGGAGGCAAGTAGATGGGCGCAAAAGGAGAGAGTGCAATGCAATTGCAAATGTTGATCAATGTTGCAAGAGTGCCAGCCCCACCCCTTGTTGCAATGCACCCCACCCCCCCAAATGGGGGAGGGGGTTGGTGCAAAAGCAACAAGGGGTTATGCAACTTGGAGGCGGAGTTATCTCCCAAGAGAAAGAGAGAGGAAAAGGAGAGAGAGGAAGAGAGGTGTTCGCTTGGCAGGAGCCAAGCGCATATTAAGACTTCAGCCGAGCGCCCGTTGGCTTAATATGTTCCTAATCAGCCAGTTGGCTTAATCAGCCAGTGCCTCCAGGCATTATCAGCCAGTTGGCACAGTGTATACTTCGTTTGGGCACGTACACACCCGCCTATACGCCCGTAAAATATTACGCACACACGATTATATGCGCAGGCTTCGAGATCCGTTGGCGGCGCGTCCTTCCACGGTTGGTAGATAAATGGGAAACCATGGTGTCCTAATGATCCTAATGATCCTGTAGGTCTAAGGTGGAGTATAAACATCCTTCCACGATTGGTAGATAAATGGGTAACCATGGTGCCCTAGCAGAGATCCCTCTCTCTCTTGCGCGCTCTCTCTCTCTTATATATATATATATATATATATATATATATATATATATATCCCCGTTAAACCGTAGGTCTAGGGCGGGGTGAAAAGTTTGGCCTTCGCCAGAATGAACAATTCGGGCCGAAGCCATCGAAAGCAAAGGTGAGCCTATATGTGTACAAATCTCTCTCTCTATAGCACTCTCTCTCTCTTTTGGGGACCTTAGTGTAGTGGTTAGCATGTCCGACCGGCAATTGGATGATCCCGGGTTCGATTCCCAGGAGGTTCCTCAAATTTTACGGCGTTCTGCGGATCTCAGACGGGGACATCGTTAATGTGCTGAATGAATACGTTGCGGGAGTGTCCACGAGGGAGGTCACCCGCGTCATCCCGGAGCAATGCGTCAGGCACGAAGGTGCTGGCCTGGATAGTGTTCGGTGTACCGCGACAGTCGTTGCCGATAGAATAGACAAACTGAGCGCGTTTAAAGCTCCTGGGCCAGACCAGTTCCTCCCCAGAGTGTTGAGGGAGGTGCGCGACCATGTTAACTTTTCCTTATAGGACCGATGCGGAACTTCATCGTGTTATAGCTACTTTTCGTTTTGATGAAAGGGGAATAAATGATATGGATGCTTTACCGCACAACCAACCCAGCGACCTGAACACAGAGGTCGTGGTATTGGCTCACACCCGGTCCAACGAATGCCAGGTCATCGAGGAACTAATGTAAGTGTTTTTTCAGGGTTAAGAACAAAACACATTGTATTTTCATTTAATTTATCAAATGGTAGAAAACATGTACAAAGCGGAACCAGTGTTCCATTAAATAAGTCTTAATGGCGACAAATAGGCCTTTACACAATATAGTAGATATACACCTTTGTACAATACAGCGGGCGTTAACATGGGAACCTTCTTTTTATCTGTCTGCATATCATTTTATCATTCAGTTCAGTGTCGCACAAATCGACAAATTTTTAAAAATTTATAAATCCCTTCCCACGTGACATGTGCATGAGAAATGAAATGCAGTACATGCCGCACGTGTTACTATAATATCCTTGAAAGCGGTACGGGTTCTATACAATCTCAGGTACTTGTATCTGCTCGATAAATTATACAACCACAGGATCATTCCAGGGCTGAGTGCCGAGTGAATCAAAATAGTACATTCTTTCCCTATTTTTTAAAATAGATTGCAAACCAATGAATCCCCCCCCCCCACAATGTCAGTGTTGACGATAATCCCGTACCAGTCTCTCGTAGTTGGGAATTTCAATATTTCATTCTTCGCAAACACGCCGATAAATTTGGAGCGTGTGATTCGGTCACTTTTCATTACTCTCTGGACTGTATTCGCGTCCATTTTAAAAGTCTGTGACCACGTTCCTGAAACGGTCAACTTCTATTAGTGCTTGTGATTCGAGGTACACGAATAGGAGCGTCTATAGGGTTGGCAAATTCCAACCTGACTGAGATGTCCACACTTTGTTGTGGAATTAAGTCCGTATTTATACTAGCAGACAAGTCAGGCGTAATATCAAATGAATAAATGTTAAATTCTTCCACAAATTCTTTCTGCGTTACGCCAAACTCAAGCTCGTCACAGGCTCCAGCATTATGAGCCAGATTACTATAAGCTCTCGCGCAGAGTGGGAACACAGCGTCTGATGAGTAATCAGCAATCATAGTCCCTCCCACTGCAACGCCATTTCGTATAGTTATATTTTTAAGGCCGAAATTCTAGAATTTAAAGGCACTCTTTTTATATTTTCCGTTCGTCGAGGCGTGGTCCTGCACTCCAATTAATATCCTTTTAGGTAGAACTCCAAGGGCTACGTTTTCTAGTTGCTTCGAGGCCAACCCGGCGGGCACCGTGTATAGTTTGATCTGTACCCTGTGAATTGGGTATTTTACTCTGGCGTGTATGAAGTCTATCTCAATTTCTATTTGTTTTGGTGAACTTAGTTTCACTCGGCGTACACGCAAACACGTCTCCATTATGTGAATCACAACGGGTTTCGCGCCCTCTTCTTGATCAGACCCTATATTTATGCAGATCTCATGACTCGTACGGTTGAGCTTTAGTTTCAGATCGATGCCGTTCATAAGCAGTTTCTACTGGAATGTGAAGTCTGTATGAAGACGTCCAAAACACTCGTATATCTTTTTTTTTAGAATTTTTAAATTTATCCTTTATACCATTTCATCTTTAGTCTGGTAATATCCCTCGGCGGTTAAAAAGGTGTCCTTCGCTTCTTTTGAAAAGTTGAGGACATTTTCCAGATAGGCTCGTAGGTGATAATACCCTGTTCCTGCCAAGATGTTAACCTGATTTAAATACACCTCACACTGGCTGAATATGGAGTGTAAAAAGTTGGTTTCAGGGTATGCAGTAACTATCATCGCAGTCCGTTCCATCTGAATGGGCTATACGCAGTTTAGCGTACATGTGCATGCAGCTCGGGTCAAAAAAGTAAGGGCCTGAGCTGGGTATCACGAATTCTATAGGGGCACTCGGCGAACTAATTGTGTTTAATGGGTTAATTGTAATAAAGTCGCTATGCTCAATAGAGACCTGAGTGGGGGCATATCAAAGAGGGACAGTTCCGATTTACAGCATTGTGAACTACACGGATGGATGAAACGCGCCATGACGAGTCAGAAATAGTGCACCTCTCTCGACAACTAGTAATCAGCCTATGATTCGTGAGAGTAGTGTCCTCAGCTTATATCAGTTAAAAAAATGATCAGCCATAGGCTTCATACGCTTAGAGCACTTCTTTTTTATTTCCTTTTACGTTTAGCGCCACGTGATGGTAACCCCTTCTTCCTGGCAGCTCTCTTCTTTCCGCCACCACGCATTTTTCTCTTTGCATCTTTGATGATTTCGTCCCGTGTACGTTTTAAATGTTTTTTTAGAGCTTCTTTAGGTTAGTTCCACCCATTATGTCTTCTGCCGCGTTAAAACCTGTTGTAACGCCTTCCTAGGTATCTAGCCCCTCTTCAACAGTGGGACAGCGGTGCGTAGTATGGATGAAAAAATGGATCCAAGCCCACTCCCACGCTGATATCTCACCCCTCGATAGACCTTGAATGGCCTTCGGGTCATTATAACCGACGAAAGTGTAGCTTCACTGTTAAGCTCCCATCACTGAATGGGAAATTTTTTTCCTCAATCGTTCTTATATATATCGAGATGTTGGTTAATAGATTTGTTGCAACATTCACATAATGGGGCTTGTCAAATGTAATGCTCAAACTTCTCTCTCTATGGTTGGGGATGTGTGCAATGCGCAGCAGGCGCGCCTGAGTGTCCCCAACAAATTGATGCTTTAAGATAATGCAGTAAATATAGCACATGTCTGGGGAGAGCGCTTTAACCTAATTTCTCCAACTTCAACTGATACATTAAGCTGGACAAGTCATGCTGTGCCTCGTGAAAGGTATCTTTTTGGAGAGCTTTGCTATGTCGGCCTTTAGCCACAATTGTGAACAGCTCTTTATCTTTAATATTTCTACTAAGCGTTAATTTTAACTTCAATGTGCATGCAGGCGTGTCTATGTTTACGACTTCAAAAAGTAAATTGTTTGTCAGGTACGACTTTTCAAGACTCTTGTTTAACCCTGTCACAATGTCCATGGCTGCGTCATAAAGGCCGATTCCTAGCGATACATTTGCGTTATAGTACTGCACCTCACCGAACAAGACTGATCGCATAGTATTGTCTCAGGTTATGTCTAATTTTTTGCACTCATCGATTTTTCTAAGGATCAGAAATGTGATTTGTTCATTTTCAAGAGTTAAAAATTTGGTGACTAACTGGAGTTCACATAAACTCACTTCATACGAATCACGCTCCAATTCAATGGGTCCGTGGAATTCTGTCACAAAGTTGTCCAGGGTGTTGTTAGGATGTACAGACAGAGAAGAAGAGGACGGGAGTGTGACATAGAATGGCTAGACGCCATGTTGCATGCTATTTAAGATTCATTAGTGCAGCAGCTTTTATATAGGTGTTGAAGCTTTCTGGGTAACCCAGCCATTTCACCAGGTACATTTTTCTCTTTCCTGAAACTTTGCTGCCTAAAATGTTTTCAATTTTAAACATTTTCCTAAATTTAATGTCACTTTCTGCAACTCCTCGCGGTAAAAGCCTCCAACGATCTCTTCTCCATTCAGATCTTCAACGTAATACATCATTATCTCGCCTTTACGTCTCATAACACTAACTTTAAAAATCTCACGTGTCCATCCTTGCTGAAATCCATTCGCGAATTTATTTCCTGAACGTGATAGCCTTACATAATCATTGATTTTGAAATGTGTGGAGTGTGGTGGCGGTGCTCCATCTCTTCTCACCTCTGGACGCGTACCTCTTTCTAAAACTTCGTTAGGTGTTGTGCCAATCGTACGGTGGTGTGAACGGTTGTATGACGACGCCAATGAACCGAGAACGTTTATATATCTATATGTGTTTTTATGTGTAAAATAGCGATGCATGCGTTCCTTTATGGTACGTTGAACTCTTTCAGCTAAAGAGGCCTTATGTATAGAACTGCTAGTGTAGTAACTGATATTAAACTCTGTCAGCATGTTCTGAAAAGCGCGACCTATAAATTCTTTCCCCATATCCGTACAAAAATAGCCAGGAACCCTATCTTCTTTTAACATCAACGTTTTGGTCGCTTTAGCAACTGTTTCAGGCGATTTATTTTTCAGTGGAATTAGCCACAGATATCTAGAGAATACATCTATTATGAATAGGATGTAGCGGTATCCGTCATTATACACTGAATATCTTTGCATGTCTGTTAAATCCGCTTGCCAAATAGAGTCAATCGAAGCCGCTGTTGTCTTGGCCGTTTTAAACCTTTTTCTCACCGGTTTATGAAGTGTATAAGCATCCTGCTCCCGCAAAAACCTCTCAACATCTTTTTTCCCTACTCCGTAAACACCTCTGTACAGTCTATTAACGCCGCCATAGGAGGCGGGGTTAGAAATGTCATAATAGCGTTTACTTAATATGTTAGCCATTTGCGTATTTTAGAGACACGTGGATAAGGTTGGCCGTTTGTTCTCTTCTTCTCTCTTCAGAGACGCTGCTGCTGGGGGCGATGGCGTACTCAGTTGTGACACATGCGAGACTTGATCCAGTCTTTTAACCTATTCAGATTACCTATCAATGTTTTGGGGACATTTATTTGTTGTAGTCTTGCTTTAATATGCTTCCATCCTGTTGGTGAGGGTGTCCCACTTTCTCACCAGATCATGAACAATGTCAACGATGTTGGATCCTTGTACCCTTGTTCCTTCAACAATGACCTCGCCTGTATCGGCCCACTGTATGATGGGGTCCTCACTCAATAGATTATAAAGACTTAAGCCTTTATTCCTCAATGTATGTGGGAGACTGTTTTTAACACATGTTCGATGTGGTGTTCCGTTATTCTTTGGTTGGTCATCTCTAACGTCGGGCCCAGGTCCTGTGTCGCCATGCTCAGCTGCTCGCGCTGTGCCTAATAACCACGGGGAGCTCTGTCGGATTCTTATAATCTTCGTACTCATGAAGAAATTTCTGCAAAGCCTCTTGGTACAAGATCCTTTTCTCATCAGGTGACTTTTCACTGTTTAATAGGGCTAGCAACTCGCTTTCCATTTTTCCTACTTTTACGGGTTCTAGAGCCGTGTCTGGAATCTTTGAACTTTGCAATGAAGCATACACCTCGTGCGGAATCACTACCACCTTCTTCATTATATTAATCTAGTCAGTAAAGGACCCAAAACTGAAAATAAGATGGGTAGGAATGATCCTCCTCTTTGTACAATAATTCGCTTTTTCTTACCCACAGTTTGACTTTTATGAGCGAGCGCTCGTATTATGTTCTTGTAACGACGTAAGCGAGCCTTCTGAGGGGGTTTCATTGGCACATTACATTTTATAACATTAAGACAGATTTCACAGATGCATTTTAAAAAGTCGGAGTCGATATTTTTAACAAACATCTGTTGCAGTGCCCGGGGCAATCGTTGATAGATTTTTATTAATTCACGATATTTCTTCAGCCTATTTGTCATTCTGGAATATACACCGTTTCAGGTTCGTTTGGGAATATATTCGTTCTTAGAAGCACCCTAAACGTGTTTCGCGGGTGAAGGTCACAAAGCAAATATCCATAACGCTGACTTGTGGCTTCTTTATAAACCTCCAAAAACTCCTTACGTTGATTCGGGAACATTTGATTGGCTAATACCCCAATTTGTGACACATCTCTACGTTGTGCGAATAAGACTAGATATTGTGTATTTAGCGACACATCGCGCATGTATCTATTTTTGAAAAATAGATTCTGGTTGATGAAGAATACGCTTATGTTAAGATGGTGGGAGAACACTGTAAATGTCTCGGCAAACGTTTTATCCATTTCCAACATGAGATCGTCAATTACAATAACTGTATGCTCATTACCTTTTAACGAATTAACGTCATATACACCTTGTGGAACAAAATTTCATCTTGGTACTCGTTGAACACTGACTGATACGTCGAATAGCACCATATTACTTTATGCACAAATTTTGAGAACATCTCCCCTTATCTTTAATGATTTTAAGCATAAATACAGTTTTTCCACATCCTGTAGGGCCAGATATTACATGTGGAGGGGCTTGTGAACCTGAATTTTTCTACAGATTCCATCTCTAACACGTCACACCCCTAAGTGGGTCATTTACAAAATATTACAAATTTTGAGTGCTGTCCTTATATTTTGTTTTTCTTCTTCCACAGAACCGTGAATGACGACGATGTACAGCACCCCATCATCGATATCACAGATGAACCCGATGACCGTGTAGCTACAGAATCCTTCCCCGCTGACGAACCCTCACCAGCGACACCTGTAGCATGCGACAGTTCAAAGCGGAAGCATGATGAAGAGCCCTCCACGTCAGGTATAAAGCGTGCCAGGATTGCGCCGGTTGTTAGACCCCCAGTAATAGAGCCCCAACCCTCTACGTCTTACGACACCCCCACAATAGTACCTTCCTCAAATATGCCCCATTATTCAGTTCCGGGTACTTCCTCCACAGAGCTTCTCATACTGTGGAGGATGGTATAACATTCGAGTTGGTGCGCACCGCTACCCCCCCCTGCCCTGACTAGAAATCGGTACGTGGTCAGGGTTGACCCTGGATCCCTGTATACCAACGGACTGCCTGCGACGTGTTTGAACGTATTGTGGAGTTTGCCCTTCAGAACCGCGACGAACGTGAAGTCCGGACGAGGTTGTCCTTCAGGTTCGGGTCAGATGACGGGACGTAGATGATTTTTGGGTAGTAATACCGTTCAGACGTTTGGCGGCTGTAGACATAGAATATATCTTGGGCGTATAATGCAGCCTCTCAAAGTATACAACTTATCATGGTAGATATTGACAGAGTATTCCGGGTTGCGGGTCATAGTGCCACACCTTATACTCTTAATTTCAATTCTCCGGTTATTTACAGAAAGCATTTAAACGTCGATCGTGGTTGTGGTTTTATAGCAATAATCTTAGCTCATATGTTCACTGTGCTAAATACATGGACGCAAAAAATTTGGCTGCCCACGGTTGTGCAGCGTGCCCGTAAACTGGCTTCAGATTGTAAGCTTGAGTTTGAGTGTAATATGGGTCCTGAAGAACTGAGAAGGGCCGAGCAGGAAATGAATGCACGTATAGTCGTATTTGGAATGGATGATCGTCGTAGGACTGTGTATGTTTTTAAAAGCAGCGTGAGAGATCGTACAAGACCTCTACTTATTTTAGGATTGTCAGGAACATCGTATCTCCCCATCCGTAACATAAGGGCTCTCTACGCCAGTTATGATAAAAGTCGAAAATATGGAAGGCATCATGATTTGTGTAAGGGATGTCTCGAGTTTGCTGATGATATGGTGAAACATTGTAAGGATTGCTACATGGTATGTGAGCAGTGTAAAAGCCCCAAATGTGAAAGTCGTGTAGTTGAAACCGAGAAGAGGGAATGTAATGTGTGTAGACGTACATTTTTCAATAATAAATGCTTTGAACTCCATAAATCAATTGGCACTTGCAGGAAAATGAGGATTTGTAAGTGCGGTATGTTTCACATGATGGATAATTGGGGGAATTTCAAACATAAATGCGATGAAATTCACTGTTCTACATGTCATGAAAAATATAAGGCGGATGGAGTGAAGCATGTATGTTATATGAAAGATGCTAAGCCTAAAAATAGCCCTTGTATAACCGTGTACTACGATATAGAAACTTACACGAACGCTGAAACCAAAGAGGTTATTCCACATTTACTCGTAAGTCAGACTATCTGTGATGAGTGCATGGAGATCGAGTGTGGCGAGTGCCACAAATGTGGAAAACGGACAAACGTTTTTAAAACGACTGCACACGGTAGCCCTGTGAAACTCTTTGTATCCTATATTGTCAATTTAGCGGACAAGTTAAAAAAAATGACTGTATATTCTTGCCTATAACGGGGCGAAATTTGATACACAGTTCCTTTATAAGGAGTTGATTGAACACGAGTCGTCTGCGATATTTACAGGTGATCTCTTGAAAAGAGGCGACGAACAAATACAGATGCAGATCAGAGGTAATGTACAGTTTAAAAACACTGCTGTTCACACCTTGTAAATTAGCAAAGCTACCCAAGGTCATTGGCGTAGCAGCTAAAGTTTCAAAAGGGTATTTCCCTTACACATTCCTCACTAATGAAACTTTGAATTACGTAGGACTACCTCCACCCAAACATTACTTTAACTACACCAACATGATTGATAGTGAGCGTGAAGATTTTGACCGCTACCACAACAGTTTTAATGAAGCTATCCATACAATATAGCTGATGAATGTGAACGTTCAAGAATAACTTCATGCCTAAAGACACCTTAGCAGTCATTCACAGAAACAATCCCCGCAGTTATGAACACAAGGCTGTTTACTGGCTCATACACCTACAGCAACAGAATTGGGTATACATAAAACATGCCCGCAACACAGATGAAGTATCCGTTAAGGTCAATGGTCGTGTTTTTTGGGTTGATGGCCTAAGTGAGGATCCAGCCACTGGTGAGAAGACTGTGTATTCCTTTAATGGCTGCTGGTGGCATGGATGCCCGCGCGTTGAGTGTGCCGTCACAGGGGACCTCCATGGAAGATCCCCCGCCGACAGCCTCGCATGAACACGTAACTGCGATCAGCTTATAGCCCCCCAGTTCACTCACAAAATCGTGTGGGAGCATGAGTATGATACATGGATGAAAACAGATGACCAGTACCGTGAAGAAATAAGGGCCATCAAACGTTCAATGGTGCTGGACCCCCTCAAATGCGGTGACAGCTTGTTTGGAGGGCGTACAAACCCATTCAAGCTATACTTTCTTCCTACGGAGGCCGTGAAACTCCATTACTATGACTTCTGCTCATTATACCCCTACGTGATGAAGAACAATCCGTACCCCGTAGGTGCGCCTGAAAAAATGGTGGGTCCCACCATACCAACCATCGAGAAGTTTTCAGCGAACTTGAATGAGCGCTACTTTGGACTCTTTCGTAGACGTGCTCCCACCTCGCAATTTATGGATGCCGATCTTACCCGTCGTTATAGATCACAAGCTCATGTTTCCCCTGTGCGTGAAGTGCGCAGAGAACAACGGTGATTGTAACCATACAACCAACCAGCGTAAGATCAGAGCTGTATATACAAGCCCTGAGCTGGACATAGCCCTTTTTCACACCATACATAAACGCTTTTTTGAAGGATAAAGTAGAAGCATCAGGATATCTGCGAGGGGTTGATACCGAAGATGAAAAAACGGATTATATTCAGCGTTACCGTGCCCATGAAGGTATACAACTTGACCGTTCCCAAATTGTTAAGAATCCTGGCAAGCGCTTTAGTCCAAATTTGTGCCTAAACAGTCTTTGGGAGAAATTTGCACAAAATACCGGCAAAGGGAACGTCCATTTGGCACAAAGTTAGAGTGAAGTCTGGGATTATGCCAACGCCCCCGATAAAGATGTTATGGAGATCGTGAATGTAGGTAATACTTACATAATAAAGTACATGACCGAACTGGCCACAGATACCTCACAGGTTACAAACATACCTGTAGCCAGCTTCACAACGGCCTACGCCCGCATCAAACTTTGAGGTCTACTGCACTCTCTTGGACGGAGGATGCTGTACGCTGACACAAATAGAGTGATATTCACAGCGAGGGAGGGTGAATACAGCCCGCTATTGGGTAATTCCTCGGAGAGCTAACTCACGAGATCAAAGATGAGTATGGTGATGGTGCATACGCAGACTCATTTGTATGAACAGGGCCAAAAACCTATGGGGTACGGGTGAGGGTAGGGGATGATATGAAGTATATCGTGAAGGCTTAGGGTGTCACGCTTAACCATGCGAACAGTCGAGTCGTTAACTTTGAATCGTTGAAGGAGCTAGTGTGCTTGAAAGATAAGGGCGACCAGCCCCTCCAACTGACTGTGGGGACCCACAATTTTCGGGCGCAGAAACTGGGGTGTGTGTGTGAAGGAACCTTAATCCTTGATTGTATTTATATATATGTGTATTGTTAACGATATGTTTATTTATCACGTATATTTGCTTCAATTAAGGTTTCATTTTCTCCTTTGTGTGTGTGTGTGTGTGTGTGTGTGTGTGTGTTGTGTGGTGTGTGTGAGTGTGTGTACAGGAAAAAGGCTAAGCTCCGCCCACTGTAAGATCGGTCGCGTGACTCCTGCCACTAACTGAGCATATCTCTATCCTTGCGTGCTCAGTTGACCTCTGCAGATCCTGCAGCTCAGATGTGTATTCTCCTGCGTAGACGAAAAATAGTAATGGCTACCTTTAATATTGCTTGTTTAATGGCTATGAAGTGGTATTTGTCAAAGTGCCAAGATGTGGTGGATACTGAAAATCTCCATATTCCACCCTCCTTTGATACTTTTAAGGCTACATTGAACCATGCGAAGGACAAAGATGTTCAAATACTCTACGGCTATTCTGGCTAGGGCATTGTAGGATTTCGTAGTACAAACGATATATTGAAGTATGTTGTAAACCTAAGCTTTATAAAAGTTCACATATACCGCGAAGTAGAAGAAGCAACACGTCCAGAAGATAAGCAACGGTTATGGATAGTGAGTCTTGTTGACGAGTTGTGTGACAAGCGATGTTATGTCATGTTACATCATATCGAGTACTGTATCCTACGATTGAGAATGTAAATCTTGTCATCATGGAGAATCTTAAGTATTTTTACCACTATATTAATATATATCATGACGAGGTTTGTAGTGAGGTTGTGGCTAATGGCCTGTGTGTTTTTCACAGACTTTAGAGACGAATATCGATTGTTAAACAAAAAGGATAAATATGGGCATATGTTTCTCTCAAATAGTGCACCGGATTGTGAAGATGAAATGAACGTCTGGGTAGTGATAAAACATTAAAACCGGTATTGCTTCATGTAGCGGAAAATTCTGTTTGCCCAGTATAATGGGGCACAAGTATTCGAACAAGCCCATACACGCTTCAGCAGTTTATGCTGTGACTCACTCCCCCATCGACCCGCCCACCCGTGTACATCACCCCTCCGAAACATACGAGTTCGAACAAACCCGTACACGTTTCATCGGCGTGACACTCCGCCCGTCGAGACGATCCGCCCACCTGTGGCTCATAGTCAACTCAGAGCCTTGAAACGATTTGCAGGCATGCAAGCAAACGTAATGTTATTTATTTAAGTGTTGAGGAGATGAATAGAATCTTCGTGATAGTTGAGAAGTGGGGTGAGGACCGTTATAAAATACCTGTAGGTGTAGGTACAAGAAGAGAAAAGATTAGTGATGCCCACTCATATGCCGTTGTTTGCACGTTGTGTATAATTAACGTTCAGCCGTGCATTGATATACGACTGATGTGGAAGAATGCATCTGATAATAACGTTCTTGTCCCTACGCGAAACCGTTTCATCCTCGACAGAATGTTTGAAATCGTCGGATTCCGCAAGCTGAAGCCTATATTAGACGCTCGTTTTACGGATATGATTTATTTTGACACAGTTCTTGAGTACGCATACACCTCTCTGCTCGACGGATTTATCGAATGTAGGAATGAACAAGGCGAGAATGGCCTAGAGCTGGATGCATATTTAAAAGGTTTACACTCCACGAAATATCCCGAACTTTGGTACAAAGCATTTGAGCGGTACAGGGCAGAACTCGCCTACCCTATTCACCCTGAAGAGCTGTATCTCTATATAATGAGTAGCTGTCGTTACAACTTGGAAAATTATTTCAATTGCCGCTATGCAGAGTGAAGAACAGTTCACGATTGAGAAGCTCGGGACGGTAAGAAAAAACCCTCGATTGGAAAGTAATGTTTATAAACTTGTATTTAATAATGATGTTATGGATAGCGATGACCTCTTTGTGCGTGCTTTTGATTGTGTTCTAGCCGTGTTTAAAGATAACCTACCAACGGAATGTAAAGTGGGCACAAAAATAGTAGTGAACGATATGAAGGCCATTTATATCGAGTATAGGCGACTGCACACCTTGAGTGGTGAAGTAATGCTTGGACAGATTTACCGTGTAGTGCAAAGCAATAATGCTCTGAATGTAGAATCGATCACGGGTGAGTTTAGTGTTTTGCGCCGTAGAACATAAAGTATTTTGATGTATATTTATTTTCAATATATTTAATTATTTAATAAAATTGTATATAATATATATATATATATATATATATATACATATGAAATAGGATCCCTCCTAAGGAGACGTAATTTTACATTTAGGATAAAAACGAAGACGTAGAGCAAGAAAGTCATTATATTTGGCTGCAGCCGACGTTTCGGGCAACTCTACCCATTTTCAAGGCCTAATAAATAAAAAGCTAAAATTAATGCATGACAAAAAAAAAAATATACGAATGTCAAAAACAAACTAATTCATAGCACAAAATAAAACCACTTAAAGAATAAAAATTAAAAAGCGTAAAACAAGCATAAGCCAAAAACAAAAATTAAAATTAAAAATTATATACATGACAAATAACACATGATAAAAGTAAAACTTTAAAACTAAAAACATTCAAACAAATTAGTTAAAAACTTCACTAATAAAAAGTTAAATGAAAAGACGCAAAAGTGCACGAAACATACCATGCTCACTTGACATCCTCAAACAACTGAGGCGAAAAGGAGACAGGGTCAAGGGGAAAAACAGAAAAATTTAGTTGGTAGGCATTCTAATTAATATAAAGGGGGTAACAGCTAGAATCAATATTTAAGCTGGAGTTCAGAAATTTAATGCACAAAGATTCATAAATACGGAGAGAGGACGGACATTTTAATGATTTAAGAATTTTAAAGTTATTAACGGAAATATCAACTTTACACTTAACAGAATGATTTCTAATGGCAGACTGTTCCTTTTTAGATAAAACTTTTCCTGTCCTATGGCTAATACCCATATGGGAGCAAAATCTTGCCTGCAAAGAACGAACTGTGCTGCCAACGTAGTTCCCCTGGGAACACCCAGGGCAGGTAAACAAATAAACGACAGAACAGTTCATCGCAGGGGGGATTTTGTCCTTACAACGGAAAAAACATTCAAGGGTATTATTATTCACAAAAGCAACCTTAAAATCAGTGTGAAAATAAAATTTCCTCACCACACTCAACAATTGCTTTTTCACAAAAGTGTTAAATTGGTAGAGATCAGGTAAAACAAGATATTTACAATTCTTAGGAACATCATACGTTGGGATAAGTTTGGGGGAATAAACATTATTAAGTAATTTACCAATAATACCTTGTACAAGAACCCGTGGAAAACCATTTTTAAAGAAAAATCAGTAAGGAATTCAAACTCATTATGAAGCAGAGCAAAGTTTGAGCAAATATTATAAGCTCTATGCACTAAATATATATATATATATATATATATATATATTTCCTGTACTAATATGCTGCTGATTATACTCTTTAGTTTTGTATATTATTTTTTATTTTATTATTTTCAATATTTTAATTATTTAATATAACTGTATATACATATATACATATATATTTTTTTCCTGTACTAATATATTGATGGTTATACTACATCGTTTTGTATATATATATATATATATATATATATATATATATATTCCTCGTTCGTATTTTTTATGCTATTTTTTTTTTTTCATATATATTCCATTGTTTGATTGTATATTTATTTTCTATTTTGTTTATATATTCATCGTTCGTATTTCTTATGCTATTATTATTATTTTTGATCATATATATTCCATTGTATATTTATTTTCTATATATTTCGTGAAATTGAATCCATTAATTCGTCTAAATAAACAGAATGATGTAATGGTGTTTTAATTCTTTTGGTTGTACACGACATTTAACTACATCAAATGGCTGTCTTCTAAAACGGCTGACGGATTTCTAAGCCAACTGTCAAAAATATCTGGATAGCGCAATCTGGCAACTCAACCCTAATGATGTACACCTGAACAAGCCATTTACGCCTTCTAAGTCAACTGGATGGTTAAGCCAATTGGCGGATTAAGCCTGAATATATGCTTTAATTAAATAAATAGCGCAATCTGGCAGCTCAGCCAGATAAGCCAACTGGCTGATTAGGAACATATTAAGACAACGGCCGCTCGACTGAAGTCTTAAAATGCGCTTGGCTCCTGCCAGGGAAACACCTCTCTTCCTCTCTCTCCTTCTCATCTCTTTTTCTTGGGGGGATAACTCCGCCTCCAAGTTGCATAACCTCTTGTTGTTCTTGCAACATTCCCCACCCCCCTTTGTTGCATAACATCTTGCAAAATTCCCCTCCCCTTGTTGTATAACATTATGCAACATTGATCAACATTTGCAATTGCATGGCACTCTCTCCTTTTGAGCCCACACTTCTAAGGAACATCACAGTTAGGACAGCCATTGGCAGCTTTAGGGCCGGGGGGAATACGGACCTCTATGGGAGCACCCTCCATGGCCGCTATCACAGCTATGTCTGGAAATCTATATGCTGGCTCAGGAATGGATATGAAGGTGCCGCGTTTCATGCAACACACGTTGCTTCAACAACAGCCCTTGTTCGGAGGGATAGATCCCCGGATGATGATAATGGGCAGGAACATGCCTGGCCCTGCAGCTGCAGCTATGATGAGAGGCCATTTGCAATCATTCAGACCGCGGTTCATGTAAATGGATGCCAATATTATTTTCATAAGAAAAATTAAGTTTAAGTCCATTTAATTGTGTTTACGACAGATGTTTATATGAAAGTAAGTGTTAAACTCTAAATAGGGAAAATTAAATCAGATTTTATTATTTAAAACACTTTTAATACTGAATTAAAATGAGGGTCATTCGTTTTTCTAATCAAGTGTTCAAAGTATATATGGTATTGTTTATTTCAAAGTTGGTTTATCGTCATCGTATTAACTAAATGAAAACGAGTGTTACTTTTTTCTATGGTACATAATCGTTTCTTCATAGCCTTCCACAGTAATATCCATTTCCAAAAAAAATCAGGGGAACGTATTTTATAATAGTTAATTAATAAAACGTATGACGTTTCCTTCAGATTTCCAAAAGAAAAACAAATTACGTTTTTATTTGGTCGTTCTACTGTACAAACAGTCAAAAATTAAAATGCAAAGCGGCCCAACCTTATAAACTTTAATTCAAAACTGGTAATTTCTTTTTTTTTTAAATTCTGTACAATGGGAAAAAATTCCCCTATTTTCATATGAGGTTACTGTGGGCCTTAGGCCAAATTAGGCATTGGAAAAAAATCTCTCAAAAGTTTTCTGTTGACAGGGATCATCACAGGTCACACCCACCACTAAAATCAAAATTTAAATTGCTCTCTAAATCATGGACTAAGTAGTGAACATAATGACAAAATGTTCTGTTAAAGAAATTTCAAGTTTTTGTGTGCTTCATTTTTTATCCCAACCAAGGAATATTTCTATGTTCTTTTATAATGATATATATATATATTGTCCTATGTAAGAACAGGGAGAAGATTAATTATAACAAAGCAAACTTCGCAGATGTACGGGGCTCCAATAAACCTTAGCCCCCCCCGCCCATGGCCTAAACCATTAGAGATACAGTAAAACTAAACATACCTTACAAAAGAGAATTTAATCCTGCATTTAATGAGAAAAAATTAAAACTTGGTGTTCCCGCCATTGGCTTCCAAGACAGCCTGAATTCGCTTTGGGTAGCTTGCCAAAAGTGACGTGAATAGATCTTGATCGTTACGCAAATTTGCTAAAACAGTTTCAATGTGTTGCGTCATTGTATACTTCGAAAATCGATTTGCTGCAGGTTCTTGAAATAAGAGACATTCAACCTTGTCCTTTATAACTGATCCAATGTGTTCACAGACGTTCAGGTCAGGAGAATTTCCTGGCCATTCTTCATTTCCAAAGAAATCGATCTCATGGTTCCGCAACAACTGTTGAGTGGCTAATGCCTTAAAGCAGGGGGCCTTATCGTCCAGAAGTGTGACCTGATCGACATCCATAACATTGTTTGGGTTTCTTAGAAAAGGAATGACATGCTGGGATAGAATAATATCACGAAAATACTGTCCATCCCAACTCTGACCATTTGGCTTCAGCACCCACATGAGATTCTTTGCAATGAACAAAACAAACACACCAACACAGCCTGGACTTTTTAATAATTCGCGATAATGTTCATTGTCATTGATTTCATCTGGTGTTGTGGCCCACACTCGATCATTTTGGTAGTTAGGCCGACATGTTACGTAAACAAAAAATTCATCGGAGACAGCTAAATGCATGAAATCATCCACATCCCAATCTTCAAGATAATGGGCAAACCACATTCTGTCATCGATGTTAAGTTGAGTTTTTCTTGGCTTTGGAAGTTCATGCCAATGCTTTAAACCTTGCCTATGACGGTACAGTCGAATAATCTCACCACTAACGATCTTTCCTCTCAACACTTCGATCTCTCTAGAAAGTTTAGCACAGCTGTTTTTCCGCTTACGCGTACCGCTTTCAATGATGTCCTTTGTTTCCTGAGAGAGTGGCAAATTTGGGCGCCCAGATTTGGTTGTATCCATTTCACATTCATCCAAAGTTTTATTCCAATTTCTTTTGACGAAGTCCTCACTACTTCGCAACTTTTTGGCAACCCATGAACGTGTTATAAAGGTGGCTCCAGTATCACGAGCTTCCCGAAATGTTATTGCTCGTATGCGATCTATCACACGTTGCCTCTCCGAATCACCAATTAATTGAGAAGCCATTATATTATCACTTTATTAGCTAGAGTGATTTTAATACCTGCAATAAATAAAGAATTTTATATATTTTTATAATCACTAAGAACTATTTCGATATAAGTAAACATGTAAGCTGCAAATTGGGGGGGCTAAGGTTTTTTGGAACCCCTTACATAGAAACTTGTATATGTATGCATAGTTTCAATGGGCTAAAATTATATATATTTTGTCTGATCTCCGTTTAAGAATCATCATTATAAAGTAATATTTCTTTCTGGAACAAAACTTTTGAATGTATTTATAGTAAATAAATTTAAAAAGAAAAAATTAAAATTTATATTTTAGTCTGTTTAGTAATTATTGAATATTGATGTATTACTGTTTTATTCAGCAGTATTTCTGACTTCCCTTGCCTGGCAGTTTCTATATGTATAATTTTTTTCAAGTTGGTTGTAGGGCGAAAGAATAGCCAATACATCTTATGACGTCATAAGCAGTCAGCTGATTGTTGTTGTCGCTCTCCTTTTTATAGTTTAGATTCACGTTGCTTCCCCAAGTTTTTTACTTTAGTTATTAACACACTTTTTTCCGAAAAGAATATTCTTTATTTCCAGCCATTATTAAGTCACTGGAGTTCCTAAAAAAAAATATATATATATATATATATATATGTAATCATTTTGTGGCATTTTGGCTGTCACATTTAAGATATTTAGGGGAGGGATGGGGCAGAATGAGAATTTTTGAGGGGGGTGGAAATTAAGGGGAGCCTCTTCCATTTTTCTAATTTGTATGGTAAATGTGTGTGTGTGTGTGTGTGTGAGTGTGTGAGAGAGAGAGAGAGAGTTACAAGGAGTTACAAGGAAAAGAAGTACCTCAAAAGGCCTTGCGCCCATACCGAGGAGGTACCAATGGCAACGGGTGCCAGGGAAAATTTTCTACACACTCAAATAGTGTGCAAGATTTGGTCTAACCTTTTCTTGAAATGATCCACAGAGGAACTGTTCACAACTCCTGAAGGTAAATTGCTCCACGTGTCATAGATCTTATACGTAAAGTAATTCCCACACACACTAATCCTAAACCGTTTCAAATCCAACTTCCACCCATTGTTGCGAGTTGGGTTATCATTTAAACTAAACATGCTTCTAAAATCGACATTGTTGAACCCGCGTAAGAACTTGAAAACCTCGATGAGTTGACCGCGCAGCCTCCGAGTTTCCATCGAAAAGAAGTCTAGGGCGCGTAAGCGTCGATTGTAGCCCATATGCCTAACGGAAGGGATTAACTTTGTGGCCCTCGCCTGCACTCGCTCCAGCCTCTCAATATCTTTCCTGAGGGTGGGCGACCAGAACTGCACAGCATACTCCAGGTGCGGCCGAACCAGGGAATTGTACAGAGAGAGCACAATCTCCTTGTTCCGAAACTGAAATTGCCTCCTGATATAACCCAACAGCTTCTGGGCTTTCTTTTCCACCTCTACGCACTATTTCGTAAACGTAATCTCGCTGCTAATTAGCACACCCAAGTCCTTTTCCAAATCAGTCGCCTCGATATTACTCCCCAACATCGAGTAGTCCGACTTCGGATTGGCGTAGCCAATGTGCATCGCTTTGCGTTTACCCAAGTTAAACGGCATTTGCCATTTTTCGGACCACTCTCCTATTCTACATAGCAGGCACGTGCACAGGGGGGGGGGCTTGGGGTGCTTGAGCCCCTGCCCTTTTTCTTCTTCATATCAAAAGTGCCCTTTTAGTCAAAATTCATAAATATATTGATTCGACATAAATTTGAATTAATTAGTTATATTTTTATTTAGTTACTGCTACTTCAACAGATTTTCAAAACTGGAATTACTTTGATCTATGATTTTTTTATTAGAATAATAAACTTAACATACCGTTACTATTATTTTGTCAATCAGGGACGGCGTCCCTAGTGGTAACACTGACTGCAGCTGTTCACTGTTGATTGCGTCTCTCGGGTATGTGGGTGTATTGTTTACTGTTTGTTTATTTACGTTAACCTAAGCTAACTAGTGATTTCTCACTGATAATTATGGTAAGTTGGAATCCAAAGCAGTGTGACATTACTCCAAAAAATATTGTATGACATTACTCGTAAAGTTGGTAAAAACGTCCACGTCCCCTACTAGGCTAGGCCCATCAGTACACCAGTGTGTCAAACGATGGATTTTGGGTTTTAGTACTGGCATGAATTTCATTAAATTAATAAATGATTTATTAAACAACATATCATAACCTTTTCATTTTTAATATGAAATTGATTTTTAAAAACAATACAATTTTCATTAAAAGTGAATAAAAATACCTAGATTATTTATTATAAAACGATGCAATAAAACGATGCAATCTTGCAATAAAAACATGCCTTTTTACAAAAAAATTTCATTTATTTTCTTTAATCAGCTTTATATACAAAAATAATGCATTGAATTTAGTGGAATTTAAGAATATTTACCACATACAATTTTAAAATTTTTCTTTGTGTGTGTATACATATATATAGCCTATATGGCATTGCGGATTTCATTTTTAAAACTGTTAGGGGAGTGCCCTTTTTTCAACTGAGCCCCTGCCCTTCTGAAAGTCTGTGCACGTCACTGCTACATAGGTCCGCACGCAGTTGCTCGATCGCTTCGGGCGTCCCAACATTGGCCCCAAGCTTGGTGTCATCAGCGAATTTGGCGATCCGACTGACGATGCCACCCTCGCTATCATTTATGTAAATAATAAACAACAGTGGCCCAAAAACGGAACCCTGAGGAACCCCAGTAGTGACCGAGGCCCAACACGAACTAACCCCTTTAATTACAACCCTCTGCTGCCTATTCTTCAGCCAGTTTTCAAACCACCTACCTACTTCCCCACCGATACCCAGCGCGTGGACTTCCGCCATTAGCCGGCGGTGAGGTACCTTATCAAAGGCTTTCTGAAAGTCGAGAAAAAGTATATCAATCGCCCTACTCTTATCATACTCACCCAACATGACGTGGAAAAACTCGAGCAAGTTGGTGAGACACGACCTATACCGTCTAAACCCATGTTGGGAGGCCCCAAGCAGATTATAGGAATCCAAATGGTCAACGATCCTATCCGCTATTATCCCCTCTAATAATTTACCTACAACTGAAATGAGACTAATGGGATGATAGTTCCCTGGACTTTCGTAATCCCCTTCTAAAAGATAGGGGTCACGTTGGCTTCTCTCCAGTCAGCAGGCACTTGGCCCGTCTCCAAAGATTTGTTGAAGACTGTAGCCATGTGGGTAGCCACCTGGTCGCGCACCTCCCGCAACACTCTGGGGAGAAACTGGTCTGGCCCAGGAGACTTAAACGTGCTCAGTTTGTCTATTCTATCGGCAACGACCGTCGCGGTACATCAAACACTATCCAGACCAGCACCTTCGTGCCTCACGCCTGGCTCTGGGATAATGCGGGTGTCCTCCCTGGTGAACACTCCCGCAAAGTACTCATTAAGCCCATTTGCGATGTCCGCTTCTAATGGGCTTTCTACAATTAACATAACTGAAGAACTCCTTTGGGTTCCCCTTGCAGAGGCTTGCCACTCGTAGTTCTTCGTTACGTTTCGCTAGCCTAACCTTCGCCTTCACTTCCCTACACAGGCGGACATACACTTCAGTGTTCTCATGGGAACGATTGGCCTTCGCCTTCCTATACGCTACTTTCCTATTTCGGATAGCCGAAGCGATGTCACGATTGAACCACTTAGGCTGCGTTGAAGCAGGGGTGACCGGTTTTGAGGGTATGGCAGCAGACTGCAGCACCATAAACTCGTCCGGGAATGCATTCCACACTCTCTCAACATCGCCGCCGACCTCGAGCCCCATCTCACCTACGCTATCCCTGAGGCTAACAAAGTCCGCCCGCCGGAGATCGAGCTTACTGCCTCTCGAGTTACTACCCTTCACCCGAGGGACGCACACACGGAACCTAATCAGACCGTGATCACTCCCGCCCAACGATTCGTCAACGGTGAGGCCAGTGACGAGGTTGTCTTCGGTCGTGAATACTAAGTCTAGAACGCTTTCGCCTCGTGTAGGCTCATTGACCCACTGACTGAGTGAGGAAGTTCTCATCAGCAAAGTCAACTAGCCTCCTCCCTTCAGCATCAGCAGTCCTGTCTTGCCACTTTATGCCGCGACAGTTGAAGTCTCCTAAAACTACAGACACCCTATCCCCTAGCAGGCTACTGAGTTCGGTGTACAGGGCTGTATCCTCCTCGAGGAGGAGATGCGGAGGTCTGTACACCAAGATTTACCTATAGTTCGTTCCTCCCACATGCAGATCGACGCCAAGCAGCTCCGGTTCCGACCGGAACTGGCAGTCAAATGGACTCAACGTATCCCTGACGTATATTAGTACCCCACCCCCCTCCCAACGGGTGCGGTCTTTACGAAACATTCTATACCCTGGAATTTCGAACTCCCCAACGTAGTCCCTACGATCAGTATGAATCCAGGACTCGGTGATAGCAACGATATCCTGGTATTCTGATGCTAAGAGCGCCCGTAGCTCACAAAACTTGTTCCTAATCGACCTAGCATTAAAAAGCATTGCACGGAGGGAGCCTTCCCTATTCTGACCGCCCCCTAGCACGACCCGTTTCCCGAACAGCCAGGGCTGTCGGGAGTTGAAGAGCCCCTCACTAACGAGGGGGCAACTTCCGCAGGAGCCTGAGCCCCCTCCAACGTAGAAGGAGGGTCACTCACCTGTACCTGGACGCACCCTTCAGTTGAAGGTACGTCCGCCACCGGCTCATCATCATCTCTCCCCGGGGGGGGACCCGTCATCTCTCTCCGGACTCGACCTCACCATTCTGTATAGGTGCCGGTCGAGGAGCGCGCCTAGCACACCTTTACCCTTGTTATTGAGGTGGACCCCATCCCTCTGGTAAAGGTCCCACCTACCCGAAAATGCGTCGAAGGTGTCAATAAACCTCACGCCCAGCGAGACCCACAAGTCTTGCACCCTCTCGTTGTAGCAATGACCTTACTGAGTGCGTGGTCACTGGCATTCATTCGCGGTAAAATACCCATTAACATTCCCCTGTCTGTCTTCAATTTTAGATCATCCGCAAGAGACATGATCTCGGTGATGAGCCCTTCAGAAACACCTACCCTACCGCCTTTGAGGAACAGGTCGTTGCCACCAGCATGGACAACGATCGCAGTCCTCCGACTAGCGACGCGCACCTTCTCTACCTCCTTCCTTAAGTGCGCCGTCCCCCGCCCAGGTAAGCACCTTACCTTCCTCCCATCCCGGTCTGCAGAAGCAAAGTACTTCTCCTGGCCCCTGATCTGCGAGTCCCCAATCAAAACGGTGTCTTCCTCCTTCGAGCACAGGAGACTAAAGCGGTTGGAGGTCCTGATAGGGGCAACTGGGGTCTCAGGCTTCGGCTTCGCAGCCTTCTTGCCCGAGACCTTTCGAAACCCGTCGCCACCCATACACGCAGTTACACCACCCAACCCACCCCCACCGGTAGCTACATCCTTCGGTTTCTTTGGGCCATCAGTAGGCCCCTTAGCACCCTTTTTCTTTTTCGCTCCCTTCCCACCCATTTTCTTTTTCGCCCCTTTCCCACCCTTCTCTATCGACCCCTTCCCACCCTTCTCTATCAGCCCCTTCTTTACGCCCTCCACCTTGCGCCGCGGTTTCGTGCATTCCACGTGGGTCGCTGGCGATTCTTCACACTGATTTTGTGCCCTAGTCCCCGGTTGCACCTCTACCCTTTCTCCGCGGTCCCGAGCCCTGTCCAGTCCATCGCTGGACCGCCTTTCCATGGCAGCTATCCTATCAATGAGCTCCGGGGTGGAGGGCGCAGCCCCATCAGTGACCGCCGCACCTCCAACAGCCGGTCTGGACGACTCAAGCCGCCGGACCCTCTCGTCTAGCTTCTCGTAAAACCGCATGAGTTCACAAAAGCGGCACATGCTGGAGTGTTTGATCTTCACGAAGCAGGCTTCTTTGAAGTTCGTTACCCACTGGTTTACTTCACCGGAATGGGACGTTTTGGCGCCGCCGTTAATTAGTATTAAGTATTAAGTAGTAATACTTGGTTATTAACCTGAAGTGCTGTCTGTCTTTTCAGATAAGTTGTGTTGTTGCCCTTAATAGCATAAATGTCTGAAAATATATCAAGTAAGAAAGGGAAACAGAAGTTTTCACATAATGGATATTTGTATGTGTTTGATAAATGTAGCAAACGCGACCCTTCGATACTTTTTTGGCGGTGCGAGCAAAAGAGTCAGTGTATTATAAGGTGTATATCTAATATGCGTACTTTTCCGTTATCTGCCCCCTTGACGATTGGTTAGGTTAAGTCGTGATATTTTTGTTAAAACTAACGAAAATATCACGACTTAACCTAACCAATCGTCAAGGGCGTACAGTTGACCTAACCGGGCAGTGACGATTGGTTAGGTTAAGTTGTGATATTTTTGTTAGTTTTAACGAAAATATCATGACTGAACCTAACCAATCGTCAATGGGGCAGATAACGGAAAAGTACCCATATTATATATACACCTTATAATACACTGACTCTTTTGCTCGCACCGCCAAAAAAGTAACGAAGGGTCGCGCTTGCTACATTTATCAAACACATACAAATATCCATTATGTGAAAACTTCTGTTTCCCTTTCTTACTTGATATATTTTCAGACATTTATGCTATTAAGGGCAACAACACAACTTATCTGAAAAGACAGACAGCACTTCAGGTTAATAACCAAGTATTACTACTTAATACTTAATACTAATTAACGACGGCGCCAAACCGGCTCCGCGCCCAAACGGCGGCGCCAAATCGTCCAGCGCCAAAATGTCGGCGCCAAAACGTCCTAGATGGTTACTTCACACCTCGTACATTCAGCCTTCAGTTTCTGCTGTCCAGTCATTGTAACTTTTTTTCTTTCGAATTCTGAGTACTCTAAATAAGATAAAGCGTTCTAGCAATGAAAACTATCAAAAACGTTGTGACCAGTATAGAGAGAGAGAGAGAGAGAGAGAGAGAGAGAGTTACAAGGAGTTACAAGGAAAAGAAGTACCTCAAAAGGCCTTGCGGCCCATACCGAGGAGGTACCAATGGCAACAGTGCCAGGAAAAATTTTCTACACCCTCAAATAGTGTGCAAGATTTGGTCTAACCTTTACTTGAAATGATCCACAGAGGAACTGTTCACAACTTCTGAAGGTAACCTGTTCCACGTGTCATAGATCTTATACGTAAAGTAATTCCCACACACACTAGTCCTAAACAGTTTCAAATCCAACTTCCAAACATTGTTGCGAGTTGGGTTATCATTTAAACTAAACATACTTCTAAAATCGACATCGTTGAACCCGCGTAAGAGCTTGAAAACCTCGATCAGTTGACCGCGCAGCCTCCGAGTTTCCAGCGAAAACAAGTTCAGGGCGCGTAACCGTCGATTGTAGCCCATATGCCTAACGGAAGGGATTAACTTTGTGGCCCTCGCCTGCACTCGCTCCAGCCTCTCAATATTTTTCCTGAGGGTGGGCGACCAGAACTGCACAGCATACTCCAGGTGCGGCCGAACCAGGGAATTGTACAGAGAGAGCACAATCTCCTTGTTCCGAAACTGAAATTGCCTCCTGATATAACCGAACAGCTTCTGGGCTTTCTTTTCCACCTCTACGCACTGTTTGGTAAACTTAAGGTCGCTGCTGATTAGCACACCCAAGTCCTTTTCCAAATCAGTCGCCTCGATATTGTTCCCCAACATCGAGTAGTCCGACTTGGGATTAGCGTAGCCAATGTGCATCACCTTGCATTTACCCAAGTTAAACGGTATTTGCTATTTTTCGGACCACTCTCCTATCCTACCTAGGTCCGCACGCAGTTGCTCGATCGCCTCCGGCGTCCTAACATTGGCCCCAGCTTGGTGTCATCAGCGAATTTGGCGATCCGACTGACGATGCCACCGTCTATATCATTTATGTAAATGATAAACACCAGCGGCCCCAAAACAGAATTCTGAGGAACCCGCTAGTGACCGAGGCCCAACCCGAACTAAACCCTTTAATTACAACCCTCTGCCGCCTATTCTTCAGCCAGTTTTCAATCCACCTACCTAGTTCCCAACCGATACCCAGCGCGCGCACTTTCGCCATTAGCCGGCGGTGAGGTACCTTATCAAAGGCTTTCTGAAAGTCGAGATAAAGTATATCAATCGCCCTAGTCTTATCATACTCACTCAACATGACGTGGAAAAACTCGAGCAAGTTGGTGAGACACGACCTATGCCGTCTAAACCCATGTTGGGAGTCCCCAAGCAGCTTGTAGGAATCCAAATGGTCGACGATCCTATCCGCTATTATCCCCCCTAATAATTTACCTACAACTGAAATGAAACTAATGGGACGATAGTTCCCTGGACTTTCGTGATCCCCTTTCTTAAAGAGAGGGGTCACGTTGGCTTCCCTCCAGTCACCAGGCACCTTGCCTGTCTCCAACGATTTGTTGAAGACTTTAGCCAGGTGGGGAGCCACCTGGTCGCGCACCTCTCTCAACATTCTGGGGAGAAACTGGTCTGGCCCAGGAGCCTTAAATGTGCTCAGTTTGTCTATTCTATCGGCAACGACTGTCGCGGTACATCAAACACTATCCAGACCAGCACCTTCGTGCCTCACGCCTTGCTCGGGGATGATGCGGGTGTCCTCCCTGGTGAACACTCCCGCAAAGTACTCATCAAGCACATTGGCGATGTCCGCGTCGGAGGTCCGCAGAACGCCGCTTAACATAACTGAAGAACTCCTTAGGGTTCCCCTTGCAGAGGCTTGCCACCCGTAGTTCTTCGTTACGTTTCGCTAGCCTAACCTTCGCCTTCACTTCCCTACACAGGCGGACATACGCTTCAGTGTTCTCATGGGAACGATTGGCCTTCGCCTTCCTATACGCTACTTTCCTATTTCGGATAGCCGAACCGATGTCACGATTGAACCACTTAGGCTGCGTTGAAGCAGGGGTGACCGGTTTTGAGGGTATGGCAGCAGACTGCAGCAACATAAACTCGTCCCGGAATGCACTCCACACTCCCTCAACATCGTCGCCGACCTCTAACCCCATCTCACCTACGCTATCCCGGAGGCTAACAAAGTCCGCCCGTCGGAGATCGAGCTTACTTCCTCTCGAGTTACTACGCTTCACCCGAGGGACGCACACACGGAACCTAATCAGACCGTGATCACTCCCGCCCAACGATTCGTCAACGGTGAGGCCAGTGACGAGGTTGTCTTCGGTCGTGAATACTAAGTCTAGAGCGCTTTCGCCTCGTGTAGGCTCATTGACCCACTGAGTGAGGAAGTTCTCATCAGCAAAGTCAACTAGCCTCCTCCCTTCAGCATCAGCAGTCCTGTGTTCCCACTTTATGCCGCGACAGTTGAAGTCTCCTAAAACTACACACACCCTATCCCCTAGCAGGCCACTGAGTTCGGTGTACAGGGCTGTATCCTCCTCGAGGAGGAGATGCGGAGGTCTGTACACCAAGATTAACCTATAGTTCGTCCCTCCCACGTTCAGATCAACGCCAAGCAGCTCCCATTCCGACCGTAACTGGCAGTCAACCGGACTCAACGTGTCCCTCACATATATTAGTTCCCCTCCCCCCTCCCAACGGGTGCAGTCTTTGCGAAACATTCTATACCCGGGAATTTCGAACTCCCCAACGTAGTCCCTACGATCAGTATGAATCCAGGACTCGGTGATAGCAACGATATCCTGGTATTCTGATGCTAAGAGCGCCCGTAGCTCGCAAAACTTGTTCCTAATCGACATAGCATTAAAAAGCATTGCACGGAGGGAGCCTTCCCTATTCTGACCGCCCCCTAGCACGACCCGTTTCCCGAACAGCCAGGGCTGTCGGGAGTTGAAGAGCCCCTCACTAACGAGGGGGGCAACTTCCGCAGGAGCCTGAGAGAGAGAGAGAGAGAGAGAGAGAGAGAGAGAGAGAGAGAGAGAGAGAGAATTTTAGATGGTAAATTTTTTTTCGTTACCATCGTGTCTAAAACATGTTTTGTGCGAAATGATGATTCTTACAAAGTGTGCCTGTTGTGAATTTGAATGATCTCTATTGATTCAAATGATAAAGAAGCTTATATATATATATATAGTAATGTTAACATAGGCGTTTTATCACTGTTTATTAGTTAATGAGTAAGGTAATGATGGTTATGGCGCCAATATATTAGATACACACTTTTTTTTATTTTAAATCTTCGATTGGATTCTAGTTAGTTTTAATTTAAATATGGTATTCTCATTAGATGTAAGCAAACCTCTGTTACTTCAATCATGTTTAAGCAATGCCCTTGCCATGGTATTGGTTCGTCCTGTGGTATAGGCGCTGTTTTGCCATGCATAATATCTAAGGTTTATTCTTGAATATTGTTAAATTCTAATTATTATTATGATTATTATTTAATTTTCCCTTGCCCAATCAGTGAGAAGTATACAGCATGCCACATTCCCCATCCCACGAAGTAACGTAGAATACATTCCCTCACTCAGTTTGCGTCAGTCCCCACCCAATACTTCCCATAATACCATTTTGAGTCAATTTGGTGCACCAGCGGCTACCCTCTATCAGTAACATCGCAATGGTAAATAAATTCCTGCAACTCTGTGGTGTCTGTAACATTGCAACAGATGAGGCAAAGGCGATGAGGTGTGATCTCTGCCAGTCGTTTTTTATTTCAGATGCATAGAATGGGAAGATGAAAAAATCTTTCTCATAATTAACGCAAAGCACCTTAATGGAATAAAGTTTTTCTGTGAAAACTGCATGACCGAAATAAATTCTTTTACGGTATTTAAAACAGAAAGAGACTATGAGCAGAAAGTAAAAGAGGAAAATGTGAATAAAGAAAAGAGAAAAACAGAAGAAACGAAGAAAGAGAAGCAGAAATAAATCAAATACCATCACACAACGAAATCGGAAACATACAGGCAACAGATACTATAAAGACAACACATAGTATAAAGGTAACGAAGAATATTAGCACAAATAGCACAAATAGGAAAAGACAAACGTGCAATGAAGAAAGCAGAGTGAAAATGCCCCCCAATAAGGAGCAAAAAACAAAGGCCCCGAGTAAATTTGGGAAGGAATTATAAGCAGATATTATGTAAAGGTTAATTGCAGATATAAGAGATAACAATGTATATATGAACATCCCCCAATATGCAGTTTCTTCTACAATAATGGTCATTGTAAATTCGGAGAGAAATTCAGATTCTACAACCCGGACATTTACAGGGCTAACGCCAAATATGGAACCTGCAAATATGGGAAAAAATGCTACTAACAATATCTCCCAAAGAACCCAAAGGACAAAGAAGAAACTTTAAAGGACAATAGGAATAACACTAACAATAGAAATAACAAGGGGAACACAAGAAGCGAACTAAATTTTTTTCATCATTGTGACACAATACGGCAGCTAAATGTCAAACAACGTATGCAGTTGACACAGCTGGGAACCACCGAGCCAAACCGCTTCCGGGTAAGAAGCTACCAGAACAGGTAGGCAGAGACGGAGCTCTCTCGGAAGATCATAGGGCAACTAAACAAGCGATAACTGAAGGAAAACGAACTTGAAATGCACAAGGGGCAATGCAAAACAAAGAACATAAATATTGTCTTGACAAATACTTAAGGAATAAAACCAAACCACTCGCTCAACAAAGTTTCGTACCTGAAATGATTTATGGATGAAACAAGGGCGGATATCGCATGCCTCACAGAAACTCATCTTAAGGATTGACAATGAAATTGTGAAAACTGCGAACATTGCATTGATAAGAGAGATAAATATAGAGGCTTTCAACTTACTAAGAGCTGATAGAACAGCGAGACGTGAAGGTGGCTGTGCTATATATGTTCAGTCGCCTGCAATAATTCCGCTTCACTGTACATGAAGGTTATATGACAGAGACGGTAATAAGTAAATGAAACAGCTTTGTGGACCTCCTAGCTGTGAAAATAGAAAACCTAAACGTGATACTGATACTCATCTTACCTCTCATCCTTTTTCTTACTCTATGGAACTTTTTTCCCGTTGGGCTCCTCTGACCACAATTTTATCTCTGTTTCCTGTCCTATCACTCCAATCCGACCTTTCGATTCTCCGCTGATTAGGAGGCCCTTAGGCAGTAATTCTGTGATTTCTCATGGAATGATTACTGCTTCCGTAGCCGGGGAACTTTCGAGTGTGTTGAGCACATCACAGAGGTGATTCTCTCGGGCATGGAGGTGTACATTCAATATTCTATTTATACTACTAATGTAAAAATCCATATTTTAACTTTACCTGTGCTAATGCTATCCACAACAGAGAAGAGTCTTTCAGAAGGTACCGTTGCCATCCAATCCTTATTCTCACTCAGCTTATATTTCTGCCGGTATCTGCAAAATTTGTTCTTCAACTCGCCAAATATTCATTCATCAGACAAAAATGTGAAAAACCTATCTAATTCTAATTCTTCTCGCTCTTTCTGGCATCTAGCTAAAAGCCGCTTCAACAACTTTATTTCCTATTATTTCCCTCCTTTTTTCCATTCTGACGGCTCAGATGCCGTCTCTTCTCCTGATGAAGCTGAACTCTTCGCTCAATCTTTCGAATCCAACTCAATCATAGACAATTCCGGTGCTGCTCCTCCATCTCCTCTTCCCTCTGACTCTATTATGTCTGAAATTAAAATCTCTTCCAAGGCTGGTTTTTCTGCCCTATCTGGGCTCAACTCGATGAAGGCGTGCGGTCCTGATGGTGTTCCTCCTGTTGTTCTTAAGAACTAGCTTTAGTACTAACACTTTGCCTAGGCAAACTCTTTCGTCTTTGCTTCTCATCTGGTACTTTTCCTTCCTGCTGGAAGATCGCTTTTATTCAGTCTGTCCCAAAGAAGGGTGACCGCTCTGAACTCTCCAACTATCGTCTAATTGCTTTCATTTTGTGCCTTTCTACAGCTTTTGAATCTGTCCTTAATATGAAAATTTTTAAACACCTTTCTTATCACAATCTTCTTTCAGATTGTCAGTATGGGTTCCGCAAGGGACGCTCGACTGGCGATATTCTTACATATCTCTCTGACTCTTGGTCATCCAACTTTTGGGATTTCGATGACACTTTTGCTATAGCGCTAGACATATCGAGAACTTTTGAGAATCTGGCATAAATCTTTAATTTCGAAGGTGCCCTCCTTCGGTTTCTATTCTTCTATCTGTGCCTTCATCTCTAATTTCCTTTCTGCCGATCTATAGCTGCGGTTGTAGATGGCCACTATTCTTCTCCTAAAGCTATTAGCAGTGGTGTTCCTCAGAGTCCTGTCTTGTCACCCACTCTTTTCCTTTTATTTATTAATGATCTTTTAATTCGCACTTCCTCTCCTATTTACTCCATTGCCGATGATTCCACTCTTCACTTCACCCGCTTCCAAAACCGTCCCTCTCAACAGTCACTCCATGATTAACGTGGGGCGGTTATGGGCTACCTGACCTCTGATCTTTCTGCTATATCTTATTGGGGCAGAGAAAATCTTGTGACTTCATATGCCTCAAAATCTCAGTTCCTCCATATGTCTATTCTTCACAATCTTCCACACGACTAACAACACACAACTCAATCCTTCCTCTTCTCTTAATATTCTTGGCGTTTTCTTTTCTGTTGATCTTTCGTGGAAAGATCACATCTGCTTTCTTTCCAAAACAGCTTCTATGAGGTTAGGTATGCTGTACTGCCTCCGCATCTTCTTCAGGCCCACTCAGTTGCTGTCTCTGGACAGGGGTCTTGTTCGCTCCTGTATGGATTATGCTTCTCATGTGTGGGGTGGCTCAACCCACGCAGCCGTACTTGACCGGGTGAAGTCAAAGGCTTTTCGTCTCACCAATTTCCCGCCTCTTACTCACTGTCTTCACTCCCTCCCTCTTCTACGCACTGTTGACTCACTCTCTCTTTAATATCGCTATTATAACGGATATTGCTCTTCTGAACACTCTAACTGCCTGCCTCCTCCTTTAAGGAGGCACAATCTTCCTCAATCCATCTTTCCCCCTATCTATGACCTTCCATCTTTCAAACGCAGAGTGTCTCGGCATCTCTCTTCTTATATAGACGGACGCTTTTGCAGGCATTCGCCCTTGGCCCCTCATTCCTGCATAAAACAAAAAAATATGTTGTAGTTATTTTCCGTATGGGAGGAAAGTGATTCAAAAGATAGTACCGAATCGGAGCGAACGTAACTTTTAGCGATATATATACAGTATATATATATATATATATATATATATATATATACAACAGATCAATATATCTATTAATAGATCTGAAGTCTATTTTCTTTTGTATGTATCTGATTGATTGAAGTGTTTGATTGTCTAATTTGTCATTTTATTAATATTTTGCTCGTAAGTAATTTAAGTTATTTTATATTAATATTTTAATTACTGAAGTGTGTGGAATTCATCATTTACCATTACATGTGAAATGGCCAATTTGTTGTCGTTTATTATTATTACAGTATTTCTGCCATTTTATTATTAATATATATATATATACAGGGTGTCCGGCAGAATTTCTACCAATAACAAAATTATATATTTCGTTAACTATCACAGATAGAATCATTGAGTTTTCACCCTCAGATGCAGAAACTCACCAAGTTCCACCTACAGATTTAGTGGCTCCACCAACTCTCTAGCGTATGCGCGGTGAGTATCGCTCAGTACCAAAATGGCGTCGTTCACAGTGCAGCAGAAAGTGCACTGCTTAGCGGAATTCAAGTTTCCGGTTACTGTGCAAAGGAGATTCAGGCGAGAATACGGACAGGATCCATCAGACCGACATAGCATTGTGGCTTGGCATAAACAGTTGATGGAAACTGGTTCTGTGTTGAAAAAGAAAGGAAGCGGTAACCAGGCAGTGAATGCGAATGTTGTTGAAACGATAAGTGAAACTTTTCAACGTAGTTCCCAAAAATCATTCATCGAGCCAGTCAAAGAGAATAAAGCTAATCCTAAAATCTCACCTAAACAGTAAGAATAAGATCCTGTCCATAAACTTACTGGCGGTACCTGTACTGTCATACAGTTTTGGCATTATTAACTGGAGCCAGCAAGAAATCAACAAACTGGATACGATCACCAGGAAATTGCTCCATGCGCATAAAATCATATATAAAAACCAATGCACACCAAGGTTATACTTGCCAAGGAGGGTCGGTGGATTAGGGCTCGCACTAATAGATCAAGCGCACAAAGCCACAACAATAGGATTAGCACAGTACATAAAGGAAGGAGAGGGAAGGCTAGTGAGATTTGTAAGAGACCATGAACGTGAAAAGCCTCAAACAACATCACTCTCAAAAAAAGCAAATGACTATCTAGCAGATGCTGGCATAGGACCTGAACAGCTTGAAGACATCGCAAATAAACCTCTCATGGAAAAAATAACCACCATCAAAAGAAGATATAACAAGAAAAGATCAGGAGAAAAGGAGAAGAACTGGGAAGAGCACAAGTTCAGCAAAGTATACAAAGAGGAGGTACTGAACAGAGTATATATAGAGAGGGAGAAAACTGTGGAGTTCCTGGTAAGAGGGGCACTGAGACCAGAGGACGAACGACTGGTAATAGCAGCACAGGACCAGGCATTACGAACAAACTGGTTCAAAAAGAACATCGAGGGCAGAAATGAAAGCGAGATGTGCAGACTGTGCTCAAAGAGCCCAGAGACTGTAAGTCATATACTGTCGGGGTGTGAAGTACTCCTGCACAGAGGAAACTACACAGACAGACACAATGCAGTCTGCAAGCTAATCCACTTCAAGCTGTGTAGGAAATACGAAATAAGGCTAGAAACTGAAAAGCACTGGGAACATATTCCACAAGGAATAGAAGACAGTGACAAAGTGCTGCTCCTATACGATCACGAGATACCAACTGACATCAGGGTATCAGGATGCAGGCCAGACATAGTGGTGAGAGAGAATGAGGGTAATAAGTGCCTATTGGTGGAAGTAGGAGTCCCTGCAGACTGGAATGTGGCAAACTATGAAAGGGAAAAGGTACTAAAATACCAGAGACTCAAACATGAAATTAGGAGAATGTGGAATGTGGAACCAGAGATCATCCCAATTGTAGTAGGGGCAACAGGAGCGGTAAAGAAGTCCACAGTAGAATTCCTGAACCAACTTCCCATAAATGTGACGTCTGGAGAAATTGTGAGGGAGATATTACGACACAGCACCTCCATCTTACGCCTAGTACTAGGCTGTACCTAGAAGTTCCTTAGGGTTAAGGTTTAACCCCGGAAGCAAGAAACTCTCTCCATTTGGAGTAGAAGGGAAAACACTAAAAGAAGACAAGAATTGTGTATTCCACGGTCTACAGTACACGACGTTGTCCACAAAAGACTGCTGCTCAGAGCCTACAAGGTTCAGGTGGCACAGAAGTTAAAAGCAAATGACAAACTTATCCGTAACACGTTCGCCTTGGAAATGTTATCGCGGATAGATGATGACGATGCATTTCTCAATCACGGTGCCTTCTCTGATGAGGCCACCTTTCACGTTTGTGGTAGGGTAAACAGACACAATTGTCGAATTTGGGGAAGTGAAAATCCAAACGAAGTTCAGGAACTTGAATGTGACAGTCTAAAAATGAACGTGTGGTGTGCCCTGACGTCTGATTCCGTGAGAGGGCCATTCCTTTTTTGCCGAAGCCACAGTAACAGGGGCAACATACCTGGACATGCTGAAAAATTATGCAATATCTCGGATACCACAAGGATATCACTTCCAGCAAGATGGAGCCCTACCACGTTACGGCAATCCAGTGAAAGCCTTCCTGAATGAGCAATTTCCAGATAAATGGATTGGGAGAGGGGGTCCATCGTATGGCCTCCTAGATCACCGGATTTGACCCCTCTAGATTTCTTTTTATGGGGATACATAAAGGACTTCATGTACTAAACGTGGGTGCAGGATTTGGTTAACCTGCTTCGGCGAATCATTGCAGCTTGTAAATCTGTTCCACCGATGATGCTACAAAACACTTGGAGAGAGGTGGAGTATCGTCTTGACATTTGTCGGGCCACCGAGGGCGTTCACGTGGAGATCTACTGAAGAACACTGAAACTTGGTGAGTTTCTGCATCTGAGAGTGAAAACCCTATGATTCTATCTGTGATAGTTTACGAAATATATAATTTTGTACCTTGTGGGGAATGGACGTGTAATAACACCCAAATAAGAAGGAAATAAACTACTCGGCGGTTCATTCTGTTTACACCCGAAAGTTTATAAATTCATTAAAATTAAGAAAGTGCACTACAGTTTACATAAATTATCACCAGTTTAACGTATATATTTAAACCGTAATACGGTTGGCACTCGAGAAATTTTGAAACAAGGCAGGAAAAAGGTCATAAAACGCAAAGGTCAGAAAACCCTCGTGACCATCGAAAGAAAAGAAGAGAAAGAAAGGACAAAATAAATAAATAATTTGTGTGTATATTTCTTTTTACGCTGATTAATGAATAGCATGACCATGGGTCCAAATTCTCACTTAATCTGCAATTTGTGTAATCTGGAAACAACTGAAAATGCAGAAATAACATTCGATTTCTGTCAAAAACTGCACGACTTTATCTGCATGAATTGGGATGATAGGAAAATATCTCTTGTCTCGAATGCGAAACATATCGTGGGAATCAAATTTCTGTGTGACGCATGTACACAGACTGTAAACTCCTTTGCGGTATTTAAAGAAATGGAGAAAGCAAGTTCGAGTGTTACAAAAGAGGAGGAAATAATGGGGAAACAAGAGTCTGGAAGTATCCCAATGAAAATTCGGGTGGATGAGAGAGAGGAGGAAATAATGAATAACAATATAATAACGAATAACGATATAAACAATAGAATACGGAATGAAGACATACATGAAAAAAAAGAGATAAGTAAAAGTTGCGAGGTAGTAAAACTGCCCAACGAGCAAAATGATAAAAAGATAAAAACGTAGGAAATAAACAGCCAAAGAAAAATAATGATAATACCAAAATTAAGAACACTGAAAATAATAAGATAACAAGAAGTAGAAGCGCAGAAAATACCGTATGTAAATACTACACAAAAGGGAACAACAGATATCGGGATGGGCAATGGATCTATGCACATCCCAAATTATGTAACACACATTACACAAGTGGATATTGCAAATTTGAAAAGAAGTTCAAGTTACACCATCTTACTGTCTGCAACACCTATGCAAGATATGGGAGGTGCAAATACGGACAAAAATGCCGTTACTATCACCCTCAAAGGAACGCAACAGGTGAACAGGAAAAACGAACATCAAAGAGGGCTACCAATTTTTTAGACGTAGCCAACACAATTCGGCTGCTACTGTAAATACAATCCAGCAAATACAAAGTCAGCTGACAAATATACGAATCCGAGATCCGGACAGAAGGCACGCACAAAGAGGCAAATTCTTGGAGGACCACAAGGCAACGAAACTGGCACCACCATTGGAAAATGAATCGGAACCACCATTCCCCCGACAAAGTTTTATACCTGAAAGGACTCATGCAAGAAGCCGGAGTAGACTTTGCATGCCTCACGGAAACACATCTAAAGGACTGCAAGGCGAACTGTGAAAACTGAGTTCTGTGTTGACAAAAAAGAAATACAAATGGACAACTATAACTTACTTCGAGCCGACAGAACAGTGAGACGTAAAGGAGGATGTGTTATATATACACGCGAAAGGCATATGGCAGAAATGACTATAAGTACCTCAAACAGCTACGTAGAATGTGTAGCAGCAAAAGTTGAAAAATTAAATATGGTAATTGTAATGTACAGACCCCCCAAACACGCCAACCTAAAAAATTTCAGATTTCATTACAGAGGTAAGAAACTGGATAAAAGTTCTACACTCTCCAACTCCAAATATTTTTCTCTGTGGTGATTTTAATTTTCCATTCCATGAAATATAAAAGGATAGGAAAAAATATATGCATTTACCAGGAAAAGGGGGCCACCGGGAGGACCAGGAGCAGGTAAAAATGCTACTAGCTCTGGCTGATGAATTTATGTTAACACAAGAAATAACAGAAAATACAAGAAATAACAACTGCACAAATTTGGTATTCACGAACAACAGCAACCTAATTGATAATGGAGAAATATCCCCAACTATAATATCGGATCACGACATTATGGAAATAATAACCAACATAAAAGCAACAAGAAAGGAAACAACACGAACAACAGAAAGAAGCAAATTCGAAATTCTTAATTTTCACTTCAAAGCTATAAACTGGGAAGATGCGACATCCAGCATGGAAGTAATAGATTGGAAAACCATTTTCGAGGCCAAGACAACGGAAGAGATGCTAATAATTTCAGAGAAGACGCTGGAAATTGTGGAAAGACATGTCCCAAAAATACAACAAAGAGGAAAGAGATGCAGGTTCGAAAGACAAAAGAGGTCATTGTTCCGAAAGAGAAAAAGAGTGACTGCAAAATTAAGTAACTGTAAATATAACAACATCAGAAAAATATTAAATGATACAGTAGACTGCAGAGTGTCGATGGCGTCATAGAGAAACTAATTGAGAAACATACAGAAAAAGAAGAAGACGACGCTATAGAAGCGATAAAGGTTAATTCACAATACTTCTAGAATTTTGCAAAAAGGAAGTCGAAAAACCATGCGACTATCGGACCTTTGAAAAACGAGGACAGTGCTTTATCTGATGATGTAACAGCAGTATCTGAGATATTAAGAGCTCAGTACGAATCGTCTTTCAGTATCCTAAAACCTGACAAACTGATATGCGATAGAAACGCGTTCTTTGAAGAAGAACTATAAGGGGAAAGTATAACGGACTTTGACTTTACGACAGATGATATTACACAAGCTATAGGGAAACTAAAGGCACACTAGGCGGCAGGACCGGACAAATGGAATGCCACACTGATCAAAAACTGCAAGAATGCAATCGCTGAGCCCCTACATTGGATATGGAGACGATCAGTAGCCACGGCAAAAATACCGGGGGCATCCTGAAGAGAGCGAACATAGTCCCAATATATAGAGGAGGAGATCGATCCGAGGCCAAAAACTATAGGCCAGTGTCGCTTACATTTCATCTCACTAAAATATTTGAAAGCATATTTAGACAGAAAATCTATGACTTTTTGGAAACTCAGAAAAAATTAAATGATAACCAACATGGATTTCGGTCAGGCAGATCATGCCTATCACAACTAATGGAACACTACAACAACATTATTGATGCATTGGAAAGTAATGAAAACTATGATGTAATATACACAGACTTTGCCAAAGCGTTCGACATGTGTGACCATGGAATCATAATACATAAACGGAAATATATGGGAATAACAGGAAAAGTAGTAGGGAAATGGATATATATTTCCTTAGTGAGCGGCGGCAAGTCGTTACAGTACAAGGAGCATCTTCATGAGAATCAGAGGTCCTCAGCTCAGTACCACAAGGAACAGTATTAACTCCACTACTCTTCATAATCATGCTAACTGACATAGATGAGGACGTTACCAGAGACAGCACATTAACATCCTTTGCCGATGACACAATGATCAATAGAAAAATAAGAAACCCAGAAGATATAAGATCTCTACAAACAGACATGAATAGAATCTATAAGTGGACGAAAGACAACAATATGAAATTTAACACTGAGAAATTTCAGCTGTTACGGTACGGAAAAAGAGAAGACCTAAATTCCATGGAATATTATACCCCAAGTGGACAGGAAATTCAGAGAAATTCCAAAGCAAAAGATTTAGTAGTTATAATGACTGATGATCCGAAATTTGAAACAAAAAATAAGATAGCAGTAAACAGAGCAAAGAGAATAACTGGGCAGATACTGAAAACCTTTAAACGAAGGGATGGGAATATAATGATTCCTCCACTGAAAACACTAATAATACCCAAATTGGAAAACTGCTCGGTCCTAACATCCCCATATAAAAAAGAAGACATTAGACAGCTAGGAGGGATTCAGAGAAGTTTCACAGCCAAGATCAACGGGTGGAAAGAACTAAAGGTTACACGAACTAAACCTATATTCACTGGAAAGGAGAAGAGAGAGATACATCATTATTTACACTTGGAAAATAATGGAGAAACTAGTCCTTAATCTTACTTTGAACCCTGTAACTCCCCAATCAACAGTGGAAAGTAGAAAAGAAAGACTGTGTCGTGTTCCCAAATTAAAGGCTAGACAGGGAACATCCTTAACCCTAAAAGAAAATAGTTTTGTTGTGAGAGAACCAAAACTGTTTAATCAGCTGCCCAAAGACCTAAGGAACACGAGTGGTGTTGCGGTGAACATCTCGAAAGAAGATTAGACGCCTGGCCCAGAACAATCCCCGATGAGCCGGGCGTACCTGGCTATGTGAGGTGGAGAGTACAAGAAACCAACTCACTACTTCACCATGCCAACTCGAGAGGAGGGGCGACAAGTTTGACCTTCGTGAAATGAGGTATCATCGCACGGAACATTTGAAAGGTTGAAAGGAAAGGTAGACATTCTGCCGGACACCTTGTATATTTAATAATTATTACACAAGAAATTTAGAATCTTTTGTTATCGTTTTATTATTATTATTATTATTATTATTATTATTATTATTATTATTATTATTATTTCTGTTTTATTTACGTACTTAATTATTACATCGGAAATTTGAGAATTCTATTTTAATACCGTCACTATGTGATTGTTGTTTGTCTCTGCTAGTCACTTTTAGACCTATCAATTACCTACTAAAAAAATTGTGCCTGTGTGGAAATTCCTTCTTTAGGTATTTCCGGACTCTTGTTTTTACTATCGTCAGGTCACTAATCCATAAGTTTCCCCAGATTCTTCTGCCTCCCCGTTAGATTGGGAAATTAATTTTAATTTTTTGCGAGAACATTTTTCTAGATATGGCCCCCTAACCTACGCGAGTGTTCCGACTGCGGTGAAACTTTTCCTCATTACTTTTTAACCGATATCTCTTCTAATCCTTTAGTTTGCAGATTTTGCGTAAACTAACGAGAATTACAAAACGAGGTAATTTCGGCGAGAGGGGAACTTCGAAGGAGTACGAATTTAGTGCTTTGGCAGGAAAGCTCAACTCGCTGTAGGATTTCGTTTCCGAGTCTGGGTGCGAGTTCTCACACAGAACGGAGATCACGCGAAGACTCTACGACGAATCCCCAACCAGTCGTCATTCCCGCCCCTCCTTCCCCTTCGGGGAGGTAGTTCGAAATGGGGCACGACCTACTCAGCATAAACTACATTTAAAAGTAGTTAGAACTAATACATTTCGTGTCTTAGAACCAGAGCAGAATGACACGCAGGAAATTAGGCTAATTGGTGATTCCATTATTCGAGGGCAATTACAGGAGTTTTGTGGCAGGAACCCAACTCGTAGAAGGAGCACTGCTATCCTGGATCCCGTGTTGACGACATCACGGACTGCATAGACGAGTTTGGTAAAGATGCTGACGATTGTATGATATTTACGGTGCATGTTGAAACTATCGATGTTAAGAGTTCCAGATCAGAAGAGCTAATAGAAAAATACAAGCGGCTGATGCCGACTCTAAAGGAGAGGACTAATAAATTATTTTTTTCAGGAATTCTCCTTAGAATAGCACGATCCGACAGCTTTTTCAGCAGCGCTATGTATATGAATAGTACCCTTAAATCCCTTTACCAACAGGAGAATGTGGAGTTATTTTTCTAACAAAAAGGATTTATTTTTGCGTGATGGTCTTCACGTGAAGGATGTAGGAGCAGCTCGTCTTGGTAAACTATTACATAGCTCTGCGATGGCTTTTCAGGCAAAGAACGGCGTTACTCCTACAAAAGCGACCAGCCTAACAAATTTGATTTGAAAACTGATTCTACGTCGGTACTCAAAATTTTATAAATGTATTTTATATTAACGTTCACATTTTAAATTTAAATTTGAGGAACCATTAAGTATTGTCCTTGGCCAAAACTCTGAGGTTGTAGCAATTACTGAATCCTGGTTACATACAGAGGTTGAGATTTTCTCGAAAAATATCATATTCCTGGTTATGAGATGTTTAACAATAACAGAATATAAAGAAGAGGTAGGTGGTGGACTGGTGGTACAGTACCATACGTTCGATTACACTCAAAACCCATAATTAAAATTGATAATATAAATGCGATGTTTGTTGAAATTTAATACAACTCACGAAAGAAACTAATTATAAGTTTAGAGTAGAATGGTGTCAAAAGGGTGGAGTGCAATGCAATTGCAAAACGTTACGTAATGTTGCAAGAGTGCCACCCCATCCCCCTTTGTTGCAAGAGTGCCACCCCCACCCCTTTGTTGGGAAAAAAAAGAAAAAAGAGAGAGAGAGAGAGAGTACAGGTCTTTGTTGCCAACCCAAAATGGGGTTGCAAGGGGCATGCAACTTGAAGGCGGAGTTCTCCCCCAAGCTATTCCCCCCAAAGGGTCAGAAAGAAAGAGAGAGAGGGAGAGAGAGAGAGCGCACAGGCCTTTGTTACCAACCCCAAAACGGGATTGCAAGGGGCATGCAACTTGGAGGCGGAGTTCTCCCCCAAGCTATTCCCCCCAAAGGGGCAGAAAGGAAGAGATAGCAAGAGAAGAAGAGAGAAAGAGGGGTATGCAACTTGGAGGCGGAGTTCTCCCCCAAGCTGAACCCCCCAAAGGGTTATACCTACCTAAGAGGCCTCTATGGGAGGGAAGGGGTTTCCTCACCACCCAAAGGGCCATTAAAAAGAAAGGACCAGAAGTCCTTGCTCGGGCGGCTGCCCGAGCTCTTATGGGAGTCTTCTGCCATACACCGCCTTTTACAGAGTCCCAAACAGCCAGTTGGCTGAGTTGCCAGATAACGCTATGTATTTAATTCATCAGCCAATAGAAGGCTGAGTTGCCAGATAGAGCAATGTATTTTGTTTTCTTCTTCCACAGAACTGTGAATGACGACGATGTACACCCCACCATCATCGACATCACGGATGATCCCACCGACCCCACATCTACAGTACCCATACCCTCAACGGCGGCACGCTCAAAGCGGCGACACGCTGAAGAGTCCTCCACGTCAGGTATAAAGCGCGCGAAATACGCGCCGGTTGATGGACAATCCGCGGTACAACCCCAACCCTCAACGTCTTACGCTACCAACCCTACATCAGCTTCCTCGACCCCTTGTACTTCCTCCACAGCCCCCACCCGTTCTGTAGAGTCTGCTGTAATAGACCCCCAGCCCTCAACGTCTTACGGCGCAAACCCCACATCGTCCAATATAGGCACTCGTCCATCCTCCTCAGCGGTGACTCGTTCTGTTGAGGATGATATAACGTTTGAGTTGGTGCGCTCCGCAACCCCGACCCCAGCCTTGACTAGAAATCGGTATATAGTCAGGGTTGACCCTAGATCCCTGTATAGCAATGGAATTGAGCGCGGGCTACGTCGCGTTGTAGAGCGCATTGTAGAGTTTGCCCTTCAGAACCGCGACGAGCGTGAAGTCAGGACGAGTCTGTCCTTCGGTTTCGGCTCAGTTGATAACGATGTAGATGATTTTTGGGTGGTAGTGCCATTTAGGCGTTTGGTTGTTGAAGATGTAGAATATATATTAGCACGTATAAAGCAAGATGCCCAAAGTAGTATAGCATTCAAAATGAGGTTTTTAAACATTTTTTCGAAATTCAAATATGGCTAGTGCGGAACATATGTGGGTGCTATAGATAATGACTGTGCATAAATATTAGTCCTGCGAAATTATATCTTCAGGTGCCACAAAGCCGTCGAAAAAAGTGAAATATAATGATTTTCTTATATTCTGCATTAGTACAATAACTGAAACTTAGTTGTTATTATTATATATTAAGTGTTCCAATTACCAAAATAGTTACTGAATTACGCAGCTCTTAGTTTATTTAGATCAATGTTCTTTTGATTAATGATCTAAAATTCAGTGATTCCCAACCGGGGGCCATATGGCTCCCTGGGGGCCATGGCACATTTGAAGGGGGCCACAGGAAAATGTTATTTTGTAAAATAGAGTTAAATCTGCATATTACCTACTGAAAATAATGCTTATGGGGGCCACGGGAAAAAATAAGGTTCCTAAGGGGGGCCATAAGCTAAAACCGGTTGGGAACCACTGATCTAAATAATCCAGAACTCACCACGAGGAGGTGGCTGCGTGTCGAGCTCCACCCATGCCCTCCCAACCACCCATCCTTGCGCATGTTTTTTTCTATTAACGTTTTATTTAAACTTTATATTCAGCTTTACTTTCGAATGATGGCATTTTTTTACGTGACTGAAGTGTTGATCTTATGAAGCCATCTCGCGCGTTCAATCCAAATACTTTTGATGATGCTTCAGTCACTAATTTTACCATTCTTTCTACTACTTGTGTATGACAAGGGAATTTCTCGAATGGAGGGGTACTCTTGTTTTCTATGAATTCTTCAATCTCATTTTCTGTCAGGTGTCTTGTCACAGGTGGTTCAGTGACAATGCATTTTTTCCAATTAATTAAATCAGTATAATCAGTAGCTTCAAATTGAATAACAGGTACTGTGAAACGCCTCACAACTTTTTCCTTGTTTGTTTGCCTTGCTTTCTTTATTCGCCTCCACGCTAATTTTCTTATGGCGCTGCGGTCATCATGAATCATTGATGCTAGAATATTTTCTGGATTTGCAAAAATGCATTTCTTTGTATGACAGGGTTTACAATATCCTTTACTTCGTCATTCAGTGTTCTTGTTAGTTCAATAGTTTTGAAAACATGTTTTGAGCCATTGACAAAAGACGTACTTTGCTTAATAGAAAACCACATTGGGATGTAGACCTTCATTATAAAAGAAGCAATGTTCATGAGGTTCTCAGATGGACTTACAGTTGAAACGTATAGACGAAGCAAACGATTTGCTGTAGTCAGCCATCGTGAATGTGCCATTTTGCCTGGACTACGATGAGCAAGATCTGGAGAGCAATATCCCTTTGTTATGGCCTGATGAATATCAATTAGATATTTTTGGTCGGTGCTAAGATCTTCACAGTCTACAGTTGGTTCCTCAGCATCAATCCTTTCAAACTCGACAATAGGAAGACTCTCACAGTTCTCTAATTCCCTGCCAATAGGACCGGTGAATCCGCGGGGGCCAGATGTTTTTCCATCCAGCTTTGCAACTAAATGGCGTAATGGCAATTCATTGGCATGGAGCTGGCACACTAAATGTTGAACTGGCTTCTTCAGCTTCAATTCTATAAGCCTTATAACGCCTCCCTTTTCTCCAGTGTTGACTGCTGCACCATCGCATCCAATGGCAACAAGGTTTTCCAGGTTCATGTCATTATTTCCAATATACTCAAACATTCCTTTACATATTTCTTCAGCTGATCCAGAATTCACAGAATAATGGCACAAATAATCTGAACCAGGTTCTCTCACTAAAGTGATATGTTCTTCTGTTACCTTCTTCTGATATACTTTGGACTCTTTTTTTTCTTGGAAGAGTGTAGAATCTTTTCGACCATCAAAATAGATTCCTCTGATTGGGACCTGATTTTGATCTTTCATAATTTCTGATCTCTTCTTTTGTCTTTCTCTTCTGATTTTACTCCTATCCACTACTTCAGATGTATTGTCAATAGAAACTTCAATATCTTGCAATACTGCACTAACAATGAATGCTGCAGCTCGATCTGAAACTGCAGTCCTGTCACAAGCAGTAGCCACTGAAGGTAGATTTGTAGTTTTCCTTTTCTTGAATAATTGTTCTTCAGGATGTTCGAGCTTTCTCTTCGAGCTAACTGGCTCTGGAAATGTATCGTCTGATATTTCGCCAGATTCACTTTCACTATTTGATGTCGATGATGATAATTCAACATTTGTATCCTGCAATTTCTCCTGTGAAGATTCTTTGGTGAGCCTCACAGCTTCTTTTTGCTTTCTTAGCAACGTAGATGCTTTTTTCTTTGAGAGTGTAATATCTACTCTATCAATAAACAGTTTTCTTTCACTCCTTTGATCTAAGAGGAACGTCACTTCTTCCTTTGGAACCGTTTTTTCTTTGGGACAAGAACATTGTGTTAGTACTTTGCACTTGCACGCTGCAATGTCAAAAAGTTTCGTGTGTGCTTCTTTTTTGAACATATCAATCTTTGCTTTGTAAGCTTCAGAATTTTTTCTGCTTTGGTATGGCTTCATAATGACACGATACTTTTCGTGGTAGCTTCTGAACATTGTTTCAATTCGCCTGCTGTCTGACAGAATTGGGACGGAAGCACTTTCCCAAATTGTTTTCAATTTATCAACAACTTGTTCTAATATTTGAGATATTGAAGGATCTTTATTAGTATTCTGTTTCAAATCGTTTCTTACAAACAAGTAATATTTAAAAACTCCTTCGTATGTAGGAAGATTCCTGTGCCACAAATCTTCCCCCATACCAAACATGGGGCACTCAGTTGAGGCCCTGGTTGATTTTGCACAAACTCGAGACATTTTGAAAGTATACAAATCTGAAAAAGAAAGAGCTAATATCAATTATACGTTAATTTCAGTTAATAGTACATGGCAAACTTAGGGCAACACAATACAGAAATGCAAAATATATAAGAAATATAGTTTAGACTATCTGAGTAACGCCAACAACAGAACACCCACCTGCTACGAGAGCGACAGCTACACTGAACCGAGGTACTCACGTGACAGCTGAGTGAGCTGACTATAGAAAACTGTTTTTAGAGAATAGAAACTTTTTTTAAAGGTTGACTGAGCTATTTTTATACAAGTGTGAATAAATTCTTGTCTATTGTGCATCGTGGACTCTTCTGTAATTATTGGTTAAAATCTGCTTTTTTCAATTTTTTTCAATATTGAAGGTCATTGTGGCACCTGAAGATATTAATGTTATGATTTTACATTTATACCAGCTTATTTCCTTACTACTCCACACATTTTCCACACTAGCCAATTTGAAAATTCGAAAAATGAGTTTTTCACTCCGCCCTACCTTATACTCTTAACTTCAATTCTCAGACTATTTATAGACGGCATATAAACGTCGATCGTGGTTGCGGCTTTATAGCATTAGTCCTAGCACGTATATTTACTGTACAAAATACGAAAGCCGATCATATTTGGTTGCCTACGATCGTGGAGCGTGCCCGTAAACTAGCTGTAGACTGTGAACTTGAATTTGACTGTAATATGGGTCCTGAAGAACTGAGAAGGGTAGAACAGGAAATGAAAGCTCGTATAGTTGTATTTGGCCTGGATGAACGTCGTAGGACTGTGTATGTTTTATAAAGCAGTGTGAGAGATCGTACAAGACCCCTACTTATTTTAAGACTGTCAGGTACAACATATCTCCCCATCCGTAATATAAGGTGGCTTTACGCGAGTTATGATAAAAGTCGAAAATATGGGCGACATCATGATTTGTGTAAGGGATGCCTCGAGTTTGCAGATGACATAGTGAAACATTGTAAAGACTGCCACATGGTATGTGAGCAGTGTAAAAGTCCCAAATGTGAAAGCCGTGTGTTGAAGCTGAGAAGAGGGATTGTAATGTGTGTAGGCGCACATTTTTCAATAATAACTGTTTTGAACTCCATAAATCAATTGGCACGTGCAGGAAAATGAGAATCTGTGAATGTGGCATGTTTCACACCTTGAATGGTAGCGGAAATTTCAAGCACAAGTGTGACGAAATTCACTGTTCTACATGCCATGAGAAATATAAGGCGGATGGAGTAAAGCATGTATGTTATATGAAAGACGCAAAGCCTAAAAACAAACCTTGTATAACTGTATACTACGATATAGAAACATACACGAACGCCGAAACCAAAGAGGTAATACCGCATTTACTTGTGAGCCAGACTATCTGCAACGAGTGTATGGAGATCGAGTGTGACGAGTGCCCCAAATGTGGTAAACGGACAAATGTTTTTAACGAATGTCCACGATAGCCCTGTGAAACTATTTGTGTCCTATATTGTCAAGTTAGCCGACAAGTTAAAAAAATGACTGTATATTCTTGCCCATAACGGGGCAAAATTTGACACACAGTTCCTTTATAAGGAGCTGCTCGAGCACGAATCATCCGAGATATTCACGGTGATCCCTTGAAAAGAGGAAACAAACTTATACAGATGCAAATAAGAGGTAATGTGCAATTTAAAGATACATTATTATTCACGCCTTGTAAATTAGCAAAGCTACCCAAGGTGATGGGGGTAGCAGCTGAAGTATCAAAAGGCTACTTCCCTTACACTTTCCTCACTAGCGAGACTTTAAATTAGGTCTACCTCCACCCAAACATTATTTTAACTATGATTGTATGAGTGTAGATGAGCGCGAAGACTTTGATCGATACTACGGCAGTTTTAATGAATGTAATCCTTATAATATAGCTGCTGAGTGTGAACGTTATTGCGTGAATGATGTACGCGTACTTAGAGTATGTTTCCAGGCCTTTAGAAGAATGTACATAGGCCGTTTCAAATGCGATCCGCTGCAAGTAGCAACCACCATCGCCTCACTATGCTTTACGGTGTTCAAGAATAACTTCATGCCTAAAGCACCTTAACATTATTCACAGAAACATCCCCGCAGTTATGGTCACAAGGCTATTTACTGGCTCATACACCTACAACAACAGACAGGTGTATACATAAAGCACGCCCGCAACACGGGTGAAGTACCAATTAAGATTAATGGTCGTGTTTTTTGGGTTGATGGGCTAAGTGAAAACCGTGCCACTCGTGAGAAGACTGTGTACTCTTTTAACGGTTGCTGGTGGCATGGATGCCCCCGTCCTGAGTTGGAATCACCGGAGATATCCACGGTAGATCTCCTGCCGACTGCCGTGCGTGGACGCGCACCCGTGATCAACTTATAGGTGCCCAGGTTCACACACAGAATCTTGTGGGAGCATGAATATGATGCACGGATGGAAACCGATGAGCAGTATCGTGAGGAGATAAGCGCCATCAAACGTTCAATGGTACTGGATCCTCTCAAATGCGGTGATAGCTTGTTCGGTGGACGCACAAATCCCTTCAAGCTATACTTTCCACCTACGGAGGGCGTGAAACTTCACTACTACGACTTCTGTTCTTTATACCCATACGTGATGAAGAACAACCCGTACCCCGTGGGCGCTCCTGAAAATAGTGGGGCCTAACCTGCCCTCCATCAGTGAATTTTCAAGAAATTTGAATGATCGCTACTTTGGGCTCTCTTTCGTAGACGTGCTCGCCCCTCGCGAATTATGGATGCCGATCTTACCCGTCGTCATTGACCATAAGCTCATGTTTCCCCTGTGCGTGAAGTGTGCGGAAGAGAATAACGGTAATTGTAACCATACACCCCACCAGCGTAAGATCAGAGGCGTATATACAAGTCCTGAGCTGTCCCTAGCCGTACGCCATGGGTATAGAATACTGAAGATACATGAGGTTTGGAGGTTTCAGAAGCTACCCAACCTTTTCACACCGTATATAAACGCATTTTTGAAGGATAAGGTTGAGGCATCAGGGTATCCGCGAGGAGTTGACACCGAAGATGAAAAGTCTGCCTATATTCAACGTTACCGCGACCACGAAGGTATACAACTTGACGCGCCCAAATTGTAAAGAATCCTGGCAAGCGCTTTAGTGCAAAGTTGTGTCTAAACAGCCTATGGGGAAAATTTGCACAGAATACTGGCAAGGGTAACGTTCATTTGGCACAAAGCTATAGCGAAGTCTGGGATTATGCCAACGCACCCGATAAAGAAGTCATGGAAATCGTGAATGTAGGTAATACTTACATAATAAAGTACAACAACACTGAATTGGCCACAGATACCTCAAGGGTTACAAACATTCCTGTAGCCAGCTTCACAACAGCCTACGCCCGCATCAAACTTTGGGGTCTATTGCATTCTCTTGGGCAGAGAGTCTTGTATGCCGATACAGATAGCGTGATATTCACAGCGATGGAGGGTGAATACATGCCTGCTATTGGTGAATTCCTCGGCGAGCTCACTGATGAGATCAAGGATGAGTATGGGGACAATGCATACGCCGACTCTTTTGTCTCAACAGGTCCTAAAACTTATGGGGTACGGGTGAGGATAGGGAATGAAACGAAATATATCGTGAAGGCAAAGGGCATCACGCTCAACCACGCGAATCGGCAGGTCGTCAACTTTGATTCGCTGAAGGATCTAGTGTGTTTGGACGATGATGAGGGTGATCGGGCTCCCCAACTAATTGTAGGCACCCACAATTTTCGGGCGCAGAAACTGGGGTGTGTGAAGGAACTTAGGGGTACGAAGGTGTGCCGTAACACCTATAGGAAACGTTACCAGTTACCTGGTACCTATGACACCGTACCCTTTGGTTACCATAATCTTTGATGGGGCTAATGCTAACTTATTCGTCACACGTATTTGTAACTTAATATGTATTGTGAACATTCTTTTATGTGCCTATTGTTAACTTATTTATTGCACGTGTTTCTAAATATATACATGCTGGTTATTTCGTTTATTAAATAAATCGTGCATCGACTTGTGTTTCACTTTGCGTGTGTGCGTGTGTACAGTAAAGTTATGCCCCGCCCACTGTAAGATGGGGACGTGATTCGTCCCGTAGCCTGAGCAGACCTCTGTCCCCGCGTTCTCAGTTGACCTCTGTATACCCTTGAGCTCAGACGTGTATTCTCTCCCGCGTAGAAGAAAATGGCCACCTTTAATATCGCGTGTTCAACATTTATGAAGTGGTATTCAGTAAAGGGCGTAGATGTAGTGGATACTGAAAAACTCCCTATCCCAGCCTCCTTTGACTCTTTTAAGGAAGCATTGAATCGTGCGAAAGGTCAGGCTATTCAAATACTCTACGGATATTCTGGCGAGGGGGTTGTAGGATTTCGCAGTACAGACGATGTACTGAAGTATGTTGTAGAACTAAGCTTTATAAAGGCACACGTGCACCGCGTGGTAGAAGAAGCGGCACGCTCAGAGGCTAAACAACAGTTATGGGTAGTGAGCCTTGTGGATGAGTGGTGTGATAAACGGTATTATATCATGCTACACCATGTCGATTACTCATACCCTACGACTGAAAATGTGAATCTCGTTATCATGGACAATCTTAAGTATTTTTACCACTACATTAATATATATCATGATGAGGTTTGTAGTGAGGTTGTGGCTAAGGGGTTATGTGAGTTTTTAGCAGATTTTAGAGATGAGTATCGTCTGTTAAATTAAAAGCCTAAATATAAACATATGTTTCTCCCTAACAGCGCCCCGCAGTGTGAAGATTTTTAGGAGAGATAAAACATTATAAAATGTGCCTAGTTCATGAAATTTACCCTGAGGAAAACTGTCTGGTGCGTATTCGGGGGAGTGGTAATGATAAAACGTTAAAACCGAAATTAGTTCTTGTACCGGAAAATTTCTCATTAGATTATGGTGCGACTCGCACCTCACGGATCATACGGGTTCGAACAAACCCATTCACGTATCATCAGGGTGAGTCAACCGCCCGTCGAACCGTTCCTGCCTGCCTGCATGCCTTACGCGGCTCAGTCTCCTCAGAGCTTGCACCGAGTGGATGTGCCATAGTCATCTCGATGAATACGATGGAACTCCCTTTAAGAAGCATTCTCAACGCCTCGTACGACGTCTCCGTGACGAAGTCGTTGCGTGTGTTCAGGCTGGAAACCGTCACCATTAACTGTGTGCTTGAAATGAACAGTAGACCTGCGAGCAAGCGCAACGTTATTTATTTAAATCTTGAGGAGATGCATAAAATCTTCGCGGTAGTTGAGAGGTGGGCTGAGGACCGCTATAAAATACCAGCTGACGTAGGTATAATAAGAAAGGTGATTAGTGAAGCCTCCTCATATACCGTTGTTTGTACATTGAGTGTAAATAACAATCAACCATGCGTTGATATACGATTGATGTGGAAAACAGCTGATAATGGCGTTCTGTTCCTACACGGAAACCGTTTCATCCTCGACAGAATGTTTGAGATCGTTGGATTCCGTAAGCTGAAACCTATATTAGACACGCATCTCAGACATGATTTATTTTGATACAGTACTTGAGTACGCTTACACCGCTCTGCTCGACGGATTTGTTGAATGTAGGAATGAGCAGGGAGAGAACGGGCTAGCTCTGGACGCGTATTTAAAAGGTTTAGATTCTTCGAAATATCCTGAGCTTTGGTACAAAAAGCTTGAGAGGTACGGGGCAGAGCTCGCCTACACGGTTCATCCCGAAAAGCTGTATCTCTATATAGTGGATAGCTGCCGTTGCGACTTGGAAGCTTATTTCAATTGTCGCTATGTCGAGTGAAGAAGAGTTCACGATTGAAAAGCTCGGTACGTTAAGAAAAAAAAACCGATTGGAAAGGCATGTTTATAAACTTGTATTTATGGTAACGCCCGACGATGACGTTTTTGCGCGTGCTTTTGATAGCATTCTAGCAGCGCTTAAGGGTACCTTACCTGCCGAGTGTAAAGTGGGTGCAAAAATAGTATTGAACGATATGAAAGCCCTTTACATTGAATATAAACCGCCGTATCAGTTAAACGGTGAGGTGATGCTTGGGCGGTTTTACCACATCGTGCAGAGTAATGGCGATGTTGATGTAGCGTCAGTCACCTTCGAATTTAGCGTTTTGCACCGTAGGCGGTAAAGACAATATATATTTTTATTGTAATAATAATATGATTGTACGTTTTGTATATATTTTCCTGTACCAATATTTGATAATATAACTTTTGATAATATAACTATATATTAATATTTCGTTAATACTATGTTTCCAAAAAAATGTATACACACTTTAACAGCTGACAGCTCAATTGATGTTTCTTTCTTTCCAAGTTAAACCCATTAGAATTAATAATGGCAGTCAGACTAAGCTTTGAACAAAGGAAATTCATTCTAAAATGCTACTGGAAGTGTGAAAACGCAGTTGAAGTGCAAAGACAGTTTAGGAGGGAGTTTCAAACAGATCCACCAACGCGACTTACCATCACTCGAATTAGAGATAAGTTTGAAGCCGATGGAACTGTTCAGAATGTCCACAAGAAGCGCCGGAAGACCACGGACATCGACAAGCCCCACAAAGCAAGAAAGAGTACTGGAAAACGTATCACCAAAGTCCAAGAAAATCTGTGCGGCAAGCGAGTCGTGAGGTAGGAATTTCAGAATCGTCTGTCCAACGCATTTTGAAGCGCTGTCAATGGAAAAGTTACATTCCAAGATTAGTCCATGCTATTAATGAAGATGATCCGGACCGAAGAGTGGAGTATTGCGAGTGGTACTTGGCACGATGTGGATGTGGATTGGACGAAGGGGTTTCGTAGAATACCCTCCGCGTTCACCAGACCTCACACCACTAGACTTTTTATGGGGATACTTAAAGACAAAGTCTACGCTATAAAACCTGCAACAGTCGCTGAATTGAGAGCAGCCATTGAACGAGAATGCACACAAATACCAAACGAAATGTTTCGTGATGTTTGCGATTCCATTGCTTCGCGTTATCAGCAGTGCCTGGACCAGAACGGACGTCAGTTTGAAAACAGGCGTTGACAAAACAATTAAATAATGTCTGTAGATTCTATTACATTTTGAAAATGAAATGTATTTTAATAAACACTGCCTTTATAATTATTTAAAGTGTGTATACATTTTTTTGGGACGCCCTGTATATATAATTAATATAAATATATATTTTTTAATATGATTGTACGTTTTGTATATATTTTCCTGTACCAATATTTGATAATATAACTTTTGATAATATAACTATATATTTTTCTAATATTTGGTTAATACTATGCTTTGTATGATTATATATTTTCCATTATATTATTTGATCATATATGTGCCCCGATGTATATGCACTAACTCATAAACAGAACGTTGTAGTGGTGTTTTATTTATTCCTTGTACACAATTATATCATTTGTTTGGTTTTCTGAATAATTAATTAATTGCTATTTCTCAAATCGGTCTTCTAAGACTGTTAATGGATGAATATATGGGTTAATTTAGTCACTCGGTCGTATGTATAGGAGTGTGTGTGTGTGTGTGTGTGTGTGTGTGTGTGTGGTGTGTGTGTGTTTAAATTCTAATTATTTATTTAATAAACAGAATTTCTTTTAAAATAAATAGTTCTCTTTAAGGAGAGGATTCATCTGTTGTGGTAACGAATTAAAATAAAAGGCAGTCCCTGACAACTATCATCATATAAATTAAAATATATGGTGGTATTTAGTACCAAATGGATGAATATTATATGAATTAATTTAATAAATATTGCTATCTGGCAACTCAGTCTTCTATTGGATGATGAATTAAATATATAGCACAAACTGGCAACTCAGCCTTCTATTGGCTGGTGAATTAAATACATGGCGCTATCTGGCAACTCAGCCAACTGGCTGTTTGGGACTCTGTAAAAGGCGGTGTATGGCAGAAGACTCCCATAAGAGCTCGGGCAGCTGCCCGAGCAAGGACCTCTGGTCCTTTCTTTTTAATGGCCCTTTGGGTGGTGAGGAAACCCCTTCCCTCCCATAGAGGCCTCTTAGATTAGGTATACCCCTTTGGGGGGGTTCAGCTTGGGGGAGAACTCCGCCTCCAAGTTGCATACCCCTCTTTCTCTCTTCTTCTCTTGCTATCTCTTCCTTTCTGCCCCTTTGGGGGAAATAGCTTGGGGGAGAACTCCGCCTCCAAGTTGCATGCCCCTTGCAACTCCATTTTGGGTTGGCAACAAAGGCCTGTACTCTCTCTCTCTCTCTCTCTTTTTTCTATTTTCCCAACAATGGGGGGTGGCACTCTTGCAACAAAGGGGGTGGGGTGGCACTCTTGCAACAAGGGGCGGGTTTTTTGGCACTCTTGCAACATTGCAACTTTACGTAACATTTTGCAATTGCATTGCACTCCACTCTTTTGACACCATACTACTGTCTAGAATATATGCCTCCCTCTCAGACTGTCGACAGTGATAATAGACTTCAGGAACTAATTTTTTATGTTAGTAGCGAACATGAAGCGATAATTATGTGAGATCTTAATTTACCTTGCAGGGAGTGATGTGGCCATTTATATTTACAATTTAATTCCGTCATCGACTGTACGAGAGTTTGCTCGAAAGTTCAATGGTCAAAGAACCCACGCGAAAACACAAATTCAAGATTTAGCTTCCCAACGGCATATTCAGATAAGAAAACTGTAATTAAACTACTTGTCACTAAAAATACAAAATTAAACGTTAATGCCAACATTGTATAAACCTATATGGATGTAATGTATGTCTTATGCAATGAATAAAGGTTATTATCATCATCATTATTATTATTATTATTATTATTACTGTATTAAAAGTATAGACCCTATAGGTGGCCACAAAGTCCCTTTGCATGAAAAACAAGGGCAATATACAGATATGCTCTCGTGTCACTGCAAAGGGACTTTCTTGCCACTTTCTAGGCTTAATTCATATCTGTGCAGGAAACTACTTCTCCATCATTGATCAAAGGCAAATAACATTTAAACTTAAAATTAATGTTCATGATTCGGAGAGCCTGAAATGCGTTTTGAATTTTAAAAGAGCTAAATTTCGTGAGATGAAACACCAACTTTCGAGCTATAATTGGGATGAGTCTCTATTGCATGATGATATTAATGGCGAAGCTGTTAAACTTAAATGGTGGAATGTTGAAATTAAAAGTAGCTTAACGTTAAAAAGGAAGGAGTATTTTAAATTTATAGAAACAAATAATTTGTCCGATGAAAATGCTTGCAAGCTATTGAGAAGGCGAATCATAAAATTTATTAGATAAAGTAAGCACAACTATGAGCTATATATATATATAGTGAACCAAATTAAACCAAATCCAAAGGAATACTACAATTATGTTAGGAATAAAAGTATAGCTTCACAGACTATTGGTCCACTCATAGGCGAAAACAACGAAAAAATTTACGATGTCTTACAAATGACGGAAGTTTTAAGTAAATTTTTCTCTTCCGTCTTTACTAACGAAAATATGAATAACATTCCTGTTCATGCAATCATGCTCAGTGATGATCTTTTAAAGCTTCATGATTTTACCATTAGTGAAATTGAAGTACTCTCCACCATAGGCAAAATTAATCGAAATAAAACTCCTCGTCCTAATAAGCTCTACCCGACGGTACTCAAATAAAAGAACTGCGTAATAATTTCCCCTCTCACATAATAATAATAATGATAACAATAATAATAATAATAATAATGATGATAATAATAATAATAATAATAATAATAAATCGTTACAGTCTAAGGAAGTTCCGTTCATTGAAAACTTGCAAACATTACGTCAATATTTAAAAAAGGGACAAATCGCTTCCGAGAAATTATCGTCCCATTAATCAGAACTCAATAATTGGTTAGCTTATGGGAACGATCGTTCTGGACAAAATAGATAATCACTTAGAAATTAATAAATAAATCAAAGATTCTCAACACTTCTTTCGACGTAACCATTCTTGTCTTACTAATCTTGTTCGATTTCCTTAATGATATTGTAAATATATATGACGAGAGTAAAACCGTACATATATATTTCGATTTTCAAAAAGCATTTGATGAAGTGCCACGTAAAAGATTATTAGCTAAACTTCATTCTCACGGAATTCATGGTAATGTTCTCAAATGGATTAAAAATTGGCTCAGTGGAGGTAAACAAAGAGTGGTCATTAATGGCGAAGCGTCTAACTGGAAAAGTGTAACTGGCGATCTTTCTTTGGGATCAGTTGTGTGACCAGTTCTTTTTGTTATTTATATCACTGACATCTACATAGGAATTAACAGTATAATTTCAAAATTTGCGGATGATGATAAACTAGGGGGGTAGATAAAATCAGCGGCAGAACATTCGTACATTCAAAACGATATTAATAAATTACTCGAGTGAGCAGAAGTTTGGGAAATGAATTTTAATATACAGTAGATAAATGTGAAACGTTGTATATCGGAAAAAACAATGTTAAAGAAAAGTATTTTATGCGCGACAATACATTAACGAGTGTTACGGAAGAGAAAGATTCAGGTATTATTGTTGCCGACACTCTTAAACCGAGTAAACAATGTATCAAAGTGATCAGAAAAGCAAATAGAATCTTGGGATTCAATCGAAGGTCATTTTAATTTACGTCGGAGAAAACAGTGTTAACGTTATACTGTATAATTCCTCAGTACACCCTCACCTGGAATACTACGTTCAGTTCTGGTACCCATATTTACAACAGTACATAGACAGAATGGAGAGAGTGCAGCGACGGGCTACTAAGATGATTCTTTGTCTTAGAAACAAATCATACGCTGTCCGTTTAGAAACATTAAATTTATTCTCACTTTTGTTTGAAAAGGCGTATTCGAGGAGATTTATTCCAGGTGTTTAAAATGATTAAAGGTTTTGATAATGTCGATGCCAAAAAATATTTCATCCTATCTTCAGGAATGCAAACAAACTCGCGGTAACGGTTCCAAATTAGTGGATAAACATTTTCATTCTAATGAAGCTAAACATTTTTGCTTCAATCGTACAGTTAATTTGTGGAATGGATTGCCAGGCAGCGTAGTTCAAAGTAATTCGGTCGAATCCTTTAAAAAGAGAATAGATGCTTATCTGACCTTAAACCACCAATTAGAAGCATTTGTTAGTGTGTAGAAGTATTGTAGAATATTCATTCGGATTTTCTCCTCTTTACTTTAAAATTTTCACTTTATCTTTAAATTTATTTCCTTCCTTTCAACCTCTCACCCTTGCTTTGCTTTAAAACTTTCACTTGTCTTTAAATTTTCTTACATCTTTTAACCTTACTTCTTAAAAAGAGAGCCTCGTAGGAACCCGCTGGTTTTTTGCTGTTTGGTGTCCTTTGTATTTGCATTTCTTGCCAATTTCGAAAGTGAATTTCTTACAGAGCAGGACCCTGAGATAAACTGTCACCACCACGAAGAAGGTCTGTCAACACAACAGTCTTTCTTACATCAGATAAAGAGCCTAACAAAGGTAGTCACGGAATATAGAAATCCATTATTAGATGATTGCTCTGGACTGCTAGTCGTGGATACACGAGACTGCGCCGACGAATCTGTTGTGTCTACCGTTCGCAGCATGAAAGCTTTCGGTGCAAGACAATACCAAAAGTACAAGAAGGACGTGCTTGAAGACAAAACACAATCTATCCATGCGTCTATCCAGAAAAACAGATTGCCTCTTTTGAGAACACAAAAGCCCAAATAAGAACCTGAATTGAAACAGCTTGCTGCAGTCCGCAATGACACAAGCTTCTTTGGCCGCCTCTACATTGCTAACCAGAAACGAGTGTTCTTTTCCCATGAGATTTATTGAGATGCCAGGACTGGAGCAATCACTACTTCCAGACAAGTACGATTCCACACTCTTTGATGGGGATGTCCTGGTTCATACTTTGGCTGCTACTACTACCCCACTCTTGGGAGACTGTTTAGAAAATATCTTCCTACCCTTTCTTTTTTGAAAACTCAATAATGTCATCAGGATAAATGTAGTGTGTGACAGGTATTTGTCCAGAAGCACAAAGGATGCTACAAGAGAAAGGAGAGGCAGCGGTATGCGCCTCAAGGTTAGCCCTCAAACAAAATTCCCTGTCAAATGGAATGATTTCCTAAGTAAGGTGTGTCAATTTTAGGGAGCAAAGTGAAATCTTTAGATTTTCAAAGACTACTAGTGACCAAATGATACATTTTTATGTGCTAAATCGAAATATGGCTTTAAAATCCAGATTTGACCAATCCTAGCTACTTATATTTGAAGTTGAAGTTTACAAAAAATCAGCAAATTTTGCAAGTATTTTTTTTATTGTATATAACTACATTCTACATACATTACATACAATTAAAGACATTTTGATTGTATTTCAATATTAAAACTTAGAAATATAGATAGGTTTCTTGAACTTTGCCAAGGATGCCATATATAACTACATTTTACATACATATAGTTAAAGACATTTTGATTGTATTTCACTATTAAAACTTAGAAATATAGATAGGTTTCTTGAACTTTGCCAAGGATGCCATGTCTGCCTTGCTCTTGTTCCTGGACATGAGCTCCCTACTGGCCACCTGGCCACTGATGTACGCCTCCCTCCTCTCTTGTGAGTAAACATGTTGTGCTGCTTCAGTTTTCATCCTTACACACCTCTCTACTGACTGTGTGTGTGAGGGCCATGCAGGAACTTGCATTGGTCTATCCAGAAACTCCTTGATTGCAGCAGTGGTGAGGGAGCAGGTCAGAGGAGGCTCAGTCACGCCAGAGTTCCAGTCAATAAGCTCCAAGAGTTTGGTGGCATCTGGGTTGATGTCAGGAGTCTTCCTGGGTCTGACACTGCAGTCTCCTACCTGTGTGTCCTCATCTCCTTCACCTCTGATTTCCAGTATCCTCTTCACTGCCTCCCTCCTCTCCTCCTCCACCTCATTGCACAGCATGGCCTGGAGCACAGCCTCAGAATGTGCATACCAGGCTGATCTCTTCACTGTAGGCATCAATATTCCTATCATCTCCTTCTTCTGACTTCTGAGCATCTCCAGCTGGTACAGGACATGCCTGGGACCCTCCACCCAACTGTGATTTAACTTGATGTTGAACCAGTTTGGCATGTAGACTCCCATTATGAATTCTACAATTATCCTCAGATTCTTCAGGTTCCTACCCTTCAGCCCATGTTTGGAAATCCACAAACTGCAGAAACCTTAGAGCCGTGGTGACCCACCTACTGTGACAGACTGGCCCAATCTCCAGGAGAGCTAGACTCTGAGGTACCTCTCCCGATCTGATGGCAGTGATGATTCTGTAGCCATACGATTGGTCTGGGCTGAGGTCCTTGAATACCTCCTGACTGAGATGGGGTAGAGGAGGACCAACAGTGATTCTCGTGAAGTTTAGGTTGATCTCCAGCTCAGTGGCAGTGTCTAACATCTTCCCTAGGGGGCCAGACCACTTGTTGCTCAGTGTCTTGCAATCCAGTGCAGTCACCAGGTGTCTGAGACTCAGCTCCCCAGTGTGCAAGTCACAGACAATCCACACCAACTTCCTGCTAAGCTTGGCCTTCACATAATGCATTACTCCTCCCTCCCAGTCAGTATTCACATTAGTACTGTCACCTCCTATGGCCAAAACGGTCTTGTCTGCTCCTCGCTCTCTTAGCCAGTTCACCAGATGATCAGCAATGACCTCAGCATGAATTCTCTCCTCTGCAGCTTCCTCTGGTACAAAATGCCACAAATATTTCCCACCTGGTTCATTGCACACTGTGTTGTGGTCTTCCTTAATGAGGCCAGGAAACTGCCTGTCACTGCCCTCAGCTTCCATCATCACTTTGGTGTCATCTCTTTTCCCATCAAAGAATATACAGGTGATGCCATTTTTCCCTAATCTCTTCATCAAACTTCTTGACCAGCTCCTTAGTCAGTCTCTCCTGAGCACTCCTCACCTTGTCGTCAATCACCAGTGCTGTGTCAAACTCTATGATAAGACCAGCATCAATCCAGGCAGCAGTGGCAATCTCTGCAGTCTCTCTCAGCCCAGTGTGATGTCTCAAGCTAGACAGTATCTTCAGTGTTGTATTTCTTCTTCTTAGCTACAGGCAAGGAAGAAGTTGTCGCAGCCTCTGGTATGAAGTTTTCGTCCTCCTCTCTCCTCCCTGCCTCCTCCAGTGTACCTCCAGTCTCCTCCAACTCCATCTCCAGCAGTGACTCCTCCCTCAACTCCTCTTCTTTCTTGGATGACCCCTCTGCCTTCCTCCTCTTCTTCTTTCTTGGCTGATTCCTCTGCCTTCCTCCTCCTCCTCCTCTTCTCCTCGGCCTTCCTTCTCTGCTCCTGTCTCTGTAGCACTGCTTCTTGTCTCCTGGTCTCAGGGTGATCAGCTAGACCTATCTGGTGTGCCCCCCACACTTCCCACCTTTTCTCTCTGACCTTTAATGAAGGCAAGCTCCTGCACTGGTATCTTCTGCACGCTCCTGCAGCTGCAGTCAATGTGAACCTCACTGTTGCAGAGAGGGTTGCACCCAAGCTCACTGCTGCTCCTGATCACACAGTAACAGGTCAGGATGTCCACAAATTTGTTCACTGTCATCATGAACCTATCTTTGACCTCTAGCTTCACATTGCCAACGGACACCTTCACTGCCTCATCCCACAGTGCCTTCACTTTAGCCCTGATCCTGACCTCAGTGTTGATTACAGGTCCTGTGAATAGAGCGTTGGCCTTTCTCTACTGAGCCAGTAGCCCTGGAACAATGCCGTTGTTAATCAGGTCATTAACTGGGTAATTCCTCCTGTCTTCCTCACCCATCCCTCTCCTCAACAAACCATACCTCAGCAGATCTGTGCCTGTGGGCAGCTCCTCAGGGGGAAGTTCCCTCCCAGTCCCCACCAAATGACTTAGGTGAAACTTGATTTGCTTCGGGTTCTAATCTCTTTGTGACTCATCCTGTGGATCTGTGAACAAAAGAAATGTCATTGAAATTTGGATAGGCCTACTGATTATGATTACATAAAATTAAGTTAATTGAAATTCTTAATATCTTCCTATAAGCTCAGATAAAAGGTTGAGTTGTTATAGGTACAAGACTTAATTATTCAAAGTAATGACAATTTCATATATCTATCATATCAAAATATACAGAAAGTTTGGGTCACACATTAGATTTCGAATAATTTGAATTACACAATATTTACATTACGAAGTAATCAAAATTGTCAAAAAAGAGGGAAAACACATGCATTCACAATCAAATCTCTAGCATTTGTGACTATGTGAAACTTAGAAACCATACTGCACACCAAAAATAACCAAAGTTGACCACACATATCAATGGCACATTGATATACGATGCTACAGTCATATTTAGGTTATATTTCAAACCTTTATGGTCAAATATGAGTAGGTAAATGGCTTTTTTAAACAACACTAAAGATATTTCTAAGTTTGTAGATAATATGACAACCCCCATTTCCTCAGTGACTCTTCAAACAAAGAAGAGCTCTTGGCTTACTTATCTGACAAGGTGGCAAACAATGACCGAGCAGAGATTAAGGAGAATTACATCACCAATGGTATCTCAGTTCCCTACAAAGGCAGGGGTAAACCTATGCTAGAGTGCACTCACGAAAAGGCAGATAGACGGGTTGTGGTTCGCATACACTGCAGACAGGGGCCACAAAAATCCGGGTCCTGACATTCGATAAAGACATTTTGGTCATCCGTATTGGCCAATTTACTGATATGCAAATTATCTCTCCTAATAGGCAACTATGTGTAGCTTTTGGAGTTAGCAAAGACTTTTGTCATTATGATATCAACAGCATCTGTTGCACATTTGGAAAAACAATGCTAAAGCCCTTTCTGTATTCCATGCTTTCTCAGGTTGCGACACCACGTCTTTTTTATTTAGGAGAGATAAGAAGCTTGCATAGCAGGCCTAAAAAAGCTGTCCTCATGCTACAGAGACATTTATCTTCATATCCGCTAACCCCTTTGAAGCAGTGATTATCAACAGGCAGCACTTCAAACGTCTAGAGCGTTTGATCATGATCATGTATGATAAGGCCAGCACCTTGGACCTTGTGAACGAGGCACGGAAGGATCTCTTCTCCAAGAAGGGAAGAGCCTGGAACACATACCCCCAACTCGGGTAACATAGACCAGTTCGATCACATGCCAGTTCGATCACATGCCAATTTGATCACATACCAGTAGTATGACCGCAAAATGGGAGAGTGCAAGAATGTTACAATGCAATTGCAAATGTTGATCAATGTTGCAAGATGTTGCAAAGGAGTATGCAACAAAGGGGAGGGGTATGCAATGAAGGGGAGGGGGTTATGCAATGAAGGGGAAGGGTTATGCAACAAATCAATGCTGCAAAGGGGGAGGGAGGGATCTTCCGGGGGAGAAGGGAGGATGACTTACCCCGAAAGGGGTAACCTTAACCTAAGAGAGGAAGAGAAAGGAGAAGGAGGAGGGTTTTTTGGGGAGAAGGTGGGATGTTCTCACCCCCCAAGGAGAAACCTAACCTGAGCCTTAACCTAAGAAGGAGAGAGAGATTCTTTATTCCACCGGAGTCCGACGCATTATGAACGTCCAGGGACCAAGCAACGGTTATATGGAGGATCGTGAGTTGCCAGATACCACTTACTTATATATGGAGGGGTTATCAGAGAGCATTTATTTAGATGAGTTGCCAAATAGTGTTTTTTAATTCTTCAGGTAGTTCTTATTAGGGTGAGTTGCTAGATACCACCATTTATTTTAATTTTATTTGCATGAGTTGTCAAATAGTGTTTTCTAATTGTTCAGGTATAACTTATTAGGGTGAGTTGCCAGGTTGCGCCATTTATTTTAACTTACTTAGACGAGTTTCCACTTATTTATTTATTAGAGGCAAGAGCGACTTTCTCCTTAAAGTTGTTCAGCAAGAGAACTAATTATTTAAACGATTCCCAATATTAATAACAAAAGAAATACACTAGACAGTTAATCCATGGCTTAGCAGAAGAAATCGTTCAACTTATTATTAATAATAAAAGAAATACACAGGACTCTTTATATTATACATTATTCCAATAACATATTCTCAAAGAATAATATTTAATTTACCTATAATTCATGAAACGCTTTCATTTATTCTAACACCTTAGAATGTATAGTGTGTCTATTTACTTTCGACAGTCCTTTCTATACACCTATATTTTTTATAAACCAAAATCCGCGAAATCAAGAAGAGGATTCCTTTATTTCATGTGTTTTCAAACTAATTTCAAACAAAAATATCAATACACACTTTATATATACAGGCAGGCCCCGTTATATGCCATTCCGATATACGCGAAATTCAATTTAATGCGAGTTGTACATTGGCACCAATTCTTATTTAATGCGAGTATCAAATTCAATTTAATGCGAGTTGTACATTGGCACCAATTCTTATTTAATGCGAGTATCAAATTCAATTTAGCGCGATTTTTGGCGCCAATATATACGAAACATACATATTCGCATACGTATATATGTACGGTACGCACGTACTTACGTACTGTTCACACAACCTGTACTCAGTATCGCTGTTGTTTCCATGCTGTGCACATCGTTATATTTAGAAGAAATGGACAATGAAACTGTTCAAGAATTGCTACAATCTCATGACGTAGAACTTAATGATGAAGACTTAATAAATCTAGACAAGCAGCGTGCATACGAAGAAGAACCTAACCACGATGATGAAAATTTAGTTGAACCTGTAACAAAGGAATTTACAATTAAAGAATTCGACGGATTGTTTCGTGACTTGGAATCTATGAAACAAAAAATAATGGATGCAGATCCTAATCTTCAGCGTGGGATGGAAGTTCGTCGATCATTAGAAAATGCGGTTCGCTGCTATCGAGTCATGTATCAAGAGAAGAAGAAAAGAACATTGAAGCAACAAACACTTTTAAAATATTTTGTAAAGAAATAAAATAACTTTCATGCATTTTTTTCCTTGCACATGCTGGTGCACTTTGATAAATTTTTATAACTGAAAACTGTCTCATACGTCTAGTACACATATATTTCGTTCTTTATTTACATTTATTTCAAAATTAAAATGTCAAACCATACAAAAAACATTTTTATCCTTAATTTTTTACATTGTTGGCAACAATCTCGTATTTTACTTAGGTTACTTGTTTCGATATATGCGATTTCGCTTTATGCAATGTTTTCCGTGCACGCATTACTCGCATATAACGGGGCCTGCCTGTATACATATATATATTATATATATATATATATATATATATACACACTATATATACACACACACATATATATATATATATATATATATATATATTATATATATATATTATATATATTAGATAGATATATATATATATACATATATACATATATACACCACACATATATATATATATAAATATATATACAGGGTGTCTAATAAGTCCGGCATCATAGGAGAAATTCATATTTTTCTCTTTCTATAGGCCATAATGTCTGTGAGCAAGGAAGAACGAATCCAGATAATTCTACTCATAGGAAATCGGAGTCAAAGAGAGGCCGCTGCTGAATTTAACAGACTGCATCCAGACCTCGAGCCAATAACAGAGTTGTGTTAGCAGACCTGTTGCAAAGTTTAAGGAAATAGGACCCATAGAAGATAAACCACGCAGTGGACCTTCAAGGAGGTCCACTGACGATGATACAGCGACTCCTGCACATTACAACACCCAAGTAAGGGAATATCTGTACCAACAATTACCTGGTCATTGGATAGGACGTCGAGGGCTTGTGGAATGGCCAGCTAGAAGCCCGGATCTCACGCCACTAGATTTTTATCTCTGGGGCCACTTGAAAGCTCTGGTATACGCAGATAAAATTAGGAGTGTTGAACATTTGCGGCAGCACATTATTGGGGCATGTAACACCATTACTCCTGACATCATTCACCGTGTGCTTGCTGACTGGGTATCACGTCTGAATTTGTGTATTGAAAACAATGGTGGACATATTGAGCACGTTCTGTAAATAAAAGCTTTTGTTTTGCCTTTTTTTATTATTTTTACTATGATGCCGGACTTATGGGACACCCTGTATATATATATATACTATATATATAAGAAAAGCAATAATTATTTTAACTAACTTCACCTAAAGGGTCTATTTACTTTTGCCATTCATCTGTGTGTGTGTGTATATATATATATATTATATATATATATATACGGTCCTGGAGCCTTACCCTACCAGGACAAGAAACTACGTAACCTTGTCGAGGTGTAGCAGCTTAAACCGACTGGAATGTCTGCCTGGAAATCTAGAAGGAGATTTCTGTAACTTGCGGGGGACAATAGGCATCCGGAAGATACTAATTAGTAGTTTCGAACAAGCCAGGAAAGGCCTAGCAAGCCTCTGGTGGTTTTCTTTTGCTCAAGTACAACGCAGAGAGCCTCGGAACGGACAGACCACGGTTACGACTTTGGCGCGAAAACGAACTTTCTTTTGGATTGTTACAATAAATGTCGGAACACTTAGAGATAAATGCGAAGAAATATCATAGTTGAGTTCATGGAATCGAAATCTATACATATTATGGGAATCGTAGAAACCAGATGGAGAGGTGAAGGAACCAAGGTACTGCACAATGATTATAAGTGCATATACAAGGGCGGAGAAGAGGATACCAGATCGGGTGTGGCAGTTATACTGTCCCCCGATTTTCTGAACATGTTGGAGTGATAATGAAGAGTGGGAGATTAATGGGAGTGACCCTGAGCCTAAACGGAGAGAGACTATCGGTAATCTAGGCATATGCGCCGCAGAGTAGAAGATCACAGGAGGAAAAGGAAACTTTTTATGAGGATCTTCAGGGAATGAGAGATGGGCTGCCTTATGGACCAAGAATCTTGATGGAGACCTAAATGGCCATGTGGGTGGAGATCGAAACTGAAATGAGGACGTGATCGGGACATTTGGTGTGGGGGAGAGAAATTTGGAAGGGGAAATGCTGGTTAATTTTTGTGCAAGAAATGTTCTTTGTATAATGAACACATTATTTTAAGCACCGGAAATTATAAGAAGTCTCAGATAGAATTTATTGTGGTGGATAAAAAGTCATTGGTGAAAGATGTAAGAGTAGTACCATCTGTGTCTTTTGAATCGGATCATAGACTTGTTAAAGCCAAAATTTTGCTTCCAGTACCACAAAATATAAAAAAGCCTACAAGGAGAAAAGTGTGCACGGAGAATATACCAAACTGGAAAAAATTAGGACTAGAACTGAGGAGGCTTTCGGACAAAGGGTAGCTATGGAAATAGTGGAGGAGGTTTGGGTTGAGTTTAGGAGAACGATGGAAGGAATACAGCGAGAGATGATTGGAGAAAGGGTAGTTGGAGGGTCAAAAACGAAAAAGACGGCATGGTGGACCCAGAAGGTAAAGGAGGCAGTGACAAATAAGATGCGTGCTTTTAGGAGATGGCTTAAGGATAGAAATGGGCAAACAAGGCAAGAATATGTCCAAATAAGAAACCACACCAACGAGGTTAAAAGAAGAGCGAGACGTTCTGTGAGGGAGAAAATAGGTAGAGACTTAGAAGAGGATTTTCAAGGCTCGAAGAAGTTACTGTATAGCATGGCTAAGAAGCATAAAAATGGAGAAAGCAAGAAAACAATAGTGGCGATTAAAAATGCACATGGTGAAGTCCTCACTGATAAAAGCGAGGTGGCCGCACGCTGGAACGAATACTTTAGACAGCTTTTGAATAACGAGAACCAATATGATAAGGTGAGACGGGAGGAGCGGGTAAATCATGAGGAGCATGAGGGGGACAGAGAGATCACTAAAGAGGTTATTCAAGCACTAAAGAGGATGAAGAATAATAAAGCTCCCGGGCCGGATGCAATTGTCACAGAAACACTAAAAGCAGCTGGTGATCCTGCTGTGGACTGGCTGCTAAGCATTTTTCGGGTGGTGTGATCGCAGGGAATTGTACCGGCAGAATGGGGCAGAGCAATTATATGCCCTAGATATAAAAAGAAGGGAAGTGAGCAGGAATGTCAAAACTACCGTGACATATCTTTAATGTGTCATGTGGAGAAAATATATGAAAGGATTTTGGAACATAGAATACGAAACATACTGGAACCTGGGTTACTGGAGTATCACTGTGGCTTTCGTGCAGGCCGGAATACTATAGATCAAATTTCAGCCATAAGACAATATCTTGAGAAGAGCCGAGAATTCAATTTGGACCGCTTCATATGTGTTTTGGATCTGGAGAAGGCATTTGATAGTGTGCCCAGGGAGAAGCTGTGGGTGGTTTTCAGTGAGAGAGTGCCACCCAAGCTTCTGAGAGCAGTAATGAGCACCTATAGGGTCTCCCAGAGCACGGTGGTGGGATCGGAGGAGTAGTCTGATGTAAGTACAGGAGTTAAACAAGGGAGTGTTCTGTCACCCACTTTATTTATTGCCTACATCAACAGGATTATGGAACACATAACTGAGGAAATTGAAGAGGAAATAGAAATTTGTGGATATGTTGATAATGTAGCTGTTGGGACTAACACAGCACAATCCCTGGAGAGAATTATGCAGAGGTGGGATGAGAGATTGAGGGAGTATGGACTGAAACTGAATTATGATAAAACTTAATATATGGTGGTAACTAAGGGAGCGAACGAGGATGGAATCTTTGTTGGGGGAAGAGAAATGAAAACGACGGACACATTTAAATACTTTGGTAGTGCGATAGCAAATTATGCGGGTATGGATGCAGAGGAATGAAAGAATTGCTAAATATAGCAGAAATGTTTCCTTCCTGTACCCTCTATTGAAAGACCAAAACATCCCTAAAAAGGTAAAGACGCATATATACTCAACAATATTGAAACCAATCTTACTATATGGCAGCGAGACTTGGGCCCTAACCACAAGGACGAGGGGAAAACTGCAAGCACTGAAATGAGGGTCCTGAGGTTTGAGAGAAAGAGTAAGTAGATTGGATAAAATAAGGAACACTGAAATAAGAAGGCGATTGGGTGTAACTTCGGTTAATGAGAATACTGAGAGGAACCAACTGAGATGGTACGGGCATGTCCAACGAATGTCGATGGAAAGGACAGTAAGAAGAATGCTGGAATGGGCCCCTCAAAACTGAAGACCATTTGGAAGACCCAAGATCCGATGGATGGATAACATCAAGAGTGCTGTCGAGAAGTGTGGAATCAGTCTCTAACTGGCGAGGTTGATGTGTGGAGATCGTGAGGCATGGAGGAGTCTCGTCCGAGGGCTCCCAACTGATAGACCGCTTTAGGTCTACCAGGCGCCTGGTAAGAAAGGTAAGAATATACACACACACACACACAAGATGTGTCTTCACAATTTCATACATTTTTTTTCGTTCATCTTATTATTAATTCTTTCGATTTGAGAAATCTATATATACACACACATTTATATTAAATTTCCCATATGAAAACAGGTTTAGTAATATGCCGTAGATATACTAAACTGTATATTAAATTTGGTAATAAACAATTATTCTCATAGAATATCGTTTATTTTCACATAAACCGACTCTCTAACCCGAAGCTTTTTGAAGACCGCAAACTGACCACAAATGTCCATTTGGCCTAATTTCATCCCAAAGACACACATCTTCCTACTTTCTCTCTCATACGTTTGTTTTTCTGCTACTGTATATAAATGTTTTTATATTTTATTAACTTCGTTGTTTGTCTTATTTTTCTTTGCGTGTAATTTGCATGGTATCATCTTCATAGTTATTGTTTCTGTTATTGAAATGAAATGAATGAATGAAAATGAAAAAATGGAAAGGTTTATTATTATTAATTTTTATTATATATTTTTTTTTCAAAATTAACACACATGCACTTTGGAAGTACTCAACAATTGGAATTGAATAAAATTACTTTTGCTAGTGAAGGTAAAACTGAATTTAAAATTCATATATATATATATATATATATATATACACCGTATATATACACAAACTCAGAATGGTCCCCTGAGAAACTTATATGTTAAACACAGACCGTGCATGGAACAAGGAACTCTTCTGGGAAAATTAAATCCACTATAGTCCGAATAAGTAATGGTAAATGACAAATACCATAGTTTTTCTTTTTCATGATGCTAGCCCACGTCGGGCTAGCATCATGAAAAAGAAAAACTATGGTATTTGTCATTTACCATTACTGTACCAAGAAATTACAGTGTCACCATCCGGATTCGATCTCTCAACCAACACCCCAGCGTCTTAACCACTAGGATACCTAGGGCGCCCATTTATCTACCAACCCAACCAGAAATTCATTTTCACGAGCTAAACAAAATTTAATCACACTCCTACGCGAGAATTGGCAGGTAAACAGTCAAGTAGAATACATGAACCACAGTTGAGGATCGAATAGTATGACCGCAAATAATAATAATGATGTAAAATATTGTCGTGATAGAGATGGCAAATGTTGATCAATGTTGCAAAGGGGCGAGGGATATTGCATAAAGGGGTGGGTTCTAAAATGGGAAAAACGAGAATAGTATGGGCGCAAATATTAATGCAAATATTGTCACGGTAGAGATTTCAAGTGGCAATACACGATTTAAGCATTAAATCTACGGAGAGAAGATAAAGACACCATTAGTCGACCAATCAGGACGTCCAAAGCGTGGACCCGTAATATAGGTGTTACGATTGGTAAACAAATTTATCATAGTTCCGCCCAGTTACATTGACAACCAATCATTAAACTTACGAACCGCCTATTAGTCTTTTGGGGTGGTGCTTGGGGATCATGCATATAAAATGAAATATTTTCAGCTGGGAGTCACAGTAGTTATTTTCACCAGTGAATAAACATTCCCTCCGCTATGAATCAAGAACTTAACAGCTTACCGGATTTATATCAAGATGGTGACATTGTAGCGTTGTCCACAATTAATCTTTTTAACGCGGTTGACCGGGATGGATTATTTCCAATGCAAACCGTCGATGATATTTGCAAAGACGCTCCTTACGATCGGACGCAAGGGACTGCCGTAGAAATGTAAGTGCTTGTAATTTTATTTTTTGTAGCCAATTATTCGCAAACTTGTTATTTATTTAATGTGCCTGTCATTAGGAGAAAGAGCACTGTTCTGAATTATTTCATCATATATATGGAGGGTTGTAGTAATTCATCTTATCACATTAAAAATGCTTCATTTAGGTATCCGCAATTATAGATTAGGTTGCAATTAATATTATGCTAAAGTCCTGTTTTTGATTCATTGAATTTTTTTATAGCAATCTTTTGCATATTTTAAATAATTTTATAAATTCCGTAATAAATGTTATACGGCATTTTCAGGAACAACGTATCTCCCCATCCGTAATATAAGGGACCTTTACGCGAGTTATGATAAAAGTCGAAAATATGGAAGACATCATTATTTGTGTAAGGGGTGTATCGAGTTTGCGGATGATATAGTGAAGCATTGTAAAGATTGCCACTGGTATGTGAGCAGTGTAAAAGCTCCAAATGTGAAAGCCGTGTAGTTAAAGCTGAGAAGAGGGATTGTGATGTGTGTAGACGCACATTTTTCAATAATAACTGTTTTGAGCTCCATAAATAAATTGGCACGTACACGAAAATGAGAATCTGTGAATGTGGTATGTTTCACATGATGGATAATTGGGGAAAATTCAAGCATAAATGTGATGAAATTCACTGTTCTACATGCTATGAGAAATAGAAGGCGGTTGGAGTAAAGCATGTATGTTATATGAAAGACGCTAAACCTAAAAATAGCCCTTATATAACTGTGTACTACGATATAGAAACATACACGAACGCTGAAACCAAAGAGGTTATTCCACATTTACTTGTTAGCCGGACTATCTGTGATGAGTGTATGGCGATCAAGTGTGATGAGTGTCACAAATGTGGTAAACGGACAAACGTTTTTTAAACGATTACCCACGATAGCCCTGTGAAACTCTTTGTATCCTATATTGTCAATTTAGCGGACAAGTTAAAAAAAATGACTGTGTATATTCTTGCCCATAACGAGGCAAAATTTGATACACAGTTCCTTTATAAGGAGTTGCTTGAGCACGAATCATCCGAGATATTTAAAGGTGATCCCTTCAAAAGAGGCAACAAACTAACACAGATGCAAATAAGAGGTAATGTACAGTTTAAAGACACTTTATTATTCACACCTTGTAAATTAGCAAAGCTACCCAAGGCGATGGGTGTAGCCGCCGAAGCTTCAAAAGGATATTTCCCTTACACATTCCTCACGAGCGAAACTTTGAATTACGTAGGACTACCTCCACCCAAACATTACTTTAACTATGAATGTATGAGTACAGATGAACGTGAAGATTTTCACCGCTAGTACAACAGTTTTAATGCAGCTAATCCTTACAGTATAGCTGATGAATGTGAGCGTTATTGTGTGAATGACGTACGTGTAATTAGAGTATTCTTTAAAGCCTTTAGAAGGATGTACTTAGGCCGTTTCAAATGCGATCCGTTGCAAGTCGCAACCACGATCACCTCATTATGTTTTACGGTGTTCAAGAATAACTTCATGCCTAAAGACACCTTAGCCGTTACCGCAGTTATGGGCACAAAGCTATTTAATGGCTCATACACATACAGCAGCAGACAGGTGTATACATAAAGCATGCCCGCAACACGGGGGAAGTACCCATTAAGGTTAATGGTTGTGGCTTTTGGGTTGATGGTCTAAGTGAAAACCGTGCCACTGGTGAGAAGACTGTGTACTCCTTTAACGGTTGCTGGTGGCACGGATGTCCCCGTTCTGAGTGTGGAATCGTAGGAAAAATCCGCGGTAGATTCCCTGCCGACAGCCTCACATGGACCCGCACCCGCGATCAACTTATAGGCTCCCAATTCACTCACAAATCTTGTGGGAGCATGAGTATGATGCACGGATGGAAACAGATGAACAGTACCGTGAAGAAACAAGGGCCATCAAACGTTCAATGGTGTTGGAGCCTCTCAAATGCGGTGATAGCTTGTTCGGAGGGCGGACAAATTCCTTGAAGCTATACTTTCCGCCTACGGAGGGCGTAAAACTCCATTACTACGACTTCTGCTCTTTATATCCCTACGTGATGAAGAACAATCCGTACCCCTTGGGTGCACCTGAGAAACTGGTGGGACCTGACCTGCCCACCATCGATGTGTTCTCAACAAATTTGAACGGGTACTATTTAAGGCTTTCTTTCGTAGATTTGCACCCCCCACGCGATTTATGGATTCCGATCTTACCCGTCGTTATAGACCACAAGCTCATGTTTCCCCTGTGCGTGAAGTGCGCAGAGGAGAACAATGGGGAATGTAATCATGCAACCAACCAGGGTAAGATCAGACCTTTTCACGCCATATATAAATGCTTTTTGAAGGATAAGATCGAAGCATCAGAGTATCCGCGAGGAGTTGATTCTGAAGATGAAAAATCGGCTTATATTCAACGTTACCGTGACCGTGAAGGTATACAGCTTGACCGTTCCCAAATTGTAAAGAACCCAGGCAAGCGCTTTAGTGCAAAGTTGTGTCTAAACAGTCTTTGGGGAAAATTTGCACAGAATACTGGCAAAGGGAACGTTCATTTGGCACAAAGTTATAGTGAAGTCTGGGATTATGCCAACGCTCCCGAAAAAGAGGTCATGGTGATTGTGATTGTACGTAATACTTACATAATAAAGTACAATAATACCGAATTCGCCACAGATACCTCACGGGTTACAAACATACCTGCAGCCAGCTTCACAACGGTCGACGCACGCATCAAACCTTAACGTCTATTGCATTCTCTTGGTCGGAGGGTTTTGTACGCCGATACAGATAGTGTGATATTCACAGCGAGGGAGGGTGAATACATGCCTCCTATTGGTAAATTCCTCGGGGATTTAACTGATGAGATCAAGGATGAGTATGGAAACATCGCATACGCCGACTCTTTTGTCTCAACGAGGCCAAAAACCTATGTGGTACGGGTGAAGGTGGGGGAGGATATGAAATATATCATGAAGGCTAAGGATATCACGCTCAACCAGGCGAATCGGCGTGTTGTTAACTTTAATACGTTGAAGGATCTAGTGTGCTTGGATGATGATGAGGGCGACCAGCTACCCCAACTAACTGCATGTACCCACAATTTTCGGGCGCAGAAGTTGGGGGGGCGTGAAGGAAAGGTGTGCCGTAAAACCTATAGGAAACGTTACCAGGTGCCTGTTACCTATGATACCGTACCCTTTGGATACCATAATCTTTGATATGTCTATTGTTAACTTATTTATTACACGTATTTGTAAATACATATACACCTTGAATATTTCGTTTATTAAATAAATCGTGTTTCAATTAGCGTTTCACTTTCTCCTGTGTGTGTGTGTGTGTGTGTGTGCGTGCGCACAGGAGAAAATTCTAAGCTCCGCTTATCGTGTGTACAGGAGAAAGTTCTAAGCTCAGCCCACCTCTCCTCCCTCCGTGCTCAATTGACTGCTGCAAGCCCTGGGCCTCAGACGTGCATTTCCCCACGTAGACGAAATATAGTAATGGCTACCTTTAGTATTGCGTGTTCGACATTTATGAAGTGGTATTCGGTAAAGTGTGAAGATTTGGTTACTGAATGACTCCCTATTCCACCCTCCTTTGATATTTTTAAGGCTACATTGAATCGTGCGAAGGAACTAGAGGTACAAATACTCTACGGCTATTCTGGCGAGAGCATTGCAGGAATTCGTGGTACAAGTGATGTATTGAACTATGTTGTAGGACTAAACTTTATAAAAGCTTACATATACCGTGAAGTAGAAGAAACAACACGTGCAGAAGAGAAGCAACGGATATGGTTAGTGAGTCTTGTTGATGAGTGGTGCGACAAGCGATATTATGTCATGTTGCATCATACCGAGTACTCGTACTCTGCGACTGAGAATGTACATTTTGTCATCATGGAGAATCTTAAGTATTTTTACCACTACATTAATATATACAGGATTGTATACAAAGTTTTGTCCGATGAATAAACGCTGATATTCTTGTAATTATAAGGTCTATGGCTACTGAAATTCGGTTGATTTATTTAATATATAATTCTCGTGCTTCGAACACTATGCGTAGGCTATGCGTAGGCAAGGCGCTACATAGCGCCTAGCCTACCCAACCGTCAGCCATCATCATTTTCTCTTCATTCATTTCTCGCTGCATTTATCATTTATTGCTTATTTTTAAGCATGGAATTTGAACGAAGAGACGTACGTAAGCTGATTTATTTCTTCTGGAAACGTGGAATGTCACCTGCAATCATAGCAGCAGAGATAAATTCGACACTTGGTGCTGAAACAACAAATGAACGTACATGTCGTCGGTGGGTGGCTCAATTCAAGGAAAGCAATTTCAGTGTCGATGATAAACCACGTTGTGGTCGACCATCACTGGATTTGAATACAGGTATACAAAACTTTCTGGATACAGAGAAGTATGCTACGACTAGGAGTATTGCATTAGAACTGGGAGTTTGTCACAGAACAATTCAGCAGCATCTTATTCAGATGGGGAAACGTTATTTATCTAATCGATGGATTCCACATTATTTAACTGTTGAACAAAAGGCAAACCGTGAACGAATATGTTTAGAGTTGTTGGAGAAATATGCTGCAAATGATTTCTTGGGACAATTAATTACAATGGACGAAGTTTGGATCTATTGGGACAATGATGGCAGCTATCACCATATGAGTTGGACAGGAGATGGTGATATCCCAAATGTGGAAGTTCAACGGACGTTGACCATTCGTAAACATCTGCTCTCGGTATACTGGGACTGCAAGGGTTTCTCCTTTTGGAGGTATTGCCACGTGGACAAACAATAAATGCTGATATTTACTGTCAGCATTTAGATCGCTTGAAGGTAGCAATTCAGCAAAAACGTCGGCGACTAGTTAATGGGGGATACCACCATCTTCACTACCTCCATGATAACGCAAAGCCTCATACAGCTGCTAAAACTGTTCAGAAACTGCGCGATCTCGGTTTTACAGTATTGCCACATCCCCCATATTCACCAGACCTCGCACCGTCTGATTTTTACCTTTTCTCCCCACTTAAATCTTCAATTCGTGGTAGGAAGTTCTCATCTGCGGAAGAAATTCACGCTGTTCTAGATGCCTGGATTACGGCTAAACCACGGACATTCTTTGCACATGGCATCAGGAAATTGCCAGGAAGATGGCAAAAATGTATTGCAAATAAAGGTGATTACTTTGAACATCTTTCTACCACTGAAGATTAATTATGTTTGGTTTTATTGAATAAATTTTATTGTATATCATGACGAGGTTTGTAGTGAGGTTGTGGCTAAAGGTCTGCGTGAGTATTTAACAGAATTTAGAGATGAGTATCATATGCTAAGCATAAAGGAAAAATATGGTTATATGTTTTTCTCAAATAGTGCACCGGAGTGTGAATAAAATGTTAGTTCGTGAAAATCCTTCTATGCCAAAATGTCTGGTGTGTATTCTGGAGAGTGGGAGTGATAAAACATTAAAACCGATATTGCTTCGTGTATCGGAAAATTTCTCAAAACACCTACCCACTATAATGGGATACAAGTATTCTCTTACATGTTGGAACAGCGCCGTACACGTTCCATCAGCTTATGGTGTGACTCACTCCTCCCGTCGAGCCGATCCGTTGCATGTGGTTCATAGTCATCTCAGAGCTTAAACCGACTGGACGTGCGCTCCTCGAATTAGACGGAACTTCCTTTGAGCAGCATTATCAACGCCGTGTACGATGTGTCCGTGACGAAGTCGTTGCGCGGGTTCAGACGTAAAACCGGTGCCATTAACTATGTAATGGAAACGACTTGTAGACAAACAAACAAACGGAATGTTGTTTATTTACAGTAAGTGTTGAGGAGTTGAATAGAATCTTCGTGGTAGTTGAGAAGTGGAGTGAGGATCGTTATAAAATTCCTGCAGGTGTAGGTACAAGAAGAGAGCAGATTAGTGATACCCCCTCATATGCCGTTGTTTGTACGTTGTGTATAAATAACGATCAGCCATGCATTGATATACGACTGATGTGGAAGAATGCATCTGATAATAAAGTTCTTGTCCATACGCGAAACCGTTTCATCCTCAACAGAATGTTTGAAATCGTCGGATTCCGCAAGCTGAAACCTATATTAGACGCGCGTATTACGGATATGCTTTATTTTGATACGGTTCTTGAATACGCACACACCGCTCTGCTCGATGGGTTTACCGAGTGTAGGACTGAACAAGGCAAGAATGGTCTAGAGGTGGATGCTTATTTAAAATGTTTATACTCTTTGAAATATCATGAACTTTGGTAGAAAGCACTTGAGTGGTACAGGGCTGAGCTCACCTACACCGTTCACCCTGAAGAACTATTTATTTATACAATGATCAGCTGTCGTAACGACTTAGAAGATTATTTCAACTGCCGCTATGCAGTGTGAAGAAGAGTTCACGATTGAAAACCCCGAGTCGGTAAAAATAAACCCTCGATTGGAAAGGAGTGTTTATAAACTTGTATTTAATAATGATGTGGCTGACGATGACCTCTTTGTGCGTGCTTTTGATTGTATTCTAACCTTATTTAAAGATAACTTGCCAACCGAATGTAAAGTGGGCACAGAAATAGTATTAAACGATATGAGGGCCATTTACATAGAGTATGGGTCTCCCTATAACTTGAGCGGTGAAACAATATTAAGCCGTGTTTACTGCGTAGTGCAAAGCAATAATGATGTGACTGTAGACTCGATTACGTGTGAGTTTAGTGGTTTGCGCAGTAGAACAAAGTGAATGTACCTTAATGTATATTTATTTTCAACATATTTAACATAATTGTGTATATATGTGTGTATATATATATATATATTAGTGATGGATCGAATAACCGCAACCGCAACCGCACTACAACCGCACAAAAATTCACAACCGCAACCGTAACCGCAACCGCCGTTCCATAAGTGCGGTTGCGGTTGTAAAAGCTTAGTTAATTTTAACCCTGAACAAACCCTGAACCAGTCAAAAAGCAGCCAAAAAGAGCCCGAATGACTGATTCTCCTGAGCCAAGTTCTTCAAAGTCGTCACTACTGGACTCGATGAACGCATTTTTTAGTTCAAGCAGTGAAGAAGAAGAAAGTTCACCAAGGATCAACAAGAAGATGCGAGTTCTTCTAGACAACTATCACAAAGAAAAAAGAATTGCTCCCGACGATGATCCTCTTCAGTGGTGGAAAGATAACGAACTAAAATACAAAGAACTTGGCTGTATTGCAAGAACATATCTTGCTGCCCTTCAAGTAGCATTCCAAGCGAGCAGCTCTTCAGTGGAGCGGGAACGTTGTACGATGAGAGGCGTTGCCGCTTGAAAGGTGAAAATGCAGCAAAAATATTATTCTTGAAATTCACACTGCCTGTCATTAAGTTTGACATCAGTTTTTCAATTGAATAATAATCCATAACTTTCCAATGGGTGGAGGCTGGGGAAAGTGGTAGGTGGGATGAACAGTGCGATGGGTCCTCGTCCCTCATCCTGGTAACACACTTAGTGCAAAATATGGTTTTAATTAATTTGACCTATTCTTTCATAATAGCTATATAAGTTTAGAATATACTTCATTTAAATAGTATTTATTTAGTAAATACCTTATGTTGAACACAAGTTTTGCAACACACAAATAGCGGTAGCGGTGTATTGCAAAACTTGTGTTCAACATAAGGTATTTACTAAATAAATACTATTTAGTATATATTATGTACCAAGTGTGGCTAAATCGCACTATAGTGGCTAAATCCAGTTAATAATTACGCATTTTTCCTAGTATATGATAACCGCAACCGCACCCGCGGTTGGAAAAAATTCGACAACCGCAAACACAACCGCAACCGCGGTTGTGAAAAACCGACCACTCGATCCATCACTAATATATATATATATACACACAAACTCAGAATGGTCCCCTGAGAAACTTATATGTTAAACACAGACCGTGCATGGAACAAGGAACTCTTCTGGGAAAATTAAATCCACTATAGTCCGAATAAGTAATGGTAAATTACCCGTTGCCCACGTCGGGCTAGCATCATGAAAAAGAAAAACTATGGTATTTGTCATTTACCATTACTTATTCGGACTATAGTGGATTTAATTTTCCCAGAAGAGTTCCTTGTTCCATGCACGGTCTGTGTTTAACATATATATATATATATATATATATATATATTTCTCCTGTATTACTATATTGATGGTTATACTCCATCGCTTTGTATTTTGTATTTTGTATTTTTATTTTAGTTAAGTGCAGTAGAAGATAAAGTGTATGTATTTATTTTCACTATATTTAATTATTTAATATAATTGTGTGTATATATATACTTCTCCTGTACTGTTATATTGATGGTTATACTCCATCGTTTTGTATTATATTAAATTTTTTTCATTATATATATAATTCCTCGTTCATATTTCTTATACTATTATTATTTTTTATTGCATGTATTCCTCGTTTGATTGTATATTTCTATATTTCTGAATCCAATAATTCGTCTAAATAAACAGAATGATGTAATGGTATTTTATTTAATTCTTTTGGTTGTAAACGATATTATTATTTAATTATACCAAATGGCTGTTTACGCCTCCTAAACCGACTGACGGATTTCTAAGCCAACTGTCAAGAATATATGCTTTAGTTAAATAAATAGCGCGATCTGGCAATTGAACCCTAATAATGTACACCTGAACAAGCCATTTACGCCTTCTAAGCCAACTGACGGATTTCTGAGCCAACTGTCAATAATATATGCTTTAGTTAAATAAATAGCGCAATCTGGCAACTCAACCTGTACACCTGAACAAGCCATTTACGCCTTCTAAGCCAACTGACGGATTTCTAAGCCAACTGTCAAAAATATATGCTTTAGTTAAATAAATAGCGCAATCTGGCAACTCAACCTGCACACCTGAACAAGCCATTTACGCCTTCTAAGCCAACTGGCGGATTTACACCTTATAAGACAGCTGGCGCTCAGATGAAGTCTTAATATGCGCTTCGATCCTGCTAGGCGAACACCTCTCTTCCTCTCCTTCTCCTCTCTTTCTCTTGAGGGATAACTCCGCCTTCAAGTTGCATAACCTTGTTGATCTTGCAACATTCCCCCTCCCCTTTGTTGCATATTCATTTGCAACATCTTGCAACACTGATCAACATTTGCAATTGCATTGCAACATTCTTGCACTCTCCCATTTTGTGGTCATACTACTCATACCATTTCGGTAACAAGCCAATATGATATGACTTTCTAGAGCAGGGACCTTGGTGCTCGCTAGGTTAATAGATAGGGCTGTAGTGTTTTTTTTTAGTGCAAGGTAAATCTTACCTATAAGGCCGCACAGCAACCACGTATCCTACATTAATAACACATATATCAATCGATAGAGCAGAAAAACTATACATACAGTTGTGTAAACTTTCCAAAATATAAAAAAATATAAAAATTACAATAATTTCAAGAAATGTGTTATTAAATGGAGCATACGTGGTTGCTGTGCGGCCCCCTATTAGTTGAATGCTCTGTTAAGGTCAACTGTATGCCCCTGACGATTGGTTAGGTTAAGTCGTGATATTTCCGTTAAAACTAACGAAAATATCACTTAATTTAACCAATCCTGAAGGGCGTACAATTGACCTAACCGAGCATTCAGTTGACCTAACAAGCATTCACATAGCTGTGTATATATAGTTTTTTCTCCTCTCTCGATTGATATACTTGTTATTAATGTAGGATACGTGGTTGTTGTGCGGCCTTAAAAGTAAGATTAACTTGCATTTTAACAAAACGCCATTACAGCCCTAGCTATTAACCTAGTTAGCACCGAGGTTCCTGATCTAGAAACTAATAACTAATAACTAACTAATAATATATTGGCTTGTGATCGAACTGGCATGTGACCGAACTGACTTTGATCGAACTGGTCTGTGATCGAAACATCCAGTTACTCTTTTAATTTATATGATTAACAAAACGTCACTATGGATGATGTACTGTATCTCATTATTTATTTTGCCCTTCAAGAAAAAGTTATTCAGTGTACATGATGTATTCCACTACTTCTTTTCCCCTTCAGGGAACACGTTAATATAGTGCTGTACCAGGTTTGGAATATGGGCAACTCAGTGGCGTAGCGTAGTTTTTTGCAAGTGGGTCAAAAGGGCTTAAATTTCTGACTGGAGAGAACAACGAATTACATAATCTAAAACTCCAAATTTAGAAATATAAATTTGTAATAAAAAGGAGTATTGATTAATTTCTAATTTGTCATAGGACTATATGACAGGCAGAAGGTTATTTATTATTAGGATATAGAGAAGCAAAAAATATGGATCATAGAAATTAGACTATTGTACTATAGAGCCGGATTAAGACACCTCGGTGTCCCGGGGCAATGAAGAATATGGGGGCCCTTTTCTATAGCTTTTTATTAACAATACATGTACATGTACATACGTAGTACATTTACACGAATATATATGTACGGTGCTCAGGCTAATTGAGAAACAAACTTAAAAGAATCTTAACACAGTGTATTTTGCCGTTTGCCAAAACCAAACAGTATTAAACAAACTTTACTTTAGGGCCTATAAAACATAAAATAAAACAGGGAATTTGTCAGTTTGTGTACTCTGTCATATTTAATCAAAGAAGTTCGCGAAATCTCGAATTATTTCATCGAAACTCAGTTGATCGGGGGTCCCCTCAAGCATGAGAGCCTGAGGCTTCAGCCTCAATAGCCTCAGTGATAATCCGCCACTGACTGTGCTGTATTTTGTAAGTTTACTTCAGACAGTATCCATGCGTCGCTGTTTCATTTTTGCAAAAATGTCAATAACTCTGTCATAATTCAGAAACTATTGTGCAGATTCTCGTCCAATACTCAGAATAGCCAAGTTTGAAAGACATTCTTCTGACATGAATGATCGGAGGTAAGATTTGATCAGTTTCATCCGACTAAACGATCTTTCAGCACCAGCACTTGAAACAGGAATGGTTAGAAAAATTCGTGTAAGTATCACTACATTAGGTAATGCATGGAGCAAATTCCTTGTATGTAGAAATCGTAATAATTCTTCCACTGCTAATAGTTTCAGAATTTCGAACATTTCAAAAACTTTAAAAACTGTATCTGGAAGAACACTACTGGCGAGAACTGACACCAGATGGTATAAAACGGATATGAAACGATAAACCGAACTTCATTTTTTATCCCTTGGAATCCATTTTTCGACCGTTTAGTACACTGGTACGTTACACACTTTATACGAATCCTTGTAAAGTATTCGTTCCTAATCAAATCTTTTGTAATCATACAAATTCGGTACCTTTTCCGTGAGTGATATATGTTTTCCAAGCCACTTCGTCACACGATTAGCCATGCAGTAAAATAATATATTATTACGAGAAGTTGAATTAAAAAATGGATCACATGGAAATGTATGTCCGGATCTCTCTCTCTCTCTCTCTCTCTCTCTCTCTCTCTCTCTCTCTCTCCTATTGCCAAAATGTTTTTACAACTGGTCCTACATTTCCGACTAGACCAGATAGTTTTCCGAACACAGGTGGCAGTCGCCCCCATGATCCCCCAAGCTACGCCACTAGGGCAACTCGTCGGCAAGAAGCCCATGGTCCCAACACCAGGAGGATGGGGAATCGGGGATGGTCGCAGTAAATATATTATGTATGCAGTGTAGTATAAGGTTGACATTAGACACGAGTTATGTTGCTATTTATATGTTTTTGTACAGATGGAATACATTGATTTTGATATACATAATAATATGGGGTGAGAAGGTTTCGGGGTGGGAAACTCAAAATATGTGTTCAAATATTAGTCATTTACCGAGGTTTTAGTATGTTAATATACCAAGCAATTTAGCCATCCTAAATATAACAAAGTAATGAATACCAATCGCACGTGGTCTTTCATAACATTGAATACCATCATATTGTGTTTTTTTTCCGTCCATTTTTGGGGAATTTTGGCTTCCATTTTGTGTAAAATTTCATGTCTAATAAAATAAATGAGAGTTCTATGTATCCCTCAGTCCCTTTAAACCCGACCCTAACCGAATGATACAATTTGTAGACCCGGACTGCATCAAATATTTGAAAATAGATATTTTGATTATTTTAGCAACCATTTTGATTTTTTATCGACTGTTCTGGTCGGCAAAATTTTTGGAGAATGAAATTTGTTCAGTCTCTATACCTATAGAAAACTGTAAAAAAAGTTTCACACTTTTGTCCGACTTGTAACGATTATGTGAATTTTTTTACACTAAGTTATCTAACTAATGTTATTGTTAGTTTATCCAACTGTACTATTTAGTATATGATTTGTATATGTGTATAGCATAATTGTAAAGCAAGATTTTCTATTCTCTTTCCTATAAAATTGTATGGGCTACTTTTCCACGGTCAAGGTTTTTTTCAACCTTTTTTCTTACTCGCCTCTGGTGGGGAGGGAGGGAAGAGAGCCTCATTGTTTCCTATCCAGTATTCTACTGCTTCTAGAATAATTAAAAAATGCACTAATTTAATAATGGGAACCTCCTCGAGTGGACCGAAAGGTCTTTGAGGTTCCCTCTTGTCCTTGTAACTCTGTAAGTCATTTTCTAAAAAATGTATAATTATACCTAAATAAAAGAATTTAGCCTATTAAACGCGTCCGTTTCTGAGAGAAGTTCTCAGTTGTATACAGTATGTGTGCCGTAGTAAAAAATATACATAACTATCAGTGTAAACTCCCTATATATTTTTGTAAATAAAATAGTGAAAATGTTGAAGTTCTTTTTAATTAATATACAGTATGTTAATTTGAAATAAACTATATTATTTACTATCTAAAATTCACCTTTAAAATATTTAGAAAAATTTATTTATCTCAATACAACTACAGTATGAATGCCAATAAACGGCTTACTTTTTCTCGAAATCATTTATGGACAAATGTTTGCAATTCATTAAGCGTTAATTCTTTTCCTTCAGCCGAAACGTGGAGTGACGAAGTGGAAACTATTTCATCCTCTGATCAGGGACGAATGCATTAAATATGGAAGAGCGAACTAAAAGCTTTCATTTTATGACTTACTTGAATTACATTTCTCTCGGGGATCAAAGATCCGAATATCAAACAAATGGACAGAGATATACCAATGCAAATACATATATACATACGTACACATAGAAAAGGGAGCCTTTATTTGTATGTTGAAATTCCAATATTTGTATTTTACACAAATATTTCTTTACATCCTTATTTACGTGTGAAGTATCAAATGCATTCTGTAATTAATAGATTTTAAAACTTTGATGGAAGAAACTACATTTCTGTTATGGCTTCAAAAAATAAATAAATAAAAAGTCGATATATATTTAAACTTATTTAGACTGTTCGAATATATCACAAACATCTACAGAGTGTTGACAAAAATAAATACACACCACGATGATTGTCCCCAAGAACAAATGGCAAAGCTCAGCAATGTGTGTTAGTTTTATATAATGTAAAGGTGAAAGCAGCACGGTTCTAAATATACTGATTTAAAAAGTCAGTTTATATTTATTGACTTTTATTATCAAATCAAAAATTATGGAAAAAATCAAAGGTGTCTATTTACTTTTGTCAACCCTCTGAAAAGCACCAAACAGAAACCATTTCACAACATATTGACAAGATCAAACATCGACATTAGTTGTATGGGTGCAAAAATATCGATTGAAACATTGCATGCAACACCGCAACATGTTGCAACATCACCTCGCAACATTGAATGCAACATTTCGACATTGCAGAAATATATGCAAAGGGGATTAAGGGGATAGAGGTGTGGGGTGGGTTAAAAAGAGGGTATTGCAACATTGGAGAAAATTTCGGTCAACAGCATATATGTAAAGGATTGTTTGTATATATATATATATACCATCTTTCAAGACAAATTTTCAGATGTCAAAATCACCTTCTAAGAGCTGAAACTACACTTCTTCCATGCTCATAATATTGCTCAGTTATGAAACGCAGCTGTTCCACAGTCCATGCAGTCATCTTGAAGGGTTAGTTTTAACTAACACATTTATTTTGTTTTGTATCTTATCTTGTCTTGTATTGTCAAAACCTATACAATCCTGTACAAACTTGTAACTATCCTCTTTCGAATGATGCGTATGATTTTATAAAAGGACTTATACTTTAAGAGTTACAGGGGTTTCTTTTGGGTCCCATTTCTCTGGATCGCCCTATATATATATATATATATAGTGTAATAAAAGGAGGACATATACATATATATCATGTCATCCCATAAGTAATGTCGTTTTTTACGATAAATTAAGTTTAAACTAGTCCTACTCGGTTTAAGCATAAATTTTCCGAAGGTTATATCTAAGAAGAGATCTATCGTGTTTCTCTACATACTTTACAAACCTTGACCAGTGAAGACGTGTGTTTTGCTTTATGTGAACCCCTCATAAACATGGCGGTACCAGAAGAGCATATCAGGTATATAATGCTTTACGAGTTCAAAAAAGGGAATAGTGCTACTGAAGCAACGCGAAACATTCAGGACGTTTATGGCAACGATAGTCTGCATGTGAGGAAATGTCAAAGATGGTTTCAAAAATTTAGGAATGGTGACTGCTGTTTGACAGATGCAGCACGGTCTGGACGCCCTGCTGAGTTTGAAACTTAATTCATCCCCGTCCACCATCCATCGACATTTGCAACAACTCGGGAAAGTGCCTAAGTTAGGAAAATGGGTGCCACATGAATTGTCGGTCGACAATATGAGGGTGCGGGTAAACATTAGCACAGCTCTTCATTCCCGTGAACTCCAAGATCCGTTTTTGCACCGTTTAGTGACTGGTGATGAAAAGTGGATACTGTACCAGAATGTTAAGTGCCGTCGACAGTGTGTTTGTGCCGGAGAACCAGCGACACCACAGCCAAAACTAAATCTTCACCCTCGGAAGGTGTTGCTTAGTGTTTGGTGGGATAAAAGTGGTGTAATACACTTTGAAACCTTACTACACATCCAAACAATCACCACTCAAGTCTACTGTCAACAACTGGATTGATTGAACACTGCACTAAGAGAAAAGAGACCTTCTTTGGTTAATTGGAAAGGAATCGTGTTCCACCACGACAACGCACGTCCTCATACCGCTCGGATCACTTCTGCAAAAATTGAGGAGCTTGGGTGGGAAAAACTTCCACATCCTCCATATTCTCCAGACCTTGCGCCTTCAGATTATCATCTCTTCAGGAGTCTGCAAAACTCTCTTCACGAGAAACAGTATACTTCTTTAGATGACCTGCACACCAGTCTTTGTACGTTTTTTGCCTCAAAACAGCCTGAATTTTATAAACATGGCATTGAAAAACTTGTAGGACGTTGGCAGAGTGTCATTGATTCCGATGGGAAATATATACTAGATTAAAAAGTTTAAGTCGAGTTTTTTTTGTCCTTCAAATTCCGATCTAAAAAACGACATTACTTATGGGATGACCTGATATATATATATATATATATATATATATATATATATATATATATAATATATATATATATATATATACTGTATATATATATGTATATATATATGTATATATATATGTGATATTAAAAAGCAAACACACATAATCTTAATGCTCATTATATAAATTGAATAACATTCCCACACCACCTCGGACCCTAAATAACCTAATTAGGGGGTTTTGCCTTCAACAGCAGTAGGAGTAGTAGTAGTACAAAGAAAACACCATATCACACTTAATTAAAGGAAAAGCAGGTGTTTAGCTAATGCATCAACTCCCATTTCAGAATCAATATCATATGATCAGCATATTTATTGAACAAATACCACATCACAACAGAATAGATAAGCTTAACTCGCCCAAAAACTGAACCATATCTACAACCAGAACTAATATTACAACGCCTACATAATTACAGGCATTAGCAATCAACGCATATATATATATATATATATATATAATTATGCGGGTTGCTTCTACAGAGCTTCAATTTAATATTTAGGAGAAATCCAATGACAAGGAGAATTGTAAATGCCATGAAAAGTCTTCTTTATTGCGCAACGTTTCGAGCAATACGCTCATCTTCAGGCTGTTTAATAACAATGTGAAATTTAAATCAATATTGAATGAAAAACAACCAGAAATTTCTATAACCTATTCGTAAAGACAAATTTTAAAAGACTGAGAAAAGAGGGTTAAGTTCTAAGTTATACAGATTTACATATAAAAATTAAGAAGTTATTTTTAAATACATGTAGTAAATGTGAAATTAATACACCGGAAAAATTACCAATAGTACACTGGAACAATGGAGCTATCTACCTTACACAGCAGTATCCGAGGCCGACTAATTTGAGCAGAGGAAACGGGAACGAAGGATGGCGAGGGAGATAGGGGAAGGAGGGATTATAAGGAATTGGGGAAGGAGGAGGGATCATAGCAAATTGAGAGGGACGGACGATGAGTCAACATTCAGACTAGGGGACAATGCTTTAATGAAAAGGGATTCTAAAATTCTTAGTGAGTTGGGACAAGTATTACAACCAAGAATTTTAAAATTGTCTAAAGTGACATCAATTTTGCATTTGATGCTATGTTCACGAATGCTGGAGGCTTCCTTAGTTTTTAAAATTTTACCTGTTCGGCCACTTATTCCCATATGCGAATAAAATCTAGCCCTGAGAGAGCGAACAGTGCTGCCGATGTAATTCCCAAGGAGACACCTGGGGCAGGTAAATGATCCCTCCTCCTTCCCCAATTCCTTATAATCCCTCCTTCCCCTATCTCCCTCGCCATCCTTCGTTCCCGTTTCCTCTGCTCAAATTAGTCGGCCTCGGATACTGCTGTGTAAGGTAGATAGCTCCATTGTTCCAGTGTACTATTGGTAATTTTTCCGGTGTATTAATTTCACATTTACTACATGTATTTAAAAATAACTTCTTAATTTTTATATGTAAATCTGTATAACTTAGAACTTAACCCTCTTTTCTCAGTCTTTTAAAATTTGTCTTTACGAATAGGTTATAGAAATTTCTGTTTGTTTTTCATTCAATATTGATTTTAATTTCACATTGTTATTAAACAGCCTGAAGATGAGCGTATTGCTCGAAACGTTGCGCAATAAAGAAGACTTTTCATGGCATTTACAATTCTCCTTGTCATTGGATTTCTCCTAAATATTATATATATATATATATATATATATATATATATATGCAGTAAAATCACAGAATAATAAGTGATCTTATTAATAAGCAAACAACCACGGAGAAAAAGGAAAAAGAAACGAAATCCGAGCGCTTTCGTGATATATTCACATCTTCAGGGACAAGAAAGAAAGAAATAACCTATTTCTTTCTTGTCCCTGAAGATGTGAATATATCACGAAAGCGCTCGGATTTCGTGTTTCTTTTTCCCTTTTCCCTGTGGTTGTTTGCTTTTATATATACATACACTTCATAGTCTGAGACAATTCTGAAACGTGCTAGTCGTAGGAACCTAAGTGCTTGGAGCACACACACACACACACACACACCATTTCTTCTTAAATAAAAGCCGTCAAAATCTGATAATGGAAACGCCTATAAACAAATAAATAAATAATATATATATATATATATATATATATATATATATATATTATGGGGTGGATGGACCAACAAAAACCATTAACGTATTTCCCCAAATTTCATCTCCAATAAACGTACAGATGTTCGTATAAATGCTTTGATAACAATTATTTAAACTATCAGTTATCTTCATACAAGTCAAATGATCCACATTCATATCTAGTATATACATATACACTCTTTTGCAAATTAATTGCACCAGTCGTAAAACGAGTGGTATAATTAATTTGCAAAATATTGTGTGTGTGTGTATGTATATATATATATATATGTATACACTATACCCCCGTAATGTATGATTAATGGGGTGAAATGTTCATATTTTTGTTTGTAAACACAGAACGCAAGAATTTATTTAAAACTTCCGCCATTAGTAAGTCATTGTAAATTTGTGTGTTGTTTTAGCCTATGAGTGGGGTAACATATTTTTCAACTAAAAATTCGATTAACACAACAAATACTGTAGTTGGTTAGTCTTTTAATTAAATTAATCATCATAACTGACTTATTAACCTATTATTGTAACCCTTATGTTATTATTATTATTATTGTTATTATTATTATTATTATTATTATATATCTTCCTTTAGGGATATCACTGAAATTATATATTATATATTATATTATCTATATCAGTGGTGCACAAACTTTTTTGATGTGAGGGCCAAACCAACCATCTGTTTTATATGTAGGGGCCAGATATATAGATATTCTATTTTTTATAAATATGCATTTTTATAACCAGGGGTAATATTTCAAAATTTTCACTTTTTCATTGAATTGAAAAGACCCGTGGGGCCACTCAAAAGACCCGTGGGGGCCACATTTGGCGGCCAGGGTTGGTGCATCACTTATCTATATTATATACACGCATTAAAGCAATAGTGAAATATGGCATCTTCCTCTTAATTATCAGCACTTAATACCCGTAGCCTTTCAAAAGCCATTTTTTTAAAAATTTCTTATTATATAAATAGAAAGAAGAAATATTAATTAAATTTTAAATAAACTACAATTAAGTTTTACCTTCAAACATGTACTTATTATATATGTTATAATGTTATAATGTTTCAGACCAACAAAGACCCTAAGATCCACTCATGGCTGGTCTACCTAACTGTGTTCGTAATTGTGTATTGTGCATATCCTCCGTCGTGGTGGAGGGGACCTACAATTTTACGTTGGTTCCGAACCACAAAGCCTTAATTTTACTACCTTAAACTATACCCAATCAATCAATATATGCGTCTAATCGATTTTTAAACATGTTTATACACGTGCTACTAATTACTTCTACCAGCAAACTATTCCAGCTATTTACTATTCTATGCGTAAAAAAGTTTTTGACAACTGCTGTCTCGAACCTTCTACTTGTCAACTTACACCTGTTATTTCTAGTCCTATTATATTGAGATATTTCGAAAAAGCTATCTCTATCTACGTTATCGAACCCATTCATAATTTTGAAAACCTGGATTAGATCACCCCTTAGACTCCTAGTCTCGAGTGTAGTCAATTTTAACTCCTTAAGCCTATCCTCGTGCGACTTTGACCTAAGCGACGGAATCATCTTAGTTGCTCGTCTTTGAACACTTTCGATTTTGTCTATATCTTTTCGCATATGCGGATTCCAAAACTGGATCACGTACTCCAAATGGAGTCTAACTAATGATTTATAAAGAGGGACTATAATATCGCGCGATTTGTACTAAAAATTCCGAGCTATAAAACCTAACATTTTGTTCGCTTTATTGACCGCTGCTGTACTTTGTTTCGCCACTTTTAAATCACCAGTGACTATAACTCCTAAATTTTTTTCCTGCTCTACGCTTGTTAACTCCTTCCCTGACATAATTACCATTACGCGAACGTGTATGCAAAATTTTGTACTTATCGACGTTAAATCTCATTTGCCATGTGACTGACCAATCAACGATTTTATTCAGATCTTCCTGGATTTTACCTCTATCTTCGTCATTAATCGCCCTACCACTCAGCTACGTGTCATCCGCAAACTTTGAAACTGTATTGAATAGGCCGACATCTAAATCGTTAATAAATATAAGAAAAAGCAAGGGGCCCAATACAGAACCTTGAGGAACGCCACTCGCTACATTAGCCGAACACGACTCCGCTCCATCAACGACCACCCTCTGTTTCCTACCTCGCAACCATTCTTCTATCCAATTTATTACTACACCCTTGATTCCATGAACCTTAGTTTTTTCAATGAGTCTTTTGTGCGGTACGGTGTCAAACGTTTTTTGAAAATCTAAATACGCTACGTCAACCGCCCGATGACTATCGTAAACGTCAACCACGCTTTGAAAAAATTCTAAAAGATTAGTTAAGCAAGATTTGTTTCGCCTTAAACCGTGCTGCACATTTCTAAGTTATGCAATTCTAAATGTTCGACTATACGATCCCTAATTATTGATTCCAGTAGCTTACCTACAACAGACGTTAAACTGATTGGCCTATAATTTCCCGCCGCACCTTTATCGCCTTTCTTAAAGATAGGTGTTACGTTTGCTAACTTGAAATTATCTGGTACGCACCCCTCAGAAATAGACGCATTAAAAATCTTTGTTAGCGGCAAAACAATGCTATCTTTTAATTCTTTTAGTTGTATGGGATATATGGAATCCGGCACCGGTGATTTACGCATTTTCATTTTATCAATATAGCGTATTACCTCCCCTTCACTAACCACAATATTATCCAAAATATTACCATTATCAAAAGGTATTATGTCTATGACCGTAGGGATATTCGTTACATCTTCTATAGTAAAAACTGACGTAAAAAATTCGTTTAGCAATGTAGCCATTTCCTTGTTTTCAGAAACTAGATCTCCGTTAACATTTTTTCAACGGCCCCAAGACACTTTTTACTGGATTTCTATTGTTGACGTATTGAGAGAATCGCTTGTGGTTTTCTTTACCGTCACGAGCTATGGAGATTTCAAATTCGCGCTTGGACTTTTTTATTACACTTTTCACTTCACGCCTTAGAGATATGTAGTTGTTTCGTAACCACAAATTGTCTTTATCGCACTTATGTAGCCTATAAGCCCTATCTCTACTCTTTATAATGTCTCCTACTCTAGAAATAAACCACAAGGGCTTGTTGTTTACTTTCGCGCGCTTAATTTTGTACGGTGCACATTCCTCATTTACATAGAGACCTAAATACTGTTTCAAACTATTTCCTCATTAGTTTTGCGTTAGAGATCCCCATTACGTTTTCCCAATTGGCGTGTGACAATTTATTTCGAAATTTACAAAAGTCTGCGTGCTGATGCTGGAAGTTAGGAATTTTAGCCGAGTTAGCTGGTTTCGAGTGACTTACTGAGAGGACAAACTCTACCATATTGTGATCGCTATTGCTTAACGGTTCTATTACTTGAAGATCAGTAATTAACTTATCATCCGTAGTTATTACTAAATCTAAAATACTGTCCATATATATATATAATATATATATATATATATAATATATATATATATATATATATATATATATATTAGGGTGGTTCACAAGCATAGGGAAAATTTAGCATCTGAGATTTCACTTTTAGGTCATTGTTGCTTTTGTTCCTACACTTAGTGTGAATAACTGTGTGAAGTATGGTTGGTCTACGGTGTCGTTAAGAGGTCGCTCAATCATGCATGACGTGTCTCACTAATGACTGATTACTATAGTATCACTAAATTTGGCTTCTTCTTTTGTAGGAATGTGTAGAAATGCCGCCGAAGCAACCAAAACGACGGTCTAGCAGTGAGGTGTGGTTACTAGGGAAGGCGGAGGAGAAGTTAACTAGGGCAGGACTCCCTACCAAGCTTCAAGTCCTCCGGAAATTCATGTTCCACCATCTAGAGGAGAGGAAGACAGAATATAACAGTGCGGTGATGACCATTGAGGCTTTGATCCCGTTTTGGACAAAAGCAAACGTTCCAATGACGGATACCAGATACGCTGAGAAGAAGCTCCTGAAACTGTACGAGCAATACAAGGGGCTGAAGAAGAACCGCACAAAGAATTTCCCATCCTACAGAATGAAGGAGGACATATTTCGCGAAGACCTTGACGATGTGTTCGATCTTTCACGTCATGACGCCCTCGAGACCATGATGATGAGGAGGACAAGAACTTCCTTGTCGCTCAGCTCGATAATCTCACTTCCTCCAGCTTTGGCCCGATTGACAAGAAAATGGCTGACCAACAAACGAGGAAAAGGATTCGGTGTGAGGCGGAGATAAACCGAGAGGAGAAGGCCAAGCGCGAGGCGGATGCGAGATGGTTCCAGAGAGAACTGGAGGCTTCTAGTTCAAGCACATCTGAACCATCAGATTCAGATACTGTAGTTTTTAAGGAGTCAGCACGAAAACGTTCCACTCCTAAGCGATTGAAGTCTGTGATCACGCTTGACATTTCCTTAGCATTGGATTGCCACAACATCAGTGGCAGGAAAGGAATGGCAGTGGTCGCAGCAACTATTAAATCGCTGGGACACAACTTGGACGAAGTGTCAATCTCACGCAGCACCATTCGTCGCGTGAGACAATGTACACGTGAAGCGGTGTGCCGCGAAGATCAGGCCACTTTCAAGACCCATGAGCCCCTTCTCTTGCACTGGGATAGTAAGCTTCTTACAGATATCTCCCATGGGTTAGAGGTGGTGGACCGTGTGGCTGTGCTTGTAACCGGTAACGGGGAAGAGAAACTCCTTGGAGTTCCAATGGTAGCTGCTGCAACTGGAGCATCTCAGGCTTAGGCGTGCCTGAAGCATGTGGACGACTGGCGTTTGAGGGGCAACGTTCGAGGTCTTGTTTTTGATACAACTGCGTCCAACACGGGACTTCATGCTGGAGCTTGTACTCTCATTGAAAAGGAGTTGGGTATTGACCTGGTGTGGATCGCTTGCCGACACCACGTGGTAGAAGTCGTCCTTGCTGCGGCCTTCGGTGCTTGTTTCGGAACATCCAGTGGACCTGAAATTGGCCTATTCAAACGCTTCAAGCAGCACTGGGTTTTCATTGATCGCAGCAAGTTCGAGAGTGCACCCGACAGCCTGTTCATTGAAACAGCAGAGCAGAGGAAGGAAATGGTCTCCTACTACAAGGAGGCTGTCAAGAAGAAGAGCCAGCGGGACGACTATAATGAACTGATGCTTCTCTGCCTCCTTTTCTTGGGAGGGAAGCTTGACGGTCCTGTGAGAATTCGAAGCCCTGAAGCCCTGGAGCCATGCACCATGCGCGATGGATGGCCAAGGCCATTTACACGCTCAAGGTGTTCCTATTCAGAGATCAATTCACTTTGCTTCAGACCGACAAACGGAACATCGAGGAACTAAGCCTGTTTATCACACTCCTTTATGGCCGCTACTGGAACGAGGCCAGTGTTGCATACATGGCTCCATTGAATGACCTCACTTTCTTGAGCCAGCTGAAAGCTCACCCAGGAAAGACGAACGACGCGGCATTTGCCGCGATGAAGCGCCATTTGTGGTTCATTTCTGAGCACTTAATCCCCTTGGCACTCTTTGATCCTCGAGTTCACGCGTCCACGGAGGAGAGGATTGCTCACAATATCGTAGCTGTTCCCGAAAAAAGAAAAGGACTCAAGCGTGTGGACGGAAAAACGTTCTCCTCGAGCAATCCCTTGGAATTCTATGCCACCAAACGTTCAGCAATCTTCTTCAACCTCGTCATGCAGCACGGAAGTGAACAGGCGCAATCATTCCTGTTCAAGACACCAAATGATTGGAACACAGATCCAGCTTACCAAGGAATGAAGGAACGTGTAGAGAAGATGACAGTGGTTAACGATTGCGCAGAAAGAGGAGTTGCGCTCATTGAGGCTTTCAACAGCACAATCACGAAGGATGAAGCGCAAAAGCAGTACCTTCTCCGCGCAGTCGCTCAGCACCTCAAGGAATTCAAAAAGCCGACTAAAACTGGTCTCAAGAAGACCTAAAAATCTTCAACTGTGTGCATTATTTGTTCCGCTGTTATAATTTCATAATATATTAATATATAATATATATAATATAGTCATAAATTGTCAAGTCATTATTATCCTTCTTCAATAAATGTTCCAGTCATAAATTGTCAAGTCATTATTCAAATTGTTTCATTTTGAGCGAGTGCATAAAAAGGTCCTAGAGCAAAGAGAATTGGCACGTTTATTCTTGTGGGGGAATAGAATAAGGGCAGATGTGACCGAATTTAAAATTCCAAAAAACGCTGTTGTGGACCACCCTAATATATAGATATATATATATATATACATATATATATACACACCTTCAGGTATGCGACTGCAAATATATAAGACAATAATCAGATAAGTAATTTTATGGTAAAATTTCATTGTTAATGTATACAGGGTGTTTATAAAGTCCCTATCTAGTTCAGTGAAAGAGTAGCAAAAAGAGTAAAATCCAATAACAATATAATAGAAGGCATACATTTAATGAATACTTAAGCATATGATTCCACATGAGCACCATCAGTATCTCTACAGAGTTTGAATCTGTCAGCAGCATTGCGGAACACATTTTGGAGCATGACAGGGGTTAATTTTGTAACTGCTGTTACGAGCACGTAAATCTTGTAGATCTGTAACCCTCGTTTGATAGACGTTTGATTTGATAAATCCCCATGCAAAGAAGTCCAAGGGCGTTAGGTCAGGAGATCTAGCCGCCCAAGGTTTTTGCCTCCACGTCCGATCCACCGATTTGGAAATCGTTCATTTAGGTACTCCCGAACAATGTTTGCGTAATGACAAGGTGCCCCATCTTGTTGAAAGACGACGGTGTTTAAAATGTCATCTGAATGAAGCTGGAACATTTACGTGCTCGTATCGTAACAACAGTTACAAAAATAACCCCTGTCATGCTCCAAAATGTGTTCCGCAGTGCTGCTGACAGATTCGAACTCTGTAGAGATACTGATGGTGCTCATTTAGAATCATATGCTTTAGTATTCATTAAATGTAGGCTTTCTATTATATTGTTATTGAATTTTGCCCTTTTTGCCCCGTTTTCACTGAAATAGATAGGAACTTTATAAACACCCTGTACAAAGAAAACAGATTTTCACTCTAAATTCACTCTAAATTATAGGAGGAGATTGTAGGCATCAATCCACCAGGGAAGTTCTCTGGGGGATGATGTTAGGTAGGAGACAGGGAGTGCTCGAACTCCCGTTTCTCCTGTTACTCTCTTCTTTAGCTGATCTTTTTCCGTGTCCCATCTACCTTTTATGTAGTCCAGAATGCTCTTAAACACACTCTTCTCCCTCTATACTGTACATGCATCTTACACACTGCTCATTCTTTTCAAAATTAAAAAAAAAATGGTATAGGTTTTAACAGCTTTAGAGACCTTGATTTCGACTCTCTCCTTTCCTTCTTTGGGGATGCATTTTTACTGGCGTTCACACTTGATCTCTCCTTCTTGCTTAAAAAAGAAAGCTGTTCAATGAGGCCTGGGATAGATTTAACGATTTATTTGCATTCAACTATCGGGAACTACTTATAAATACGGGTGAGCGCCATGTTTGTTCTTTCTTGTAAAGTACTTAAGTTGTTATAAGATATAAAAAGTTTAGCCGTGTCATCCGCAAATTGAATGTTGTTTACAATGTAGCATTTATGAAAGTTATTGACATAACATAGAAATAAGAGGTGCCACAATACTGAACCTTGTAACACTCCGTGTGTAATTGATTAAAAATATTTTGTCTAATAAGTTATTAATTTTGTATTCTCAATAACTTACCGTAGGTTTAATGGACTTCAACAATCTCTTTCTACCTAATGGATATTACTCGATAATAAGATATTAAACGTACAAATTAATTCAATAAGTACCACTTACATGCGAAACTCTATATATAAAATTTATATAAAAATAGAATTAGCATATAGAGAGATATTCAAGACTGTATTTGTGCTTAATCGTATACGTGAAACAGAAATATTTAAGTACGGCGTTACTCCACCGTGAAATTAGGTACCCTTCCCCTACCAACGAATGAGATTATTGTGCAGAGCATTTCTCCGCTATCCCATCCTATTTACTGTTGATAGGCCTCCATATGAGGGTTACCCACTGACGAAACTAGACAGCCTCCGCCTACCAGCGACTGAGCATCTTCAGTGGGAGTTTACTCTGCCCTCCCATCCTATTTATTGTTGGTAGGCGTTTTCTGTGACACGGTCCTCTATATATAATGGTCAGCGCGTCTACATGATTCATTAGTTTAAATTTCTTACAGCCTTAGTTTTCTCCTCCCCAGTAAACACATTTGACTGGTTTGTTCACGATGAAGAAGAAATTATGGCGGTTTTACGATTGTGAGTAATTCTTTATATTTTCAGTGGTAGCGAGCTATATATACAGGGTGTCCGAGAATTATCTGTACAATTTTTGTCTGTTATTAAAAGTCAACCATGAAGTGTAGAAATTCCAGTGTTGTCCCATTTTACAGAGAATCTCATTAAGTTTCTTCTGATACTACGTTTTGACTAGATTTTAGAAATTCCAGTGTGTCCGAACATTATCTGTACAATTTCATCTTTTAATAAAATTCTTGATAACACACGTAAAATTCTTAAACAAGATTATTTAGAATCTGTATTTTCAAAAGTTTCTTTTATTAAAGTAACGTTGTTACAAACATTCGATATGTGCACCATTAGTGATTCGCAAAACATCCAATCGATACTCCAAATGTTGCCATGTACGCTCTAGCATATCCACATCAATTCGCTCAATAGCAGCTGTGATTCTTGCTTTTAAATCATCAATGTCTGTCACCCGCGTACATTTCTAAAAAACTTGTCAAAACGTGGTATCAGAGAAAATTTAATGAGATTCTCTGTAAAATGGGACAACACTGGAATTTCTACACTTCATGGTTGACTTTTAATAACAACCAAAAATTGTGCAGATAATTCTCGGACACCCTGTATATAATAAAAAGGAAGACCAAAGATGCAACATACAGCATGACTTTAATATAGATACAACGTTTCGAGGGATACAACCCTCAGCTTCAGGGAAAATTAAAAAATTATAAAAAGTAAAAGTTAAGCAAAAATTTCTTAAAACATATAAATTCTTAAAAAGATAAACTGTAAATTTTAAAATTATTAAAAATAAAAGATAAGTAAAATCTTTGAGAAAGACCTGTCTGCAACTTTGAAAAACTTTTTCGCCCAAATTAATTTTAAATTCGTTTTTATAATTCCTTCCACTATAGGATCTTACTTTCGATTTAAGGATAGAATCCCTTCCCTTTTGTGCTCATAATACGTCTATAAATTTGATTACCCGCACTGTAAGAGCGAGTCTCACATTTGAAGTACCATTCGGTCACTTCAGTGCCGCATTGATCACCACTTGGGTAGTTCGTCTCGCACCGGTCGCCCCATTAGTAACCCAATGGAATCCATAATACGTGAACATATGGTTGGCTGTGACACTCCCTTTTCACCAGATAATTTTAAGATTTTAAGCTGAAGTAATAATATTAAAGAGCTAGATTATTAGAATCCATTTATATTTTTAAACATAAACCTTTTTTAAATCATAACTTTTCCATTTCTCTAAATATTCTAGTTATTCTAGTTATTGAACGCTGCTGTACTTTATTTCGCCACTCTTAAATCAACAGTGGTGATAACTCCTAAATTTTTTTCCTGTTCTACGCTTGCCAACTCCTTCCTGACATACTATACGCAAAATTACCGTTACGCGAACCTATATGTACAATTTTGCACTTATCGACGTTAAATCTCATTTGCCATGTGACTGACCAATCAACGATTTTGTTCAGATCTTCCTGGATTTTACCTCTGTCTTCATCATTAATTGCCCTACCACCCAACTTCGTGTCGTTCGCAAACTTTGAAACTTTACTGACTAGGCCGACATCTAAATCGTTAATATATAAAAGAAAAAGCAAGGGGCCCAATAAAGAACCCTGAGGAACGCCGCTCGCTACATTAGCCGAAGACGACTCCGCTCCATTAACGACCACCCTCTGTTTCCTATCTCGCAACCACTCTTCTATCCAATTTATTACTACACCCATGATTCCATGAGCGTTAGCTTTTTCAATGAGTCTTTTGTGCGGTATGGTATCAAACGCTTTTTGAAAAACTAAATACACTACATCTACCGCCCGATGACTATCGTAAACTTCAACCACGCTTTGAAAAAATTCTAAAAGATTAGTTAAGCAAGATTTGTTTCACTTTAAACTGTGCTGCGTATTTCTAATCAAATTATGCAATTCCAAGTGTTCGACATACGATCCCTAATTATTGATTCCAGTAGCTTACCTACATACAACAGACGTTAAACTGATTGGCCTATAATTTCCCGCCGCACCTTTATCGCCTTTCTTTAAAGTAGGTGTTACATATGCTAACTTGAAATTATCTGGTACGCACCCCTCACGATATAACGCTTCGTCCGTGTCAGCTGATTTGATTAGGGGGCCTATATATAACGGCAACAAGAAGTTTGAAATCGTTCAATTTAAGTTCTGCCATAGTCAAATCTATCGGTTCTGGAATTCTATGCTTTACTTCTATAACGTTCGCAATATTATCTTTGATATACAACATAACACCGCCTCCTCGCCTACCTATTCTGTTTTTAACAAAAAGTCACGTGTTTCAGTGCTAAGCCACGATTCATTTATCGCATTTAAATCATAGTCTTTACAATCAATTAAAGAAAAAAAATTCGTTTATGTTAGTTCGTAGGCTACGAGTATTTAAGGATAGAACCTTCAAATTGTTTGTAACCACGATACCTTCGCGCGCGCAAGGGAATTTTAAGGAAATTACGCCGGGACTGTTCCAGTTACGGCAGCCTGAAAATAAGAAACTCTTTAAAATGTATCTGTGAAGTCTGTGTCAATGTTATAAAATGCAACGTACCAATGACACCTTCGCAGAAGATCTGTTTACGTCCTTACAAGAACATGCTCTGAATCCTTGCTCGTAAAAGACAAACCGAGTCAAAGACAGGGCGACTTATTTTACAAAAAGATGGCTCATTCCTACCTGTCTTATTTTCAGTTTTGGCCCTTTTATATATTATCTAGTTTAATATAATGAAGAAGGTAGTAGTGGTTCCACAAGAAGTGTACGCTTCATTACAAAATACAAAGAATCAAGAGTCAGATCTAGAACCCAGTAAATACAGGCTTAAAAGAATGGAAAGTGAATTGTCGAATCTACTAAACACCGAAATGCATTCTGATGATAAAAGAATTTTATACCAAAAAGCTCTTCAGAAATTTCATCAAGAGTACGAAGATTGTACAGTAAGAAACCTTTGCAGTTACCCGTAGTTATCAAACATAGTGGGGATACTGAACATGAGACTAGAGCTCGCAACATCTCGAATATGTATTAAAGAATAGTCTCCCCAATACATTGAGGAATAAAGGTCTAAGTCTTTTTAATCTATTGAGTGACGACCCCGTTATACAATGGACCGACACTGGTGAGGTTATTGTTGAAGGTGCAAAGGTTCAGGGTTCGAATATTATTGACACTGTTCATGATTTCCTTAGAAAGTGGAATAGGCCATCTCCACCAGAGTGGAATCATATTAAATCGAGGTTACAGCAGATACACATACCAAAAACATTGATCTGGAACATGCAACACACCCCATAAAAACAGAGCAACCCATCACTCGCTCGCGAGTGTAAGACTTCTGAAGGAAAAGAGATCCACCAGCGTACAACCCTACCCACACGCAACTAAAATACACAAATGGCTGACTTATTAAGGAAACGTTATTACGATATTTCTAACCCAGCTTCTTACGGTGGGGTTGATAGACTCTACAGGGGTGCCTATACTGAAGTGGTAGACAAAACAATGTTGATTTTTGGGTGAAGAGGAAACCTATACACTTCATAAGCTTGAGAGAAGAAGATTTAAAACTGCTAACCAAAGCCGGCAAGGTGGAATCTATTTGGCAAGCCGATTTGACTGACATCCAAAGGTACTCATCGTACAATGACTGTTACCGATACAGTCTTTTTATACTTGGCGTCTTCTCCAGGTACTTATGGTTTATACTTGTCAAAAATAAATCGCCTGAAACAGTTGCTAAAGCTACAGAGTCGTGAATGTTAAAGGAAAATAGAATACCTGCCTATCTCTGTACAGATTTAGGGGAGGAATTTTTGGTCGAGCTTTTCAAAATATGCATCCAATTCTGTGTACATATAACGCTTCTTTAACCGATAGGGTACAGCGTACCATTAAAGAAAGCATGCATCTTTATTTAATGTACAAAAACACTTACAAATACATAGACATTTTGAGTAATCTGACATTGGCCCACAATCGTTCTGAACATCGCATGATTGGAAAATCTCTTAATGAAGTTTTAAAAAGAGGCAAGTATGCAGAACCGGTGAAAAAGAAAAGAGCCATCGGCTCCTCTATGATAGAACGTTTCAAAATCGACGATTACGTAAGGCTATCAAGATCCGGAATCAAGTTCAAGAAAGGGTTTAAACAAAGATGGACGCGGAAATTTTTAAAATTGGAGTCCTCAAACCTGAAGGCGAAGTGATGATGTACTATGTTTAAGATTTGAATGGTGAAAAAGTTGAGGGGGTTTTTATGGCGAGGAGATGTAGAAGGTAACATTTAATTTAGGAAAAAAGACATTTAAAACTGGAAAATTTTTAGGAAGCAAAGGTTCCGGAAAAAGAAAAATGTATCTGGTAAAATGGTTAGGTTATCCAGAGAACTTCAACTCCTATATAAAAGCTAGCGCAATAATGAAACTCAAATAGCATACATCATGTAAGCCGACCACTTCTACGTTACACTTCCCTCCTCTGCTTCGTTGGGGACGTATAGTAACAATACTCTGGCCAACTGTACAACTGATCTGTATCGGACTATCGAATTGGTGCGTTATACGTACAAGGTTGGTTTGTGTGTTTCAACTGACTAGCAAACTTTTAAGTATTAAGGAGAAAGTTGGTTTTTATGATGCTTAGAAAACGTGATGAATATGAAAAAGCGGGCGTGACATCGGATAAAACCAAATATTTGGTAATGAACGGTGATGTAAAGTACTTCGGCACAGAAATAACACTAGGACCGATACATTATGACAGTGTTGAGGAAATTATGAGAGACTTCATCAAGGGATTGAAAAAAATCAAACCTTATAGATGATCTACTTTTCGAAATCGTAAACAATGATGTCTCGGTACATACAGTACTAGGGTGTGTTAATTTGGGAGGTGAAAATTAATTTTTGCCAATTCCTTCACTGAGGGGTTTTAAAAATATGTTTTTGGATGTGAAGAATTCAAATCTGCTATTATTTTTGTGATTGCTCAACACTTAGCTTGGTAAATCTACGTTTGATTAAAAAGCACCTAAATTGCTCTCGGAAAACATTTATTAATTTTAGCTTCTCAAAATGTCAGGTAATGCTATAAAAATTTTAGTTTCTCTGCATAAAACATATCCTAGTAATCATAAAACAACATTAGAAAGTAATGACATCAGTAAAAAAAAATATTTAAACAACAAGTTTCATCAAGTCTTGCTTTGATTCGTTCTTGGACATCAGCCGCCGACTTGCTTCTTGGCCTCTGATATAGCCCTCACGTTTCTCATGTGTATACACCCTGCCTGCTGCCTCTGTGACTTGTTTCACACACCTCTCTATTGACTGAGCATAACAGGGCCACTGTGGAACTTGCATAGGCTTGTCAAAGAACTTCTTTACTTCCGCTGTAGTCAGTTTACATGTCAAAGGAGGTTCAAATACCCCGTCAGACCAGTCTGTCAGCTCCAACACGGAAGAAGCACTGGGGTTGATGGAAGGTGTCTTCCTGGGACGTACAGAAAGATCTCCAAGTGTGTCATCATCTCCACCCCTCATGTCAACAATCTTTTGGACACCAGCTCTCCTCTCCTCACTGTCATCTGAGCACAAGAGTGTCTGGATTATCATTTCGCTGAATGCATACCATGCTGAGCGCTTGATGGTTGGCAAAACAGCATCCACTACAGCCTTCTTTTGCAGCCTAACTAGCCGCAGCTGAAACAAGATGTGGCGTGGGCCTTCCACCCAAGAGTGTTTTACTTTGATGTTGAACCAACAGGGGTAGTACACACCAACAATGTATTCCACTATCAGTCTTAAGTTGTTGAGGGTTTTGCCTTTAAGGCCATGTTTTGAAACCCATATGCGACAAAGCCTGTTTGCTCTTGTCAACCACCTTGAATGGCTCACTGGACCAATTTCAAGAAGGGCCAGATTTGTGGGAAGTTCTCCTGTCCTTATGGCCTGTGTGATCCTATACCCGTACGCTTGATCAGTAGAGAGATCCTTTACGACATTGTCACTCAGTGAAGTAAGAGGCTCTCCAATTGAGAGTTTGGTGAATGAAGGATCAATTTCAAGTTCGGTTGCAGTGTCTAGCATCTTGCCAATGTTACCTGTCCACTTGTTGTTAGACAAGGTCTTCCCATCCAGTGCTGTGATCAAGTGTCGCAGGGGTAACTCGTTAGTGTGGAGGGCACAAACCAACCAGATCAGCTTACGGCAAAGCTTGACCTCTACCCAATGCATGGAACCACCCTCCCAGCCAGTGTTAACATTTGTAGAATCACCTCCAATGGCCTGCAGGCTTTTATCAATGCCCTTCTTCTTCATGAAATCTACAAGATTATCAGCAATAACTTCAGCAGGTTTTTTTCTCGTTGAGCCTTTCTCAGGAGTGAAGTGGTAGAGATATCTTCCACCTGGCTCAATGCACACAGAATAATGCTCTTCTTTGATGATGCTGGGGAACTGACGATCTGAATTGTCTGCTTTCAGCATAACTTTAGTTGTATCTTGATGGCCGTCAAAGAAGATGCAGTCAATTTCACCCTTCTTACAAAGATCATCAAATTCCTGATCCAGGGATCTCATAACTTTTTCTTGGGCCCTCTTGACTTTATTGTGATCAACTACAAGTCTCTTGTCTTCTTCAGTGATCAAGCCAGCATCCATAAAGGCAGCTGTGGCACGCAGGCCAACACCATATCTGATGCTATGCATAGCAACATTAGGTATTTCTAATGTGTTGTACTCTGGCTTTTTATTGGAAGTTGAAGACGTGCTTGGTATTTCTAATGTCACTTCATAACTTCCATCCTTTCCATCTTGAGCATCAGCTATTTGTTCTTCATTTTCATCATCAGAGAAAATTATTTCATTGATGGCATTGAAACATCCTGCTTACTTGTCTGCTTATATTCAGCAAGCCTTCTTCTTTCGTCTTCTTGCCGCTTCTGCTTTTTGACTTGTCTGTTGTGCTCAGGTTGATCTGGCAAGCCAATCTGATGTGGTCCAATAGAACCAGACTTGTCTCTCTGACCTTTAATGAAAGCAAGTTCCTTCACAGGGATCTTCATCTCCTAGGGCATGTACAGTTAATGTGAGTTTCGTTTTTGCAACCAGCATCTGCATGGCAGCCAAATTCAGAGCAGAGAACAATTTTACACTTGCAACTGAGGATGTCAAAAAGCTTGTCAAGTTTTGCAATGAAAGCCTCTTTGACATGTAGCTTTCCTCTCCCAAGAGATATGTTTTTGGCCTGCTCCCAGCTCTCTTGGATCTTGTTTAAGATTGTGACTCGTGAATTTACAACGGGGGCTACAAAAGAAGTTTGCTCGTTCCCACTTTTCAAGCACTTTAGGGTAAATGTCCTTTGCAAGACTGGCTGCTGGGTAGTTTCTCACATCCTCACCACTTTGCTCTCTTAGCAGTAGCCCATATTTCAGAACGTCTCGCAGAGTTGGAAGTTCAGAGGGCAACAACTCTCTACCAGTTCCAATTAGGTTGCTCATATGTGTGAATGTCCCCAGTCTTGTCCTCCTTTTAGAAGCCATTGTAGGTCAATTCCCACTGGTTAGGATGGTAGCACTGACGGACAAGTAATCTTCAGCACACTGATGAATATGTTTCAACCTGTGAAATAAGCAAAAACAGCAGTGCATTATATATACAGCATATATAATTATTAATATAATAATTATTATATAATTCCACAAAAAAGTCGAAAAAGTCACTATTTTTATGTAGCTTCTTACCAAGCAAAACTAAATTATATTAAATTAACAAAAATATCTTTAGAATTCCTAAGTTATGCTGCAACTTTTTAGAACCCCTCATGTTTGGAATTTGAAAGTTGAAAAATTCGACACACCCTAATACAGTACTCTCTTGTTAAGATCAGAGACGAGTAGAAGTATTAAAGACAAAAAAGTGCTCAATATTCTACCTGAAAGCAGATATAGTTTAGCCATCCAGAGACACTTTTCACGCGTTACCGTATGATATGCTTAGTTTATTGTTCAAATAAAATTGGAGAGTTTGATCGATAGAGGTCCTCCTCCTCCTCCTCCTTCTCCTCCTATGTGTTACAGTTACAGTAATACTGTGAACATCAGCTTGTGGGGGACAATCAGGTGCGATTGCTACGCACTGTGCATATACCCGATCATCGAGGAAAAAGTTGGAGCATAACGTATGATAAACTTCATTATGTCAAAGTTACTTCTAACCTACTAAGCAGTAATGCAATACATATAAGAACGGTAGAATGTAAACACTACCTATTCGGTTATGGAAGCTCAACAGTGAAACTTCTTTTACAACGTGCTACTGAATGACATAAAAGCCTTTTACCTTTTACTGTGCTGTGAGATATCAGGTGGAAGCGGCCTCGGATCGATTTTTTCATGTACTGTATACTACAGACGGTTGTCCCTTTACTAAGATGTGGGGGTCAGATATCTTGGTCGGAAGGCAGTACAATCGGGTCTTAATACGGTTGAAGATGTAACGGCTGGTGTTAAACGAAAAGAAGCTTTGGAAAAACAATTACGACGTACACGGAATGAGATTAAAGATGCTAAAAGGGAAATGCGTAGTATAGGATTAAAAAAGAAAACAGTTACAGGGAAGGAGAAAAAACGCATTGTAGAGAAGAAGAAGCAGAAGAAAAATAATCAGGCTTCATCTCGAGGTATTAAACGCAAAAGACGCTAAAAAAGAGGTTCTAAACGTAGGAAACCTGCGGTGGACTAGTTTTAACTGGTATTTGCTAAACCTGATACAGATGTCTCTCATAGGTAATTGTGTACTTCAAGTGAGAGATAGGGCTAATAAGCACTTCTAAACATTTCAATATAGCACATTTCATACATCCACATAGCCTAGAATGCAGCAAATCAGAACGCTCTCTCTCTCTCTTTGATCTCCCACCAACACATATATCTATTTCAGAATTTGACTTTATCAGTTAACCCACTCAACACTGTTGCCTCGTCGACTCGCCTATAGAATTCGTTATACCTAGCGATGGCTCATACTTTTACGACCCCAGCAATATACAGTATAAATGTATGCCAAACTCCGAATAGTACACTCAGACGAAACAGATTGTGAACGTGGCTGAGCAATCTATCCGAAACTAATTTCTTACGTTCAGTAATTATTCAGTGCGATGTATACCTAAACCAGACGAATATTTCATCAGGAGCTACTTATTACTATTATAGAGCTTACTTGGTAAATGCGCTAAATTTTTCCAAAGATGCAAAATAGACCAATTTGTTGGCTGAGGGCTATTATACCCCTGAATCTGAAAATACTTTAAAAAGTAACTAAAAAATCTAAAAAGATTTAGGACTACTATGGTCGATTACACATTGATCTGTCGCTCCAGAAGAAATTACTCCTGAATTGGGTTGATATGAAGATTAAAATTGCATGAGCGGTCCCAGAGAATCTCTTCGAAAAATGTTTTTGCTCTTTCTGGGCTCAACTCTATGAATGTGTAAGGTCCTGATGGTGTTCCTCCTGTTGTTCTCAACAACTGTGCTTCAATGCTGACACCCATCCTACGCCAACTCCTTCGTCTATGTCTCTCATCTGGTACTTTTACTTCCGACTGGAAGTTCGCTTTCATTCAACTTGTCCCAAAGAAGCATGACCGCTCTCAACCCTCCAACTATCGTCCAAATGTTTTAAACACCTCTTGTATCACAGTCTTCTTTCAGATCGTCAGTATGGGTTCCGCAAGGGACGCTCAACTTGCGATTTTCTTGCATATCTCCCTGACTCTTGGTCATCCTCCTTTCGGGATTTTGTTGAAACTTTTGTATTGCGTTAGACATATCAAAACCTTTTGATGGAGTCTGGCACAAATCTTTAATTTCCAAACTGCCCTCCTTCGGTTTCTATCTTTCTATATGTGCCTTCATCTCTAATTTCCTTTCTGGCCGATCTATAGCTGAGGTTGTAGATGGGCACTGTTCTTCTCCTAAAGCTATTGACAGTGGTGTTCCTCATGGTTCTGTCCTGTCACCCACTCTTTTCCTTTTATTTATTAATAATCTTTTAATTCGCATTTCCTGTCCTATTCACTCTGCCGATGATTCCACTCTTCACTTCTCCACCCGTTTCCCAAAGCGTCCTTCACAGCAGTCACTTCATTATTCGCGTAGGATGGCTATGGGACACCTGACCTCTGATCTTTCTGCTATATCTGATTGGGGCAGAGCAAACCTTGTTTGTTTCAGTGCCTCAAAAACTCAGTTCCTCCATCTGTCTACTTGTCACAATCTTCCATATGACTATCCCCTTACCTTCAACACACACAACTAAATCCTTCCACTTCTAACATTCTTGGCGTTTCCTTTTCTCTTGATCTTTCGCGGAAAGATCACATATACTCTCTTTCTGAAACAGATTCTAAGAGGTTAGGTAGGCTGTACCGGTTCCGCAGTTTCTTCACCCCAACTCAGTTGCTGTCTTTGTACGGTGGTTTTGTTGGCCCCTGTATGGAGTATGCTTCTCATGTGTGGGGTGGCTGAACCCACACAGCCGTACTTGACCGAGTGGAATCAATGGCTTTTCGTCTCATTATTTCCCCGTTTCTTACTGACTGTCTTCAGTCTCTCTTTTCGCCGCAATGTTGCCTTACTCTCTCTTTACTATCGCTATTATAACGGGCATTGCTCTTCTGAACTCTCTAACAGCTTGCCTCCTCCTTTAAGGAGAGAACGCAGCACCAGACTTTCTACACTTTCTCACTCTTTTTTTTTGTCCAACTCTCAAATGGAACGTTTAATCGGTATTTTCAATCTTTCAGCTACTCAACCAGTGAATTCTAGTATGACAGTGTTTGAATACATGGTATGAGAGTATTTGGGTTAAGACTGTGTTTGCATGGTTTGCATGGTTTTGCTTCTTTTCATCTTTTACCCCTTTCCTATGCTCTTCGACTATTTTTCCGACTTGTTGGCAGTGGCCGGAGGATGATGATGGTGAGTCGTTCTCTCTCTTTTTCTGAATGAATGTTAACCCATGAATGATAGGTTTTGCTACTTACATAACCCCTTATTCTCTTCTTTTAACCCCCTACTCTCTTCTTTCTCTCGGGCTAACCTTAGAGTGGATCTTAGGGTCTTTGTTAGCCTTAGTTTCTGTAAATCTGTAGATCTTCTTCAATCCATCTTTCCTCCTGTAAATGACCTCCTATATTTGAAACGCAGATTGTCTCTGCATCTCGAAAACCCTGGACCTTGATTTTGGCTCTCTTCTTCTTCTGTCGGGGGGCGGGCATCTTTGCGGGCATTTGCCCTTGGCTTCTCCTTCCTTCATAAAAAACTGCCACTGTCAGGAATTCGCACCAAACATTTTTTACTAGGAGCATTCCTTATACGTCCCTCACCCCATTAAATTTGAAACATATACAAATTGATAATAATAGAATATGCACAAAGTAATTGAGCAGTTATACTTTCATACTGTACTAATTCAAACAGTTTTATACTTACGCTTTTGAGTTTTTATTTCATAGCTTTAAAACAGTGAAAGAAAAATGTGGATTATAATTTGCACAAAAGAACTATCTTTATTACGTGCAAACTGCTATAATACACTCTATACTATATACAGGGTGTACATAAAGTCAGGATCTATTTTTGTGAAGCACTTGGAAATTATATGGAATTCAATCATAAAATGATAAAGTGGTAACATTTATTAAATAATTAAGAGTAGGATTCGACGTGACGCCCATCAGTATCCCTGCACAGCTCAAATCGTTCCGCAGCATTTCTAAACACATTCTGGGGCATTTGCGGGGTTATGTTATCTGCAGCAGTTCGTATACGTGTACGTAAGTTTTCAAGACTCGTAATCTTCGTCTGATAGACGTGCGATTTGTTAAAGCCCCATGCAAAGAAATCTAAAGGGGTTAAATCTGGCGATCTCGCTGGCCAAGGTCTGTTGCTTCCGCGTCCGATCCAGCGATTTGGAAAACGTCCATTTAGATAATCCTGAACAATTTTGGCATAGTGACAAGGAGCACCATCATGTTGATAGACGACGGTACTAACAATCCTATCCCCGTCGTCTATCAACATGATGGTGCTCCTTGTCACTGCCAAAATTGTTCAGGATTATCTAAATGGAAGTTTTCCAAATCGCTGGATCGGACGCGGAAGCAGCAGACCTTGGCCAGCGAGATCACCAGATTTAACCCCTTTAGATTTCTTTGCATGGGGCTTTATCAAATCGCACGTCTATCAGACGAAGATTACGAGTCTTGAAAACTTACGTACACGTATACGAACTGCTGCAGATAACATAACCCCGCAAATGCTCCAGAATGTGTTTAGAAATGCTGCGGAACGATTTGAGCTGTGGAGGGATACTGATGCGCGTCACGTCGAATCCTACTCTTAATTATTTAATAAATGTTACCACTTTATCATTTTATGATTGAATTCCATATAATTTCCAAGTGCTTCACAAAAATAGATCCTGACTTTATGTACACCCTGTATAATGTATACTATATACACGCAGAAACATTGGCTTGAACAAGCGCCTAGAACATACGAAGGATGATCAAAAAGTTCTCGGCATGACCTAGATGTATTGTGCATTTTGAGATCAAATTACCCATACGTACTACAACTATTATTAAATGATTAATTATTATTAATTATTATTAATTATTATTATTATTATTATTATTATTATTAATTATTATTATTATTATTATTATTATTATTATTAATTATTATTAATTATTATTAATTATTATTATTATTAATTATTATTATTATTATTATTATTATTAATTATTATTAACTATTATTATTGCCGGCTTGCTCGATCAGGGTGGGCTGATCGGCTAAACAACAACAACAACAACTATTATTAAATATGTGTATAAAATATAAAAACACTAATTAAAATATTTTTTTGTTTTACAGGTTGTAATATAAAGCAATATGATAAACTTTATGAAAATGGACGAATTTGAACTATGCGCTGTCATTAAATATCTCTCTATGAAGAATATGACTCTCCAAAACGTTTTTGAAGATATGCAGCACACATTAGGAGACTGTGCCCCATCTTATTCTACTGTTAAAAAGTGGTGTGCGGAATTCAAACGGGCAACACGTCGATCAAAGATGATGAACAGTCTGGACGGCCATGAACATCAACTTCTGAAGGAAATATCCAAAAAGTCAATGATCTTGTCATGAATAATCGCCGACTTAGTGTTCGATTTGTAGCTGAGAATGTCGGCATTTCATTTGGCAGCACTCATTCAGTATTAACATTTTGGACATTTTCTTTCAAATTAAAGGTTAAAAATGTGTCTGCAAGATGGGTGCCACGAATGTTGACTGACAACCAGAAAAGAGCTCGAGTTCAAATTTCAAGACAATGTTTGGACCTTTTCCAGCAAGATCCAGAAGAATTTGTATCTAGGTTTATTACAATTGATTAAACATGGATTCATCATTTCGATCCAGAGACAAAACAACAAAGCATGTCTTGGAACTACCCGTCCTCACAAACTCCAAAGTTATTTCGTGCTGTGGCATCAGCTGGCAAGGTCATGGCCTCTGTTTTCTGGGATGCAAAGCGAGTTCTGTTCATTGACTACCTTGATAAAGGAGCCACCATTACAGGTGATAACTATGCATGGCTAATGAGAAAACTGCGATACATTGTTTAGAAAATGGGATTGAGTATGGAAATAAAATAAACTGTAGGTTCGTAAATTCCTAGAATTGGTTCAACCCTTACTTCATTTCACAATGTGGTTACTTCTTAATTATTCATCTAAATTATCCACGATTTAAAGGAAAAATATAAAAGTTATATTATAATGTCGGCTTAGGGGGAAAACACAAAACTCGCATAGTACATGTAAATCGTCTCCCGCCCCCCAAAAAAATAAATATGAGAATGGAGACATTGCCAACAACAAATGTATTTCTATCACAAGAGCCTGCATTCTTAATGGCCATACCTGTACAATCAGTAACTGGTACCATGAAACAATGTACATTGACATAAAAAGTTATCCACTTTTCTAGCCTTCAAGGATGCGAACTCATGGATGACCTGGTCATAGTTAAGAGAATTAGATAGGCAAAATTCAGTGGATATAATAGCAAGATCTGACAAGTGCTCCTGGTGCATTGCGGACCGGAGATAATTTTTTATTAATTTAAGCTTTCTGAAAGTACGTTCACAGGAAGCGACAGTAACTGGTGGTGTAAGAAAGATACGAAGGGCAATTTCAATGTTATGGGAGACATCCTCGAGAGAATAATAATGTATTAGATTTGAGAGGTCCAGTGGGTATAGTTCACCTAAATTTGAATCTAATACTTCTGCCTGGAATTTGAAACACACTATTTCTGATACAAATTCTATTGCTTCAGAATCTCCTGAGTATTTAATTAAGTGAAAGGTTCGCTGCACTTTTCTTTAGTAGTTCCACAAGCACTGATAGCATGAAACTGCCAGTGAGGAAGGAAAAGTCATTGACATCTCAATTTGCCACTGTATTTTTGTAATAATGCTATCTAGCACAGCGTTACATTCTCTTTGAAACTCTGCTTGGAGTGTCAGCAGAGGCCCTTCATCTTCTGCTAGCTCTGATGACATACGCGTCTTCTTTCATTGTCTCTTCTCTGGAAAGTTAGATTCAGTATCCAGTTGCTCTGCAGTCTTCTTTGTTTTCCCAATCGTTTCTTCGACACCTTTATTCTGCAGTTCTGTGATAGATTTCACTAGCCTACTCAGCATTTTTGCAGCTTCATCAATTACTAAGATTTGCTTTGCATACTGCTGTTGATGCGATAAATATGACTGAGTATCTTCCACCAAACATCTAAAAGGCAGAGAAAGGTGAAGTCAATTTGTTTTAGCAAGCCTTTAGTACCCATTTACAGTGTCAGCATTCAGAGTGACATTATCTGATATATCTTGCGAAGCATGATAAACTTAAGACATTTCGTGGTAAAGTGACGTCACTGCCTGCTTCTTGGGTGACCACCGAGTTACACAATGCCATTTTAGAGTTGTCCTTAACAATGACATAAGTCTCTCCCACCTTGTTGTCGAGTCTGAGTACACGAAAATTTTTTGAGAGTACCAAAGAATGTAATCATTACTGGTGACACTTCAGCTGCATGCACACCAACAACATTTAGAATGTGGGCAGCAGATGGTACAAATCCAGCCAATTCATTAATGTCATTGATTTTAGTTTAAACTCCATTATACTTGCCTGCCATATTGTCCCATAATCGAAGCCCTGACCCCTACAGTCTTCTCTTCGTAATCCATCGAGTTTGTTTTCTGTGATTTCTGAAACTAGCCCATGACCATTTTTTTCAAGACTTTCAATGAATTCAACGAAACTCTCCTCGACTGAACACTGATTACCATCTATCTATTCTGACATACGTAATGGTTTCCCTCATTTGTTCTTTATAGGATACATCTGGTGTGAAGTCAAACATAATGGAATAGTATTTGGCCTCTTTTACTCTAGTTATGATTTCTTGTCGGACTTTTTCTCCAAGAATAGCAATTAATTCATTCTGAATCCTAGGAGACAAGTAACTTGTTGATATTTTCCTTGTTTTGATGATCTCAATATGTTGTGCAATTACAGTGTTATAATGACTGATCAGCTCCACTGTGATCAAGAAAACTCCACATTCTGGTTCTCCAATAAAGTCAGAGGTGCCTCTGAGAGCCAAATTATTTTTTGCACAAAACATTATGATATCGACCAATACCTTGAGAATGTGGCGCCATTTCTGTGTTCTCCTTTCTCACTAGCTCTTCGTCAATGGTTTTTTCCTTCATTTAAGCGTTTTTTCCAGCTCCTTCCATCGTATTTTCTTTGTCTTGGGTTATTTTTTAATGCTCTGCTATTCTTGGGCTTAGATGCCGCCAATCACAAAAATCTTGAGCAAGATTGGAGAATCCACAGCTGGTTCCATTTGGAAACAATAAACAGGCAAAACAGAACAATGGCTTTGTTAAATTGCTATACAGCATCCATTTTCGTTGAACCTTTTTACCATTTGGGAGATTTTTGTAAAACTATTCGCTACTAAAATACCATCTTCGGTAGTAGAAGTGCCATGTTCGATTTGCTCACGGCCATGTTGAACCAACAAACATTTAATATGCTCAGTTATTAATGGCTACGTAACAGGATCATCAAACTGAATTATCTGAATCGTCTGTGCATTTTCATCAGAAGATCTTGGTTTAATGCATGTGTCGACTTCAGGATGGTCGGCCTACTGGAACCATCTTTGTCTGAATGATCTGAATCATTGATGCCACGTTCCTGAAACCTCGATGTGCTATGACGAGATTCATCAACTAACGATCTGCTTGAAGCGTCATCCTGGTTCTCCGCCGTTTCTTTACACGGCCGATCATATCCTGTTTCTTCAGTTATGGAAAGCCACTTTGCCCACTGACGAGACAGCTTGCGATCTGATTCTTCATGTTATATTCTCAACTTTCTATATGCAGCACCTGATTTTTGGGGTCCCATCTTATAGCAATAATAGGCTATACAATCTATTACCTAGAACAAAGAAGAATTGTTATTGATATAATAATAATTGATATAAATGAAAAGGGATATAAAATGGAATGTTAACATTAATGGTATGTCAAAACTACGAGGTGTGTTCAAAATGTTCCCGAACTGGTTATGCTGCGCGCGCATCACGCGCGTCATGTGATGCATGTTGTAGTGTGACTAAGTCTGTGTCCAAAGACGGTTACCGCTTGTTGATATCGTATTTTGTTCTCTCGATATTTACTGTTTTGTGAAGTCAATTTGTATATTTTGTCGCATTTTGTGCATAAGTAGGGATTTGTTGTTTGCACATCTTAAAACGTCCGTAGCTCCGCAACGGTTGGAAATATCAGGTTGCAACATAAATTCTGCTCGATTAGAAAACGGACGATAGATAATAGAATAACCTCAAGATAATGTGAAATAGTTTTAGAAATGTTGCAAAATACACGCGGCGACAGGTTCGCACATGTTTTATCACGATACAGAATGACTTAGGCTAGTGTAGGTTTAGGCTAGTGTAGGATTAGGCTAATGAATATTTTCTCTGGTGTTTTTCATACAGTTACAACGCCACCCCCTACGATATTACAGTAATTGTAAAAACATGAAGCCCACGAAAGAGCATATTCGACAAGTGATGCTCTATGAGTTCCATAAAGGATCTGAAGCTAGTGAATCCGCAAAAAACATTCAAAGAATTTTAAAAAATGAGGTTGTGAGCGAATGGATGTGCAGGAGATGGTTTAAGAAGTTCAGAAATGGAGACTTCAGTCTGTAAGATTATCAACGAACAGGACGACCAAATGAGTTAGATGAAGAATTGCTGGAAGCAACAGTGGAATAAAACCCAACGGTAACTGTAAGAGAACTTGGCCTGCAACTCGGCGTTAGCCATATGACCATCGTCATTTGAAGCTGTAAGGAAAAGTAGTGAAGGTTGTAAAATGGGTTCCGCATGATTTTTCACAAGCGAAACTTCAACATCGAATCGATATTTGCACATCACTGCATTCTCGGCAACTGCAAGCACCGTTTTTGAACCGGATCGTCACTGGGGATGAAAAATGGGTCCTCTATAACAATATTAAGCTTATAGGAAGATATTAAGAATTTCAATTAACTTAATTTTATGTAATCATAATCAGTAGGCCTATCCAAATTTCAATGACATTTCTTTTGTTCACAGGTCCACAGGATGAGTCACAAAGAAATCAGAACCCGAAGCAAATCAAGTTTCACCTAAGTCATTTGGTGGGGATTAGAAGTGAACTTCCCCCTGCTGAGCTGCCCACAGACAGAGATCTGCTGAAGTATGGTTTGTTGAGGAGAGAGATGAGTGAGTGAGGAAGACAGGAGGAATTACCCAGTTAATGACCTGATTAACAACGGCATTGCTCCAGGGCTACTGGCTCAGTGGAGAAAGGCCAACGCTCTATTCACAGGACCTGCAATCAACACTGAGGTCAGGATCAGGGCTAAAGTGAAGGCACTGTGATATGAGGCAGTAAAGGTGTCCATTGGTAATGTGAAGCTAGAGGTCAAAGATAGGTTCATGATGAAAGTGAACAAATTTGTGGATATCCTGACCTGTCACTGTGTGATCAGGAGCTGCAGTGAGCTTGGGTGCAACCCTATCTGCAACAGTGAAGTTCACATTGACTGCAGCTGCAGGAGCGAGCAGAAGATACCAGTGCAGGAGCTTGCCTCCATTAAAGGTCAGAGAGAAAAGGTGGGCAGTGTGGGGGCACACCAGATGGGTTTAGCTGATCACCCTAAGACCAGGAGACAGGAATCAGTGCTGCAGAGACAGGAGCAGAGAAGGAAGGCCGAGGAGAAGAGGAGGAGGAAGGCAAAGGAGTCAGCCAAGAAAGAAGAGGAGTTGAGGGAGGAGTCACTGCTGGTCCGCTGGAGATGGAGTTGGAGGAGACTGGAGATATACTGGAGGAGGCAGGGAGGAGAGAGGAGGACGAAGATTTCATACCAGAGGCTGCGACAACTTCTTCCTTGCCTGTGGCTAAGAAGAAGAAATACAACACAACATATCACCAACATAGCTCTGGCTAGCTTGAGACATCACACTGGGCTGAGAGAGACTGCAGAGATTGCCACTGCTGCCTGGATTGATGCTGGTCTTATCACAGAGTTTGACACAGCACTGGTGATTGACCACAACAAGGTGAGGAGGGCTCAGGAGAGACTGACCAAGGAGCTGGTCAAGAAGTTTGATGAAGAGATTAGGGAAAATGGCATCACCTGCATCTTCTTTGATGGGAAAAGAGATGACACCAAAGTGATGATGGAAGCTGAGGGCAGTGACAGGCAGTTTCTTGGCCTCATTAAAGAAGAACACTACACAATGTGCATTGAACCAGGTGGGAAATATTCGTGGCATTTTGTATCAGAGGAAGCTGCAGAGGAGAGAAGTCATGCTGAGGTCATTGCTGATCATCTGGTGAACTGGCGAAGAGGGCGAGGAGCAGACAAGACCGTTTTGGCCATAGGAGGTGACAGTACTAATGTGAATACTGACTGGGAGGGAGGAGTAATGCATTATGTGAAGGCCAAGCTTAGCAGGAAGTTGGTGTGGATTGTCTGTGACTTGCACACTGGGGAGCTGAGTCTCAGACACCTGGTGACTGCACTGGATGGCCAGACATTGAGCAACAAGTGGTCTGGGCCCCTAGGGAAGATGTTAGACACTGCCACTGAGCTGCAGATCAACCTAAACTTCACGAGAATCACTGTTGGTCCTCCTCTACCCCATCTCAGTCAGGAGGTAGTCAAGGACCTCAGCACAAACCAATCATATGGCTACAGAATCATCACTGCCATCAGATCGGGAGAGGTACCTCAGAGTCTAGCTCTCCTGGAGATTGGGCCAGTCTGTCACAGTAGGTGGGTCACCACGGCTCTATGGTTTCTGCAGATTGTGGATTTCCAAACATGGGCTGAAGGGTAGGAACCTGAAGAATCTGAGGATAATTGTGGAATTCATAGTGGGAGTCTACATGACAAACTGGTTCAACATCAAGTTAAATCACAGTTGGGTGGAGGGTCCCAGGCATGTTCTGTACCAGCTGGAGCTGCTCAGAAGTCAGAAGAAGGAGGTGATAGGAGTAGTGATGCCTACAGTGAAAAGATCAGCCTGGTATGCACACTCTGAGGCTGTGCTCCAGGCCATGCTGTGCAATGAGGTGGAGGAGGAGAGGAGGGAGGCACTGAAGAGGATACTGGAAATCAGAGGTGAAGGAGATGAGGACACACAGGTAGGAGACTGCAGTGTCAGACCCAGGAAGACTCCTGACATCAACCCAGATGCCACCAAACTCTTGGAGCTTATTGACTGGAACTCTGGCGTGACTGAGCCTCCTCTGACCTGCTCCCTCACCACTGCTGCAATCAAGGAGTTTCTGGATAGACCAATGCAAGTTCCTGCATGGCCCTCACACACACAGTCAGTAGAGAGGTGTGTAAGGATGACAACTGAAGCAGCACAACATATTTACTCACAAGAGAGGAGGGAGGCGTACATCAGTGGCCAGGTGGCCAGTAGGGAGCTCATGTCCAGGAACAAGAGCAAGGCAGACATGGCATCCTTGGCAAAGTTCAAGAAACCTATCTATATTTCTACATTTTAATATTGAAATACAATCAAAATATCTTTAATTGTATGTAATGTATGTAAAATGTAGTTATATACAATAAAAAAATACTTGCAAAAATTGCTGAATTTTCGTAAACTTCAACTTCAAATATAAGTAGCTAGGAGTGGTCAAATCTGGATTTTAAAGCCATATTTCGATTTAGCACATAAAAATGCATCATTTGGTCACTAGTAGTCTTTGTAAATCTAAAGATTTCACTTTGCTCCCTAAAATTGACAGACCCTATTAATCATGTAATCATGTTAAATTTTGTAATGTTCATTTTTTGATACATTCTCTCTTAGTTGTAAAAGATAAAGTCATAACTCCCCAAAACTCTAAATTAGCAAATGATTTTAAATTGTAAGCATTTAATTTTGGCTCGTATGCATGTTTAATGTACAGGGTGTCCCAGAATTAACTATCTATTTCAATGAAATCGGACAAATTTTTTAAAAACACTTTTATTTATGTTTATCATGTTTAATATGTGTTAAAAATGTATAAATTTCTAAATTTTTTTCATAATTTTATTTTCATAATTTTTTCATAGTTTTTCATAGTTTTATTTTATTCTCTTTCAGAACCCTATTAATAATGAATACACAAGAACGCATCTTTGTTGTAACATCCCGTATCAAAGGAATGCAATGTAATGAAATCAGAGAAAAATTTACAAGAAGATTCCACAGAACCGGTCCTACAGACAAAGCGATTCGTGAACTTGTGAACAAATTTAAAAGAACTGGATCCGTACACGACGAGGTGGGAAGAGGACGCCCAAGGACAGCACGTAACAGTACCGAACAGGTACGACAATTGTTTGAGGATGAACCAACAACTTCGGTTAGGGAGGCCGGTCGAAGACTCAACATATCCAAGACAACAGTTCATAGAATCTTGCGTTCGACACTGATGAAAAAGGCTTATCACATTCAAGTACTGCATGCCCTAAATGAAGAGGATTATCCAAATCGAGCAGCAAGGTGTGCAGAAATTGTGGATCAAATCGAAAATGAAAGTTTATTGGATAACATCTTATTCAGTGATGAGGCGACTTTCCACACGTGTGGTAAAGTCAATCGACACAACTGTCGTATCTGGTCCAATGAAAGACCGTCTGAAGTCATAGAATGGCAAAGAGACTCTCCAAAAGTTAACGTGTTGCTTGGAATGACCAAATCCAAAATTTATGGCCCATTCTTCTTTGCGGAGGCAACTGTAACAGGTACCGTCTACCTTGATATGCTTCAGCAGTTTCTCGAACCACAGCTTCTTGATGATGGCATTCTTGATAATGTTGTGTTTCAACAAGATGGAGCACCATGTCATTATGCTCTAATTGTTCGAGAATACCTCAACAGACGCCTTCCGAATCGGTGGATTGGACGTGGAGGACCTCGACCTTGGCCTCCGCGTTCTCCGGATTTGACACCCCTGGATTTCTTTGCATGTGGTTTCATAAAAACAAAGGTTTATCGCCAAAAGATCAATAGTTTAGCTGAACTTAAAGAACGCATCCAGTTGGCAGTGCGGGAGATAACACCTGAAATGCTTCAAAATGTGTTTCGCAGCGCTGAGGATAGATTTGAAATTTGCAGAGATACAGACGGTGCACATGTTGAAACTTCTCAATAAAGTTTTGACTTATGATTTATAAATCTATTTGTTTTTGTATCATAATTTAGTAATAAACACAAAATTATGTCAGTTTTTATTAAATTTGTCCGATTTCATTGAAATAGATAGTTAATTCTGGAACACCCTGTATAATAAAATGCCTATTTCAATTTCCATTTTTAGTGAGCTCGGCAAATCATTGTAACATCAGATTTGTCAATATGTTGTTTAAAAGAAAAATATGACTTCATCTTCAAATATCTTGTTTGTCTGGCAGTATGTTTTTACAGCCAAAATTTACCTTTATCTTCAAATATTTTGCAAAAAAATTTCATCCTTTTGAGAATAAAAAACAAAATAAGTCAACATTAAATAATAATGATGGCACCAAATTATTAGTAAATATACACTTGTAATTTTTCAAATTATCATTCTGATTATTGTGATCTGACCTAAAGGCTGAAATCTTATCTGTAATATTTCAGAAGCAGTAAAATTCAGTCAGGAGATCTCTTTGTCTTCTCCTTTGAGCCCTGCTTTCTCCAGAGAACTTAGTTCTGAAATAGAATAAATAATTTCCCGATACGCAACAAAAAGAATCGGGGAACCGTCAGAGAATTTAGTAAGTTTTCACAGAATCCTCCGATCCACTACAATAAAAAATCGGAGTGTAGTATAAAAGAAACTACTGCGATTCCCTACATGGGGAGAAAATCCGTTGCTGCCACCTCACCAGAACTCCCGTCAACCTTTAACCACCCAAGGCCATAGACAGAGGGTTAACATATATATAACAGGATATATAATTGCCCTGTTCCTGCTGCCAGGATCATCAGACGGTGGTTTCAGGAACAACGAAATGTCGAGCTACTAAACTGGCCCACCAAGGTGGGTGACCTAAACCCCATTGAAAATGTGGTTAAAGCTTGGGAGCCTGGACAAGAGCGGAGATCTCGGCACCTGCTACAACACACCATAGCAGAGTGGGAACTTTTCCGCAGAACCCACAAGTCATCTACAATTACGTGGCATCTGTTCCGAATAGGCTATGAGAGGTCATTAATAATAATGGAGGATGGACGAAGTATTGAGTAACTGTGCGTAATACTTAATTGTGAATTGTGATGTTGTAAATATATATTTATTTACTTGAACAATTGTCAATTCCTTATAATTTGAATATTATGTTTTGTATATTCTTAAGAAAATCCCTAAATTCACTTGATTCATGTTTATTTTTGTAATAAGAAATTGAACTGTTATCATTATCTCTCCATGTATAGCCCTTTTCCTGGATAATCAATTGTTGATGCTGCATGGACTTTAAACAGAAATGTTATTGCCTGGAGGAAAAGTCACATCAAAATCTTATGATTGAAAGTTTTTAAAGTGTTCCACGTTTTTGAAATAACCTAACTACTCTATTCCCCAAATTTAGGAATAATACATGAATATAATATACAGTCGCCCTAGCATAATCACCAAAGCTACAGTGAACAATATACTATTTATTCAGTCCTTGGTTTTCAAAAAATAAAAGTATTACTATGAGAACACCCGAGAGGGGAAGGAGGAGAGGGAGGGAGTGAGGGTGTGGGACGGTGGTTTAAGAGGGACTACAACATCTCAGAGAGGGTGGCGGGGAACTATTGCAGGTGACTGTACAAATAAGCAACAACAGAGTGGGGGTAAAGAAACTGCTGTGGTGGCACAGCACAATTAACCTTTTAGAAGTTGTTTTGGAAAGAAAACATATATGATCTTTCAGGTAAAGACCACGATAAAAGGAAACGCCAACAATGTTAAAAGAAGAGTAAGGATTCAGTTGTGTGTTGTTCAAGGTAAGGGGATAGTCGTGTGGAAGTTTATGTCGCGTAGACATATGGAGGAACTGAGTTTTTGAAGCAATCAGAGATAGCAGAAAGATCAGAGGTCAGGTGCCTTATAGCTGTCCTACGCGAATCATAGAGTGACTGTTGAGAGGGACGCTTTGTAAAGTGGGTAGAGAAGTGAAGAGTGGAATCATCGGCATAAGAGTGAATAGGACAGGAAATGCGAATTAAAAGATCACTAATAAATAAAAGGAAAAGAGTGGGTGACAGGACAGAACCCTGAGGAATACCACTATTAATAGCTTTAGGAGAAGAACAGTGGCCATCTACAACCGCAGCTATAGATCGACCAGAAAGGAAATTAGAGGTGAAGGCACAGATAGCAAGATAGAAACCGAAGGGGGGCAATTTCGAAATTAAAGTTTTGTGTCAAACTCTATCAAAAGTTTTCGATATGTTTAGCCAATAGCAAACGTTTCGCGAAATCCCGAAAGGAGGATGACCAAGCGTCAGAGAGATATGCAAGAAGACCGCCAGTAGAGCGTCCCTTGCGAAACACATACTGACGATCTGAAAGAAGATTGTGAGAAGAGAGGTGTTTAAGAATCTTCCTATTATTATGATTTTTTTTTGGCAGGAAATAGGGGCCAAGGGCAAATGCCGGCTACAGCGCCCCGCAAAAGGGATAGGTTCAAAAACTTTAGAAAGGCAAGAAATCAAAGCAATTGGACAATAGTTGGAGGGTTGAGAGCGGTCACCTTTCTTTGGGACAGAGTGAATGAAAGCAAACTTCCAGCAGGAAGGAAAAGTACCAGATAAGAGACAAAGACGAAAATGTTTGCCTAGACCAGTGGTGGGGAACCTTTTATGCTGCCGGGTCATTTTTGTTACTTTTGATTTTTAAAAAAACGAAATTGTGTCACAATAATTTACTCACTATTTTTAGTAAGAAACTTGTTGGATTTTAGCTGCTAATCCGAGGTTTATATTTAGTTGTCTTTAGTCTCACACATGCAGCATTCATATTTGTGCCAAGGCGATTCCTAGTGGTGGATTTGACGAAATTCATGGAGGAAAACAACTGTTCACATGAATAAGATGAACCAAACATTGTTAGCAGAGCTAATGCTAGCTTTTTCATTGATGCAAAAGAATTTGGTAAAGAGTTCCAATCTGCAAGAACAAGATTCTCTACTCTTTCTATTGATTGTTGTTCTCCGGTTACACCCAAAATTGACGACTCCAATTCCTTTTCTTGTAACTTCAGATTAAGATCAATAAATTTAGTCTTCCATACTGCACTTTCTTGGAAGTCAACTAATGCCATTTCTAAATTACCAATATCAAGCCAATGAAAAGCTGATAACTGAAGATCTTCAAATCGAATAGTATGGGGGAATTGGATGAATTGTAAGTTGTCATACATACACACGATTTAAACCTACACACGTTTAAAAACGTTTCAATGTGTATCAGCTGTTTATTTCGGTGGGAGAATAAAATAATTTTAAAACTGTAAGGCAGAAAATATTAACAATTAAAGTCATATTTTATTTAAATAAGAGCTCGTGGGTCACTAAAAATTGCCTCGTGGGTCAATACTTGACCCACGGGTCAGTGGTTCGCTATCACTGGCCTAGACAGTAGTGTGGAGTGATAAAAACTTTTCAGAATTCAGTTTTGTAGAGGCACCCAAAAGTTAGTCTGTGGTACCAATATGAGATACTTCCCTGGTCGATTGGTGTCTACAATTTCCTCCAATATTTCGATTTATCCTAATATGTATTGTACATTTTGTTATATGTAAATAAATAAATATATAGCTTAGTGAGCAATAAAAATATAACTTTCACTCTAAAATCCGTGAAATTTCATCTTCATTGCCATTTGACCAATCAATAGCATCTACTGATGAAGACATAGTTAAGGCTGTAAAAAATTTAAACTAGTGAATGATGCAACCGCGGTCCCATTATATAAATGTAGGGCCGTGTAACCGCCCACACCTATGAAAACAGAAAATGGGGGTGGAGTAAACCCCTCCGATGATCCTCATCCGGTGGTGGGCGGTGTCTACTCTACGGTATCTAACTCCGTCAGTGAGTAACCTTCATATCTAGATCTATTAACACTAAAATAGGATGGGAGGGTGAAGTAATGAGGTGTTCAATATCGTCATTCGTGGGTAGGCGGAGGCTAGCTAATTTTGGGGTGGAATAACATCTTTAAGCTGATTTTTTTTAAATTTAAGGTAGCCTTGAATATTTCTGCATTACGAAATGAACCTTTTTGTACAGAGTGTTCGGAAAGTCCCGTCACCCCCTACAAAATGTACATATTGTAATATCAATTTTAGCTTTGTGTGATTAACTGTATTTATATGTGGTAGGTGTAATTTAAGAAACAAGTCACTACGAACAATTACTCTAATTACAGTAAATACAGTTACTAATTACATTTACTAATCAAGAATATCTGTGTGCACCATCATTTTCATAACAAAGGATTATGCGCCTCCATGTGCGGTGTGAGAATCGATGCAGCATTGCTGGAGTGATTGCACCAAATGTCAAGATCTTTTGTCATGTAATCTCTCATTATGGATATGGGGACTGCAAGCTCTTGTGATCGTTTTTGAAGTAATTTTTTCGGTGAACGAGCCACCGATGCAATCACACCTTCACATTGTTCTGCTCGCTTTGTTGGTCTTCACGACGCAACAAGTCTTACGAAGATAGAATTAAAAAGTTAGACTTGCATTCACTCGAAACTAGAAGATTAAGGGGGGAGCTTAGTGAAGTCTTCAAAATCGTTAATAAAATCTATAACGTAAATTTTGACATTGTTCATTTTCGATAATAGCAATACTCGTAATAATGGATTTAAATTACGTGGCAGACGTTTCATTACTGACATCGCTAAAAACTTTTTTACGTTTAAAGTAATTAATAAATGGAATAATCTTCCTGCCTCTTTCTTGAACTCTACCAGCGTTAATATGTTTAAAAACCGTTTAGATAGGCATTTTAAAAATATTAACGTCATTTAAAATAATCAGCTCTGGGGGTAATGGTCGAGGTTTGAGTCTGTTGACGATTTAATGCCAGCTTGTGATATGCCAGCGTGTGATATGCCAGCAATAAAATTATATTAAAAAAAAGACTAACACGAAGTTAGATGTAGCTCGTAGCGTTAACTAGCCCACTTTTTGTTATACTCTTTATACTTTTTTCTCTTTTCCTATCCTCTTTACTTGCATGTCTGTAGTTTGCATGGTATGACAGTGTTTGAGTTAAGACTGTGTTTGCATGGTTTGTAAGCGTTCTTATTTTACTTCTTTTCATCTTTCATCCCTTTCCTGTTCTCTTTGACTATTTTTCCGACTTGTCGACAGTGGCCGGCGGATGATGATGGTGACTCTTTCTCTCTTTTTCTGAATGACTGTTAATCCACGAATGATGGGTTTTCCTCTTACTTAACCCCTTATTCTTTTCTTTTAACCCCCTACTCTCTTCTTTCTCTCGGGCTAACCTTAGATTGGATCTTAGGGTCTTTGTTAGCCTTAGCTTCTGTAGATCTGTAGATATATTTGTGAGCACTGTTAGTTTCAAATGGTACTTGAAATAAATATAAAAATAACATGCTACTGTCAAATAAGTAACATAAGTTAATTAAATAATATAAACCAGTTAGGAATTTGGAAAACTCGTGAAAAAGTGTATTTAAAGTTATTTGTAAGTTCCATGATCACGGTACAGAAAGCCCTAGAAACATCCGTGCGGGAGACGCAAACACAGATTGAAAGCCACGAACGAAACAAGAGAGCGCGCAAGAAGACCGGAGGGGAGTTAGGAACAGCCAAGAAAGGAGAGAGGGTCGTACACAGTCCATCAGAAGATCATATTTTCCCTCCCTTGTCATTTTTAGTTAATATTTCCATATCGCCCGTGGGAAATGGGGCCGAATTTTAAAATGAACTAAAGTCAGTAAATTAAAGTTAAATTTTCCCTAGGGCCGTCTTACGGAAATTTTTCTTTCTGCCCTAGGCCTATCCTTGTCCGCGCTGGACCATATTCCCATTTTTCCTTAGGCCTATTTGATTTCCTTTCAAGGCCTATTCCCCTTTATTAATTTTATAACGTAAGTGTAATTTAATTCATTCTGTGAATGAACATAAGATTAAAATAAAACTTTGTGGCTTTTCCTAATAACAATGGAAGTAATTTTTGTAGTTTTAAAATTCGTGACAGAGACACGCTCATAAATGCTCATAAATATTAAGTGGGAAATAATGTAAAATTAAAAATACTTAATTTGCTGCAGGGAGTAAAATTGAGTCGAAAACATCATCGTTTCCGCGCTATCAGCCGTGCTTAAAAAAAAAGTTAAAAACCCATCCACGAACGGATCAGTTAAGGGTCACGCAGTACAGCTACCGACTACCAAGGGTCACTGAGGGAAAGGACATCACACCGGGAGAAACTCCGCATTCAACACCCACTACTGTGTGTGAACGCTAATTTCAAGATTTGACCTTAAAAACCCAACCGTCAGTGGAAATCCAGATCGGTGAAAGTGATGAGTGGATAAGCCATCACAGATTTAATTAACTCGGTCTCGTATAATAGAAAGAAGAATACAAACGTTTTTCTGAATTTCTTATCCAAGCCGGTCTAAAAAATGTGGAGGGAGGAACAGTGAAAATACGCTGTTCGTAGATTATTCGACTCAATTATGGCATAGTCATTTTTCAAAAGGCCCAATTGATTGCTCTATATATGTTGTCCACCTCAACAACTCTTTGTGAATGAAGGATATAAAAAAGAACAACCAATCAAATACAAATATTCAAATTTTAAATGAATATGTGAGAATTAGAGTGAACCATAATTTTTCATAGGTTCAAGTTAAAGAAGCCGCCAGATACTGCATATACAAATTTTTATATACTTTATGTACAATATATAAAGGCTTTTGAGGTTATCATGCCTATTGGAAATGTAAACGTGCAGAAAATAAAATATTGATTTTCAGATCACGCCAGAATGCATTTCTAAACGTAAATGAAGTTCAAATTAAAATGGTAATATAAAAATAGAGAAAATGTGTTTTGACTGCGATTTACCTCCCTATAAAATATGCTGGCCAGCAATGATTAATAATTAACAAATCATTGTATACATAACGAGCACTGAATCTCCTTACTGTAAACTTCTGAAGTTTAATGTTTGGAAAAACAAAAGTACATATCATTTGGATGATCTTATCAACCTTTTGTGTAAGTCTGAGGAAAAGCCAAATTATATAGTTGCGCTTTTCAAAAGAAAAAACTTTCAGTACTTTGAGATGATAAGTTTAATCAAACTTAAACAGATAAATAAAAAGGTTGAATGTTTGCAGCAGTACAAAGAAATATAAAGATATATACTCTATACATGTTTATAAATTCTACATAGATTTTAAAGGTAATTTTAGCGAGCCTCACTTATTTAGTTAAATCCATGGAACAATTCAATCACTTTAATTCTCTATGAGTACAGTAAGGTCAGCCTGTAAAATATATCCTATGCATTGTCTTAAGATAGTAATTCAATTTTCAGTTGATGAAGCAAACTTTGCTTTCCAGAATGTTTTAATTATTTAATGTGCACACAAAAAGATTACAGAACTGAGAGACACAAAGGGTGTTGCAAAGGTTCTTGTTTTTTCCAAGGATTTCGATATTTTTGGCAGACCATCTCTGAGTAGTGTTCACAGAAATTTGCAAAGTTTCGCTTATTCACTCCAGATTAATGGGATGGTACAGACCATCGACATTGATTTTAGAATTATTGGGCTAACGTTTGATGTTGCAAATGGCATCAGCAAAGAATCTTGAGGCCGCACCGAATACAGCACTTGCGATACGAGACTTGATTTCCACGAAAACTCATGAGCCAACAATCATATAACATATGGATAAAAATATGAATACTACGTTGCAACGAACAAACGGGATTTTCCATTCTCTTTTTAAACAAACCAAGCTAAATTTACGGTTTCTTTACAAAAATAAAGTTGTTTGAAACTATGATAAAAAAAATTCTGAAAAAAAAACTACTTTTGCTGTATCCTATACATAATGCACACGGCTATGGACATTGTTTTCCATCTCCAAAATCAGAATGGAAAAGTTAGCATGCATCGAATAGCAAGTTAAAAAATGAACAGACAGATCTTATTAATTGCAGAAAATAAAAATGTTTGCATTCGACACCGAATATCAATTGGGAGTGCCGTGATATTAACAATGGAAATATATTTTCTTATCTTTTAACACGTAATTGCATTCATCTTTGAATCTCGAAATACTCGATTTTGGAATTCCGAATCTCAAGCACCAAAGAAGGTGACGTGTTTTAGCCTTTAGGTGAAGAGAGATCAAAGCAGATATCCAACGGTGCGTTTGCATCAAAATTGGGCAGAGAATGACGAAGTAAGGCAAGAGAACAAGAAAGAGGAGACTCGGTTAATTGTCCTTCCAATGGGGTTTCGGGGTTAGATAGCAGGGATGTAGGAGGGTTGGAAAGTGATCTTTAAATGCCATTCGTTCCAGAGATAAACGAAAGCGAAGCTGTGAATAAGTCCATTAGCGGTTCCTTTGTTCTCTTAACGATCGCGGACTTATTTTCACTCCCTTTATTCATTCATTCCTCATTTGACGAAATTTTGCCTCAATGCAAGTCTTCCCCCTCAAGAATTTAGGTATGTCTCTAACTGTTTCCATCATTTCATTTATTTATTTATTTATTTTTATTTCTTCTCTTGTCACTCACAATTTAAAATTTAAAATTTATATATAAGGTAAAGAAGTTCAAGTACGCCGAGAATAAAATACTATAACTAAATATGCAGTTTTGTGTATATATATATATATATATGTATATATATATATATATTATATGTCCCGTAGTGTAAATCCTTACGGTACAAAAGAGTTCGTCTCCGACGAATTGCATAAACCTTGAACCCAAAATTCCTTTGTTCTGATATCACAGAGTGTGCATTCTTTCATGCGCGGAGAAATCCAATGTAATCCGTATAAATCCACATAAATCCCATTAATCCGTATAAATCCGTATAAATCCCAGTAATCCATCTAATCCACATAAATCCCAGTAATCCAAATCTAAATTGTTAGATGCGAGGTGCATATGAAAATATGCACATCGCATGAATTCTTCGATCCCTCCGCGTCTCTATTATTGTCAGCATCACGTGATGCAAGGCAAGCGTCTATAAACATCTCAGTTTTTATATTTTTTATTATTAAATTTTCCTAAAAAACCTGATCTATTCCCATAGATAAAGCATAATTGTGTCAACCTATAGCCCACCAGATTTCCCCTAGCTCGACCTACTCGCATACCAAATTTCAGCTCTTCCTAACCCCTATTTCTCTTTTCCAAAGAATCACGCAAAAGTGATTCTCTCGATTATGAAATTCATTTGCGCCCTGTAAATTCCTTCCAAATCAGTTCCCTTTTGTATAGGTTCGACCCTCCTTCCAGGCCGCCCCCCTGGCGCCTCTCGATCCTACAATTATGCTTACTATCAAAAGAAAAATGTAAATTCCGCGAAACCTATTTCGATCATGATTGGTTCGCCCCCGGAACTCTCCCGAAGTTCCATCTCCCAATCGAGGCAGTAAATTAACGTCGCCTCCGCTTAAATTCGAATATGGAAAACTATTATAGGCGCTTGCTGTTAGGCTCCGCCCGTAAGAGGGTGACCCTTAGTTTACCTCGTCTCCGCCTACCCCGAGGTTATAAAAACCCCGAGAGCGTCGGAAACGAGGTTCTTTGCTTTCTGACAATCTTCATAATACGTAAACTCTGTGACCTAAGTCTGTAAATATTCCTGCAGTGGCACTACCCCTCCGGTCAATTAGCTTCCATTTGATAATGGAACTTAACTTCAGATATATATAAAAATTGTATATTGAGCTTTAGTCAACCTGTTCAAAGTTAATTTACTAATTAATTTAATTTAATTAATTTAATTTCATTTAATAATTAAATATTATTTTTGATATAAAAAGAATTCTGTATTCAAAGTGAATTATTAAAAAGACTGTTAAATTGAGTTAGTCGTTTCCATTCACCGCACCAACTTTACAACCAATTGGGGTCAGTGACTTCCACACACATTGTTGACTAGGCGCGAGCGCCGAGTGCATCCACTGGTAACCCGAGAGTGACGTGTCTATTATCCTTCGGATATAATTCCGACTCCAACCAAGGGGACCAACCCTGGTATTCATTGTCCGTAGTCGTCTAAAACAAATCGAGGGCCCTTTTAGGGACGTACCCCTCGACACTGGAGGTCCCACACCGAGACGCAGAGGACCCAGGAACCCCCAGGACCCGGAATTTGGGTGAACGAAGTCTTGCCCATCTCGCCCCGGGTTCTCCCTCACTCCTCTCGGAAGGCGCCAAGGCTGTACATGACGTCACCGTCTAGCCCTTGTCTCATCAGCGAGTGACCTTCAAATCGAGAGAGACGCCAGCTGATGCCACGTCACGAAGTCGCCTCAGTTTCCTCTCTCGGTCACTTCACGCGAACGTTTTTACGTTTGAGTGATAATTGAACGTAACTATTAAGTATCACTGATTACCTTTAACCCAATTATAATCTTTAAATTGTGTACACAGTTTATACACTAATCATTAACATTACTTTTGCCATCGTAATAATTCACGGTGAATGGTGACTAGTAATACTAACTACAAACAAACGTTAAGAAAATTTTAATTTTCTTTTTTTTTATTTTTCACTTTGAGTAAGTGGGATCCGTGAAGTGATTTTACCACTTAATAATTTTTCTTAATTATCAAACTTAGTGTAAATTAACGTGTAATTTTAATTAATTACGTAATAGTGAAATACGCTATTATTGTGACTAAGTAGTCATTTATTATTATTTTTCTTTAACGATTTTAATAAGTGAATTATTTTAAATTCGTTTTCATTATTGAATTACCGAGTGTAATATTTTACTTTTTATTTCTGTAATTGAATAGGTTAGGTAGGGTTAGGTTTTCTTTTCATTTTAATTGTTTTACTTGGTGCTACGGAAATTACGCTTGTGACCTAATTGCAGGCCACATCCGTGATTACGATTGGGGCACGACTAGGGTACTTCCTTGCGAACTCAGGCAGAGGGTAGGATCCACCACCGCTGGAACTCACGTTGCCATCGTTAGGATCGAGGATACGAAAGGGACTTTGTGTGGGACTCTTCATTCATTGGAGACCAACGATTCGACAATCGGATTACAAGTAACCTTTTGCTATCCCAACCTTTATTTTTTTCTTATTTCGTTTTTTTTTATTACTATGATAACACCTATTTAAGGAGAGTGATAGAACAAACTGGCATAACTTGTTTTTTTTTAGCTATCACGTCGTTCCTGATATACGATATTTTAGTGTGTTACTGCAGTTGTTGAGGTTTCCTCGATTGTTTTGCGTTTGATTAAGTTAACCGAATTTTTAAACTTCTAATTTTTTTTAATTAAATAATTAGTAGTTTACTTAATTTGGACCACCCCCCCCCCCAAAAAAAACAAAACAAAACAACGCAAACACGCTGATACTATATATACTAGGACCACACTGCCAAAACACACTTCAATTGTTTGTTTTCGCGCGTGACGTGTATGCCACATTCCGATTCCGATTCCGATTCAGACCGGGAATTTTTATTACCACTTACACCTCCACGCCCGTCCTTCCCAAACGTCGCCGCATTCCCAACATCAACATGGCTGACACTAACACTGCTTCCACTGCTGCTGCCGCGACCGCGCCTGCCACGAATATTACGTATTCCAGGTTACTCAACTTACCGGCGTCCGTTCCAAGATTTAAGGGAACCGTCGCGGGAAAGACCACCGAGCCACTTGTTCACCACTGGCTCCACAAACTGGAAGTATATTTCGAGAATGAGAAGGTGATCACGGACAAGGATAAGATCTTGGAAGCACAACGGTTTGTTGATCTAGAAGAAGATCAGCATCGAAGTTTGTAGACACTAACCCCGACTTAGAAGCGGCCACTACATGGACCCAGTATCGTCGGATTCTCTTGGACAATTTCCGAGATGTCAGCGACACTCAACCATTTGTGGCCATGACAAATTTGTTCCGATTGCGTTGGCAGGATGGTGAAGATTTTATGGAGTTTAGGAATCGCATTCAAGGCACTATGAATAGTGTCATCTTAGCCCTTGACGGAGCTTTTGATTATAGAATGTCCTCGCAAACGGCGAAGATATTGTCCTTTTCGGCCATGTATGCGAACCTACCAAGTCACCACCAAGTTAGATTCCAGAAACACGCGGATCTCACCGCGTCGTTAGCAACGGTCGTGAACAAAATGAAGGAGTCGTGTCCAAACTCAACTGATCTGAATATTCGTCAACCGAGGGAAGCACGAACCAAAACCTCCCAGTCCATCCGTTATGCTACCGAACAAACAGGAAGGCCCCAGAAGCAAAAGTTTGCTTCTGCAACGCCCGCGCCGTCGAACCAGTCTCGACCAAACTCATCGCGACAGACTCCCCCAAGTTCGCCCCTACGGTGTTACAACTGCTGTCAAGTAGGACATGGTATAAAACAATGCAGGGCGGCTGCTTATTGCGATTCCTGCAGGGAATCCGGTCACCGGCGGGGAGATCGTCCCAAATGCCGGGAGAAGGGTGCACGCCCCAGCGACGGGATGAGTGGTCCAAAGGATCTCGACCTCCCGGGTGGCCAAAGAAAAAGGGATACCCTGAGGGAACCCCCTCTTATATAACTAACCCTAACCCTAATCTATCGAACCAGGAAGTTCGAAATATTTTTACAGAATGTTTGACCGAGCTGGGATACACCAGATCACCAGCCTTAGAACTGGAAAGTCGGGAGACGACCAATCTGCCCGATGATTTTTTAGAGGACCTGCCGGCTCCAGGATTCCAGTAAGAGGACGAGCCGGGTTGCCCTCCCCAGGGGTAGCTATTCCGTTGTGGGAAAACCAGGAGTTACTGCTCCACTTAAGGACCCCGAGGGCCCTGCACGGAATAATCCAGATACCACTGTAGAATCCTTTAAGTTCCCCTTTTCAGAAATCCCTTGCATTGAACCCGAGACCTATGAGTCTCGTCCCGCTTCACAGAGAATTGTGGCAAACTCTGTTGACGTTCCCACGTCATATGTTTGCACAATTAGTAATACGTTTGAAGATGCTGTCATTCCACTTCGCGTTCGAAGTGTGGATATGTTTGGTCTGCTAGACACAGGTAGCAACGCTAACCTGATTAAACAGTCTAGTTTGAATAAAATTCCGGGAGTTTCCAAATTGGAACTTTTCCCGTCGAAGGTTGTTTTAAAGAACGTTAATGGAGGAACCATACCCTCCATGGGGCAAGTTAGACTTAAACTGAAACTCGGCAAGTTAGGCTTCAATGCCGATTGCGTAATCGTACAAGACTCTATGCACTTTCCTACCGACATTTTACTCGGTTATCCCTTCCTAAAAGGAAATGGTTGGGATCTTAAGTTTGAAACCAACGTTGTCCAAGTGCAAGGACAACTTATTCCGTTAGTGAATACGGAGACGAACCCAGAGGTTCGTTTTTCAACTGCTGTTGAAGCAGGGTTGAAGGTTTTTTCGGAAGACATTCCCGATTTTGATGGAACCCTACAGGATTGTTGTAATCCTAGTAATGGAGGGATTCCATTTTTTCCGGCTTTGTCGCCGTGTGATGGTTTAGAGTCGGGTGAAAATCCCGTTGCACGCCAAGTCCGGCGTTCCTTGAAAGTTAGTTCAGAGTCTGTTCCAACCGATGAGTTTCAGTTGAGAGTTAAGGAAGAATTCGTTCTTGATCCCAACCAACAGGTCTGCTTCCGCGTAATTGTTACCTTTAACGATGGTACTTACGTGGATCCTGCGACTTCAGTAGTCGTGGAGAATGTTCTTGAAAAACAAGTTCAACATTCAGGCTTAGTAATTGCACGCAGTCTGTGCACTAGCGAAGAGGCAACTATCCCTCTACTGTGCGCTAATGTTGGTTCCGAATCCATTACGTTACAACCTAATACGGTAATAGGCAAGGCCTATTTGGCCCAAGCTGAGCCTATTCGTATTTCTCACGACGTACGCAGGTGTACTCCTGGAGGCGTACCTCAGCAAACATTACGTGCTAATTACAAAGCATGTCTAGAGTCCGATCCCGCAAATTCTTTCCTTTGCAGCGACCCGGACTTGTTTGACCAATTATTGGACTTCTTGGTCGAACACGAAAGCATCATCGCACTCAAGGGTGATGCTTTGGGACGTTCAAACCTCGTCCCCTTTCATATTAATCTCGCGGATAACACAAAGCCCATCTACATTCCGCCATATCGCGTTCCGCACTCCCAGCAGTTGGTTGTTGAGGAACACGTGAAGGAAATGTTAGATTTGGATGTTATCCGACCGTCGGTTAGTCCTTGGTCTTCTCCGTTGATCCTGGTCAAGAAGAAGGACGGAACGTTAAGGCCGTGCATCGACTACCGACGCCTGAATAAAGTGACCGTTCCAGACCGATTTCCGCTTCCCAACATGCAGGAGGTCATTCAATATGTTGGTAAAGCTAAATATTTTATCTCGCTGGATTTAGCTTCAGGGTACTGGCAGATGTCTCTGTCTCCAGAGTCACGGCCATGTACTGCGTTCACTACCAACCAGGGCCATTACGAGTGGAATGTTTTAGGAAAGTGCATAGAGTCTTGTACGATTACGCAATCGGCATTGAAGCCTAACTTGCCGAGTTTCAGTTTAAGTCTAACTTGCCCCATGGAGGGTATGGTTCCTCCATTAACGTTCTTTAAAACAACCTTCGACGGGAAAAGTTCCAATTTGGAAACTCCCGGAATTTTATTCAAACTAGACTGTTTAATCAGGTTAGCGTTGCTACCTGTGTCTAGCAGACCAAACATATCCACACTTCGAACGCGAAGTGGAATGACAGCATCTTCAAACGTATTACTAATTGTGCAAACATATGACGTGGGAACGTCAACAGAGTTTGCCACAATTCTCTGTGAAGCGGGACGAGACTCATAGGTCTCGGGTTCAATGCAAGGGATTTCTGAAAAGGGGAACTTAAAGGATTCTACAGTGGTATCTGGATTATTCCGTGCAGGGCCCTCGGGGTCCTTAAGTGGAGCAGTAACTCCTGGTTTTTCCCACAACGGAATAGCTACCCCTGGGGAGGGCAACCCGGCTCGTCCTCTTACTGGAATCCTGGAGCCGGCAGGTCCTCTAAAAAATCATCGGGCAGATTGGTCGTCTCCCGACTTTCCAGTTCTAAGGCTGGTGATCTGGTGTATCCCAGCTCGGTCAAACATTCTGTAAAAATATTTCGAACTTCCTGGTTCGATAGATTAGGGTTAGGGTTAGTTATATAAGAGGGGGTTCCCTCAGGGTATCCCTTTTTCTTTGGCCACCCGGGAGGTCGAGATCCTTTGGACCACTCATCCCGTCGCTGGGGCGGTGCACCCTTCTCCCGGCATTTGGGACGATCTCCCCGCCGGTGACCGGATTCCCTGCAGGAATCGCAATAAGCAGCCGCCCTGCATTGTTTTATACCATGTCCTACTTGACAGCAGTTGTAACACCGTAGGGGCGAACTTGGGGGAGTCTGTCGCGATGAGTTTGGTCGAGACTGGTTCGACGGCGCGGGCGTTGCAGAAGCAAACTTTTGCTTCTGGGGCCTTCCTGTTTGTTCGGTAGCATAACGGATGGACTGGGAGGTTTTGGTTCGTGCTTCCCTCCATTACTAGGATTACAACAATCCTGTAGGGTTCCATCAAAATCGGGAACATCTTCCGAAAAAACCTTCAACCCTGCTTCAACAGCAGTTGAAAAACGAACCTCTGGGTTCGTCTCCGTATTCACTAACGGAATAAGTTGTCCTTGCACTTGGACAACGTTGGTTTCAAACTTAAGATCCCAACCATTTCCTTTTAGGAAGGGATAACCGAGTAAAATGTCGGTAGGAAAGTGCATAGAGTCTTGTACGATTACGCAATCGGCATTGAAGCCTAACTTGCCGAGTTTCAGTTTAAGTCTAACTTGCCCCATGGAGGGTATGGTTCCTCCATTAACGTTCTTTAAAACAACCTTCGACGGGAAAAGTTAGACTTAAACTGAAACTCGGCAAGTTAGGCTTCAATGCCGATTGCGTAATCGTACAAGACTCTATGCACTTTCCTACCGACATTTTACTCGGTTATCCCTTCCTAAAAGGAAATGGTTGGGATCTTAAGTTTGAAACCAACGTTGTCCAAGACTCTGAACTAACTTTCAAGGAACGCCGGACTTGGCGTGCAACGGGATTTTCACCCGACTCTAAACCATCACACGGCGACAAAGCCGGAAAAAATGGAATCCCTCCCTGAATGGGCCCTCGATTTGTTTTAGACGACTACGGACAATGAATACCAGGGTTGGTCCCCTTGGTTGGAGTCGGAATTATATCCGAAGGATAATAGACACGTCACTCTCGGGTTACCAGTGGATGCACTCGGCGCTCGCGCCTAGTCAACAATGTGTGTGGAAGTCACTGACCCCAATTGGTTGTAAAGTTGGTGCGGTGAATGGAAACGACTAACTCAATTTAACAGAGTCTTTTTAATAATTCACTTTGAATACAGAATTCTTTTTTATATTAAAAATAATATTTAATCAATGAAATGAAATTAAATTAATTAAATTAAATTAATTAGTAAATTAACTTTGAACAGGTTGACTAAAGCTCAATATACAATTTTTATATATATCTGAAGTTAAGTTCCATTATCAAATGGAAGCTAAATTGACCGGAGGGGTAGTGCCACTGCAGAATATTACAGACTTAGGTCACAGAGTTTACGTATTATGAAGATTGTCAGAAAGCAAAGAACCTCGTTTCCGACGCTCTCGGGGTTTTTATAACCTCGGGGTAGGCGGAGACGAGGTAAACTAAGGGTCACCCTCTTACGGGCGGAGCCTAACAGCAAGCGCCTATAATAGTTTTCCATATTCGAATTTAAGCGGAGGCGACGTTAATTTACTGCCTCGATTGGGAGATGGAACTTCGGGAGAGTTCCGGGGGCGAACCAATCATGATCGAAATAGGTTTCGCGGAATTTACATTTTTCTTTTGATAGTAAAGCATAATTGTAGGATCGAGAGGCGCCAGGGGGGCGGCCTGGAAGGAGGGTCGAACCTATACAAAAGGGAACTGATTTGGAAGGAATTTAGGGCGCAAATGAATTTCATAATCGAGAGAATCACTTTTGCGTGATTCTTTGGAAAAGAGAAATAGGGGTTAGGGAGCTGAAATTTGGTATGCGAGTAGGTCGAGCTAGGGGAAATCTGGTGGGCTATAGGTTGACACAATTATGCTTTATCTATGGGAATAGATCAGGTTTTTTAGGAAAATTTAATAATAAAAAATATAAAAACTGAGAGTTTTATAGACGCTTGCCTTGCATCACGTGATGCTGACAATAATAGAGACGCGGAGGGATCGAAGAATTCATGCGATGTGCATATTTTCATATGCACCTCGCATCTAACAATTTAGATTTATTACTGGGATTTATGTGGATTAGATTTGGATTACTGGGATTTATACGGATTTATACGGATTAATGGGATTTATGTGGATTTATACGGATTACATTGGATTTCTCCGCGCATGAAAGAATGCACACTCTGTGATATCAGAACAAAGGAATTTTGGGTTCAAGGTTTAGAATGCAATTCGTCGGAGACGAACTCTTTTGTACCGTAAGGATTTACACTACGGGACACTACCTCCCCTTCTGCAAAAGTAACAATTAAACAAAAAAATAATACGGTCAACAGTTTTAAGCAGAAACAAAAACTAATATGTACATGCTAGCTAACTAATTAAAATTTGGATTTCTCGGTGTAGTGACAGCTAACGGGGGGCCGAAGATTGGGGCAGACCGTCCGGGGCTTCTTCCGAAGGTGAGGGCTCCGAAGTAGGGGCATTCCACTTCAGTCGTCGACACGGGCGGCAAGCAAGGAAGATGAATATAATTATTAGTATTAGTAAGACAGCGACGCGGCGTTGACGTAGGTGAGGGGCTGAACGTGGGATAAGACATGAGACCGTTCTTGGAGGGTTTCGGTGATACGATCCAATTGCTGATCCCAAGGGGGATAGTTAAAGGAAGGTACAAGAGTTACAGAGGCAAGAGGAAGGTTGAAGAGAGGAATTGGTGGGAGGTGAGCCATAGGGTGTACAAGACGAGGCGTGTTGTTAAGGGAGCGTACTCTGGGGTTTGTGGTATAAAGCTAGAGGTAATAATAGAACAACCGGAGGGGATTCTACTAACTGGATCCAATTGTATCATACTACGGTTGTTCGGGCAATCCAGGGTTGCTTCACGTTTTTGGGGGATGGACAGGAGGAGATCGGAACTTATTTGGAATTTGGTTGACAAAGGTGTTCTACAGTGAGTAATGTCGCGGGTGGTAAACCGGGTGTACTGTTGGTAGGTTTTGGAAAGGAAAAAGTATGGGTGTTCTGTGTGTAAGATGAAACGGGTCACGTTTTCCCTCATAGAGTAAACTGTGGGAAAGGGGTGAAAAGATAAGCGTTGTATATTTGAGCATCGAAGAAGGGTATAACAATAATGATAGAGAATGGAGACAAAGGTAAGCATAGTGGCCGAAGTTAACATTATTAATAATTTTGGGTGTGTTAGCGGTTACTTCCGAGAAGTTCTCCAGGACGGGAATTTGGGTCTCACCTTGGGTTTGACCGAAGGTCGGTCCGGGGGACGAAGGGGGTGAGGTGGATGGGTCGCTGAGGTAGTGGCTAGGGACTCGGGTATTCGCGCAGTTGGAGCAGGCCGAGTCGATGGCAGCTGGGGGTTTTCGGTGGTAGGGAGGGGCTTTGTGGAGGTGTCTTGTCTTGTGTAGGTGTCTTAGGGACGGAGTGGAGTGTGGGTACGGGGTCGGAGCTTGGCTCGAGTAAAGGGCTATGTGTGTGTTCTAGTGACTCGGGTATTCGCGATTGGGAGCGAGTCCACGGGCCTTGCGACGACTCCTGTGGTCGAAATCGATATGTCACCGTAGGGTCTGTTTTAAGGTCGTCGATAGGTGAGGGTGGTGATGGTGAGTCGGGGGGCTCCTCACTGGCTGCGGGGCCCTCCGGTAGAATTTTAAAGTTTGGAGTTGTCTCCGGGGCTTCTTCCAAAGGTGAGGAAGGAGCAGCAGGGAGTGGCTCCAGTTCATTTTCAGGTTCAAGGATAGCTTCCTCAGGCTGTACGGACAGGGTAGTCCGAGGGGGCCTTAGGTAGTTTTCCCACTCGTCCGACTTCTCGGTTTCGGTAGTGGTAACGCGGGGTTGGGTTGTATCCCCTTGTTGTCGGGACGACTTCGGTTGAGGGGGATTCGGATCCTCATTCGTAACCTTAATTTGGTTGGCATGAACAACCTTTTTCTTTAAGGTTTGTAAGTGTTGGATGGTGAAGGTGTTATGCCCCAGGTCTTCGAGGACGCGATATGGCCCTACCCATTTTGGACAGAGTTTTCGACTGAGGCCCGGAGGCTTCGTACCTGCCAACCAGCAACGGTTTCCAGGTATTACGGTCCGTTGCTTAGGGTACCGCTTGTGTTGGTAGTGGACCATTCGGTCGGTCTCATGGTTGAGACATCGTCGTGTATCTTCGAAAACCTGAAACGAATGGCGAGCCAGGTCGTCCGCATAGCGTTGAGGCTCCTGTAGGTCAAATCCCTCTTCGGTGGAGTCGTTTGGGAGGTCGAAAGGAAATCTTGCATCGTAATGATACAATCTAAAATGAGGGGTGTCCCCGATGAGTTGACTGTGGTTGTTGTTAACAGTCCACTGCACCATGGAGATGCACTCGTCCCAATTACGTTGGTCCGCGTCCACGAGATGTCGTAGGACGTTAAGGATCTTTTCGTTCTGCCTCTCAACCAGACCATTTGCTGCCGGATGGTACGGTGTTATTTGTACCTTTTGGATGTGGAGACGTTTGCATAACTCTACGAACATCGCGGAGGTAAATTCCCGAGCGTTGTCCGAGAGCAACACGACCGGCGTGTTGTGCCGTTGAATTACTCGTTCGAGTAAACACTTGGCAATTATCTCCGATGTATGGGCAGGCACAGGTACAATTTCATTATACCTGGTAAAATGGTCGGTGAAAACGACAACGTATTTGTTTCCATTTCGACTTTGGATAAAGGGGCCCATCACGTCCATTCCTACGCGCTCCCAAGGTCTAACAGGAACGGGGTACGCATGCATATGCGCGGTGGGCGGACGCGCTCCTTTATGCCTGGCACATGCGAGCATGCCTTGCAATGTTCTGTTACCTTGGTGCGCGTGAGTGGGAAATGGTAACGCGCTTGGACCAACTTTAGGGTTCGTTCAATTCCGGGATGCCCAGCACAAACGCTGTCGTGGCAAAGTTTGATTGCCACGTCTTGAAGACTCTCGGGAACTTCTACCACGTATTGCCCAGGAGAAATTTGATAATTCAAAATTTGATCCTGGAAAGCATACAACTGGTGAAGTTCCGAATTTGGTTGGGCTTTTAATTGCTGCACCAAATTAGAATATACGAGTCCTTGCGTTGTGCCTCGAAGAGCGTGTCTCTATCGAAATTGGGAATAGTCTCAATCCGATGAATTCCACGGACCTCTTCGGGTTTATTTATTCGGGATAAACAATCCGGGAGAACGTTGAGTTTTCCGGGACGGTGAACGTATTCGGGGCTAAAGTCCTGGACGGTAAGAGCCCAGCGACCTAATCGCCCGTCGGGTAGTTTTTAGAAAATCGAGGTTAACGGAGCGTGGTCCGTTTTTACTGTTATTTTATACCCGTAGATAATATTCTTGAACTCTTCAGGGCCCATACGATGCTAAAGCTTCTCGTTCAGTCCCTGAATAGTTACGTTCGGGTTTGGATAGTAACCGACTCGCATAAGCCACAGGTAGTTCGGTACCTTCTACTTCTTGGAGTAGGACGGCACCTAACCCGTAGTTAGAAGCGTCCGTGGCTACTATAAAAGGTTTACCAAAATCCGGGAACTGCAGTATGGGTTCTTGCAGGAGTTTGTCGCGGAGATCAGTAAAGGCTTTCTGATGCTCAGAATTCCATTCAAAAGTAGCCTTCTTTTTGAACAAATTGGTCAAAGGAGCGGCTATGTCTGAAAACCTAGGAATGAAATTGCGATAGAATCCTACAAACCCGATAAAGGTTCGCACTTCATCAACGTTTCGAGGAACAGGGTAATTTAGGAGAACCTGAAGTTTGGCGGGATCCGGTCGGATTCCGTCAGAGGCAAGAAGAAATCCTAAATACACAAGCGAGGATCGGAAAAATTGGCACTTAGTCAATTTTAGTTTGAGATTCTCGTTCGAAAGACGTCTGAAGACTTTGGCAAGACGTACGAAATGTTCTTCGACTGTATCGCTATAGATCACTATGTCATCTAGATAGACTAAGGCATGAGACCCTAATAATCCGGACAACACAATGTTCATAAGTCGAGAGAAATTCGCAGGACCGTTTCGGCACCCGAATGGCAAAACATTCCACTCGTAATGGCCCTGGTTGGTAGTGAACGCAGTACATGGCCGTGACTCTGGAGACAGAGACATCTGCCAGTACCCTGAAGCTAAATCCAGCGAGGTAAAATATTTAGCTTTACCAACATATTGAATGACCTCCTGCATGTTGGGAAGCGGAAATCGGTCTGGAACGGTCACTTTATTCAGGCGTCGGTAGTCGATGCACGGCCTTAAAAAGAGTGCTAAAGTCAAGGTCCAGAATTTTCGAGATGACTGGAAACTCTGCGTTTGAAAGATTGGAGGTAAGAGACAGGGAAAGATAGATTGAGGAAGATTGTTCCAGAGTTCACCGGTTGAGTAGATGAAAGATTGGAAATACCAATTAACCGTTGAGTTGTTAGAGTTCAGAAGAGCAATGTCCTTTATAATAGCGACAATAAAGAGAGAGTGAGGCAACATTATGGCCAAGAGAGAGGGGATGAAGACAGTGAGTAAGAGTCGGGGAATTGATGAGACGAAAAACCTTTGATTCCACCCGGTCAAGTACAGCTGTGTGGGTTGAGACACCTCATACATGAGAAGCATACTCCATACAGGGTCGGACAAGACTCCTGTACAGAGACAGCAAGTGAGTGGGGATGAAGAAACTGCGGAGCCAGCCGGTACAGCACACCTAAACTCTTGGAAGCTGTTTTAGAAAGAGAGTATATGTGATCTCTCCACGAAAGATCACGAGAAAAGGAAACGCCAAGAATGTTAAAAGAAGATGAAGGATTGAGTTGTGTGTTGTTGAAGGTAAGGGGATAGTCGTGTGGAAGATTGTGACGAGTAGACAGATGGAGGAACTGGGTTTTTGAGGCAGTGAAAGCCACAATGTTTTCTCTACCCTAATCAGAGATAATAGAAAGATCAGAGGTCAGTCAGATGCACCATAGCTGTCCTACGCGAATCATGGAGAGACTTTTGAGAGGGACGCTTTTGGAAGCGGGTGAAGAAGTGAAGGGTAGAATCATCAGCATAGGAGTGGATAGGACACGAAGTGCGACTTAATAGATCATTCATAAATAAAAGGAAAAGAGTGGGTGACAGGACAAACCATGAGGAACACCACTATTAATAACTTTAGGAAAAGAACAGTGTCCATCTACAACCGCAGCTACAGCTCTGCCAGAAAGGAAATTAGAGATGAAGGCACAGATAGAAGGATAGAAATCAAAGGAAGGCAGTTTTAGGAAATTAAAGATTTGTGCCAGAGCCAGACTCCATCAAAATCTTTTGATATGTCCAGTGCAATAGCAAAAGTTTCACGAAAATCCGGAAAGGAGGATGACCAAGAGACAGAGAGATATGCAAGAAGATCGACAGTAGAGCTTCCCATGCGGAACGCAAGAGTATGCCTAGTAGGGTTGCAGCACAGAAGCGCAGTTCTAGAGAACAAGAGGGACACCATCAGGGCCGTACGCTTTCCTACTGTAGATTAGACTAGATTGATTCATAAATTTTTGTAGTGGAACATTTAATTACAAATATTTTAATTTACAAAGAGTTGATATAAAAAGATCAAAAAACAAAGGAGCGGTACTCGAAACCGTGTCGCCAGGAATCAGGATTAGATCTGCTGGGCTATACCATCCTCTGAAAAGATTGTTCAGGTCCATTTGAATTTTAGTCATGTTTGATAATGTTTCCTAACATACTTATTTATCAGCGTGTCTATACAAACTTAAAATATCATCAGATTTCTTCCTATTAACGTGTTCATCTTTATTAAAAAATCAAAATACCATTCCCTCAAACTCTCCATTATATTAGATATATGTCAAAAAAATATTGCCGGCCCTTTCTACAAAAAGTATGAAGCAAAAAGTATTTCAGAAACGATAAGAAAACACACACACAGTTGCAAAAGTACTGGTCTCTTTCTGCTAAAGAAAAATAGACACAATATATATATATATATATATATATATATATATATATATATACACACGTGGTTTGTTCAAGAAGTATTCGAACGGATGCGATTATAGACACAATATGGTACTTACAAGGTGGCTTGGGGCTTAATCTCCCTCAAAGTACGCTCCTTCTGAAGCCACACACTTTGCCGAACGATCCTGCCACTGTTGAAAACATTTTTCGAAAGCACTTTTCGGGATGGCCAGAAGATACTCCTTCGAATTTCTTTTAACGATCTCAACATCATCGAATAGGTGTCCTTTTCAGAGTTTGCTTGAGCTTCGGAAACAAAAAAAGAGTCGCATGGAGCCAAATCCGGCGAATATAGAGGCTGCTGTACTTGAGGGGTAGCGTTTTTCGCCAGAAATTGCTGGACAAGGTGCGACAAGTGAGATGGCGCGTTATCGTGATGAAGCATAGATATAGACGTCTCAAAACTTCAATGTAAACTTCCTTGTTCATTGTTAGTCCCTGTGGAGCATACATTGTACTCTGTACCTATTGCCGAATAACGTAGCATAAATTATATTAGTTAAAAAATGGGATATATGTCTGCATTAAAAAGTATAAATTCGAAGCGGGAAGATGCCCAAAAGTTAAAAAGAAAAAAGCGTAGGATCAGTGCATTTCAGAACGTTGTAAACAAAACACAAACCTGTGTTAAATTTAAATAAGAACATTAGATTTATTTCTCCTTTTAAGAACAAAAAACGAGTTCTTTGTGGAAGTTTGCTCCAGTATATAAATATATATCTATTGTGCCGTAACGATCAATTCAAATAGTGTGTGGCAGTTAGAAGCTAAATCGTTCTTCTAATTTTGAGTAAATTACTTACCAAGCTAATTTGAAACGGGAGATTCGCGTCTGTTTAAAAGACTCCCAAAAGAGTCTATCCCATATTCCGGAGGAAAAAAATGGAGACACTCCGTATATTCTGTTCGTGTCGGTAAACGCTTGAAAATAGTGTATCCTTGATTCACCGTTGGAAAACGGAGTCCGCGCATTTGGTAGAAATATAAATACACAGGATTACAGGAATACCTCGAAATTCATCGTTTCGAATTTCGTCGTTTCGCAGATTCGTCGTCAATCTTTTATTACCTATAGTTTCGCAATCCGTCGTCCATATTCACAGATTCGTCGTTTTTTGAAAAAATTTGTAAAAAAAAGATCGAAATTGACGAAATTCAATTGTTTACCAACGCAATATATTATTATATTTTGCCAATAAACGAGTAGAATTTGATTAATTAATCTGTTTAATAACATAATAGAGTAAAATGTTTTCTCATTGAAACATGTTATAATCTACCGCGAATTTCGTCATTTCACATTTCGTCATGTTATTCCGGAACGAATTAACGACGAATTTCGAGATATTCCTGTATAATGTACAAATTCTCAAGAGTATAATTACCACTGTCAAAAGGAAGTAGGTAAATAATGTAACTAAGGCATGCATTAAACATTATAATTGGAATGGTAAAATAACCAGATAGGATTCAAATAATTCTATGAATTTGTATTACTCGTATGTACACGATACGGTCAAAAGGCCGGGTAGAGAACCAACCGTTGTCCTAAAAGATAAGTCAATCAAAATTGTAGTGTATATGCGTTTATTCATTTTAAATGATCTGGCCTATTATAATACGGATGTGTTCAGTTAAATAGCTACCAATTGTAGCTTAAACTTGTATAACAGTCATATTTTAATGGGCTTATGCAGTCTGGTGTTAATTCTAAATATCAAATTCTTGAAGTAAGAATCAATGTCTCAAGTGTCATTTCTCCAAACAAATATTCATAATTGCCAAAATTTCATTGTTGTATTGTAATTGGTTTAATAAGATCTGTGATGAATATATTATTTTTGTAAAAGGTTTATAATAATCCCCCTACACGAAATGACAGAGAAATACGAATATATATAATCAGTGATTTATATAACCTTGGGTTAAATCTATGTTATGTGGTTTAAATGAAAACAGGCTAAAATGAAGGTATAATTCATACTATCATAAATATAAAGAAATAAACCACGTCACGCGTTACAATATATATATATATATACTGTATATGTAATACGGGATACGTCATGGTCATGACGGAACACCACTCCTCACAGATCAACCATGTTAAGGCGCAGTGGGTCTGGGTTATAGTGAGATAGGTAACCGTCCTTTGGGTTCAGATGATGTAGCGGCCCGTGGTTTGGACCCCACTTAATAATGCCAACTTAATAATGCCACTTAATAATGCCAACTGTGAAAAGTTATTAATTTAACCCTCTAACGCCGAATACGTACTGTTTCAAATTAACACATTTATACTTTACCCAACAAAAACGATCGGCGTTAAAAGGTTAAGTACGAAATGGTGAAAGAACTGTTTTAATATACAATATTTATTAGTGATTAAGTAATGAAAGTTTAGAAACATAAGTATTCGTTTCCCCTTTCGGGATTTCGGTGAGATTTTTGCTTTTACGCTGGACATATCAAAAGCTTTTGATAGAGTCTGGCACAAAGCTTTAATTTCCAAACCGCCCCTCCTTCGGTTTCTATCCTTCTATCTCTGCCTTCATCTCTAATTTCCTTTCTGGCCAATCTACTGTATAACTGTGGGTTGTTCTTCTCCTAAAGCTATCATCAACAGTAGTATTCCTCAGGATTCTGTCCTGTCACCCACTCTTTTCCTTTTATTTATTCATTATCTTTTAATTCACACTTCTTGTCCTATTCACTCATATGCAGATTACTCCACTCTTCACTTTTCCACCCGCTTCCAAAAGCGTCCCTCACAGCAGTCACTTCATGACTCGCGTGGGACGGCTATGGAACACCTGACTTCTGATCTTTCTGTCATCTCTGATTGGGGCAGAGAAAACCTTGTGGCTTTCAATGCTTCAAAAACTCAGTTCATCCATCTGTCTACTCGTCATCAGTCTTCCACAGTCTTCCCTTACCTTCAACAATACACAACTCAATCCTTTCTCTTCTCTTAACATTTTTGGCGTTTCTTTTTCTCGTGATCTTTCGTAGAAAGATCACATATACTCTTTCCAAAACAGCTTGTAAGAGGTTAGGTGTGCTGTACTGCATCGGCAGTTTCTTCACCCCCACTCAGTTGCTGTCTCTGTACAAGGGTCTTGTTCGCCGCTGTATGGCGTATGCTTCTCATGTGTGGGGTGGCTCAACCCACACAGTGTACTTGACCGGGTGGAATCAAAGGCTTTTTGTCTCATCAATTCCCCACCTCTTACTGATTGTTCTCAATCTTTCTCTCTTTGCCGCAATGTTGCTTCACTCTCTCTTTACTGTCGCTATTATAACGGACATTGTTCTTCTGGAATCTAACTGCATGTCTCCTCCTGTAAGGTATGCACACAGCACCAGACTTTCTACACTTTCTCATTCCTCTTCTGTCCAACTAGCTAACGCAAGGGTTAAGGAGGGCAGTGTCGAAATTAAAGATTTGTGCCAGACTCTATTAAAAGCTTTTGATATGTCTAGCGCAATGCAAAAGTTTCACCAAAATCCCGATAGGAGGATCTACAGATCTACAGAAGCTAAGGCTAACAAAGACCCTAAGATCCACTCTAAGGTTAGCCCGAGAGAAAGGAAAGAGTAGCGGGTTAAGAGAAGAGAAGAGAATAAGGGGTTAAGTAAGAGCAACACCTATCACTCATGGGTTAACATTCATTCAGAAAAAGAGGAAAAGTGTCTCACCATCATCATCCGCCGGCCACTGCCGACAAGTCAGAAAAATAGTCGGAGAGAATAGGAGAGGGGTGAAAGATGAAAAGAAGTAAAATAAGAACGCTTACAAACCATGCAAACACAGTCTTAACTCACTGTCATACCATGCAAACTACAAACATGCAAGAAGAGAGTTAGACATGCAAGGTAAGGAAAAAAAAAAAAAAGTAGGTAAAGTTAAACAAAAAGTGGGTTAGTTTACGCTATGAGCTACATCTACATTCGTGTTAGTCTAATTTTTTTTTTTTTTTTTTTTTTTTTTTATTGCTGGCATCACACGCTGGCATGTCACAAGAGTCAGAGAGCTATGCAAGAAGATCGTCAGTAGAGCGTCCCTTGCGGAACCCATAATGACGATCTGAAAGAAGATTGTGAGAAGAGAGGTATTTAAGAAGCTTCCGATTAACGATAGATTCAAAAAGTTCAGAAAGGCAAGAAATGAAAGCAATTGAACAATAAATCGAGGGTTGAGAGCGGTCACCTTTCTTTGGGACACGCTGAATGAAAAGGAACTTCCAGCAGGAAGGAATAGTACCAGATGAAAGACAAAGACGAAAGATTTTGCCAAGACAGGGTGTCACCACAGAAGCACCGTTCTTGAGAACAATAGAAGGAACACCACCAGAACCGTACGACTTTCTACAGTTAAGCCCAGATAGGGCAGAAGGAACATCTTTAAAAGAGATTCTATTTTCAGCCTAATTAAGTCAGAGGGAGGAGATGGAGAAACAGCACTGGAATTGTCCATGGTTGAGTTGGAGGGGAAAGTTTGAGCGAAGAGTTCAGCTTTGTCAGGAGAAGGGACGGCAACTGAGCCGTCCGAATGGAAAAGAGGAGGGAAAGAAGAGTGTACTTCTGAATACACGAAAGGCCTTGTAATCATTTTTCTTTTTCGTTGTGGATTTGCATCATTCATTCATTTCACGTGTTTAATTGTGAAATTCATCCCATATACAGTATATAGGGTGTTTCATAACATGTGGGACGCACTTTCAGGATGGATTCAGGAACTGAAAACAATGAAAAAAGTTTATATAAACATATGCCCGAAATCGCCTTGTTTTCGAGTCACAGCCCGTTATGTGTTCAAGCAAGTATCCGCCTTACCTTTAAAGGAAGTGCTCAAAATGACCGCCTTGCACTTGAATACACGCCTGAACACGCCCCGTCATAGACTGCCTGACGCGTTCAAACACTTCAGGTATTGCTCGGATTTTCCGGCATCCTAGTTCTACACGTTGGCGTAGAATTTCAACGTTGTCAATGGGTGTCACGTAAACGATGGATTTCAAATGACCCCACGGGTAAAAATTGAGTGGATTTATGTCAGGGGAGCGAGCAGACCACGCAATGGATCCTCCACGGCCGATCCATTTATCAGGGAAATGGTCATCTGGATACTCGACTAAAATGAGGAGGAGCGCTGTTATGCATAAACCACATACGACGTCGGACACCAAGAGGAACTTCATCTAGTAAATCGCTTAAACCATTCCTTAAAAAATTGGAATAGGATTCTCCTGTTAATCTTCCAGGCAAAACAAAAGGACCGATTAAGTTGTCGGTTATAAGTCCTGCCTGCCCATACATTGATACTAAATTGTTGTTCGTGCCTTGACTGGATGATGGCATGTGGATTCTCTTCGGCCCAGTGATGAGTGTTGTGAAAATTGATCACGCCATTTCTTGTAGAGGCAGCCTCATCAGGAAACAACACGGAAAATAGAAAAAGAGGATTGCGAGAGTAGTATGAGCGCAAAAGGGGAGAGTGCAATGCAATTGCAAATGTTGATCAATGTTGCATAACTTATGCATCAAGGGGGATGTTGCAAGTCGGTATGCAACAAAGAGGGAAAGTTGCAAGTTGTTATGCAACAAGGGAAAGGGGAATGTTGCACGTTGTTATGCAATAAATGGGGAGGGGAATGTTGCAAAAGCAACGAGTGGTTATGCAACTTGGAGGCGGAGTTATCCCCCAAGAGAAAGAGAGAGGAGAAGGAGAGAGAGAAGAGGAGAGGTGATCGCCTGGCAGGAGCCAAGCGCATATTAAGACTTCACCCGAGCGGCCGTTGTCTTATAGGGCCCCTAATCAGCCAGCTGGCTTAATCAGCCAGTTGGCTTATCTGGCTGAGTTGCCAGATTGCTCTATTTATTTAATTAAAGCATATATTCTGGCTTAATCTGCCAGTTGGCTTAGAAGGCTTCTTGGAAGGCATAAATGGCCTAAATATATTAATAACCTTCGAACGAATTAAAAGCGCACACAAACGCACATACACTCACCGACTGTACGCCCATAAAGACCCTATTATCACACACACACACACACACACATATATATAAACTGATTGATGCATGCAAAGTCTCAATAGCAAAATATGTACGAGCACAACCACCACACAAAAGAGCATCACATCATCAACAATCGTCTAAGTATACACTTTTAAGAGCTCATCCCATCAACAGCACATGGTGAGATGAGGGCTACGACTTTTAGGAGCTCATCCCATCAACACCACGTAACCGATATGAGAGCTACAACCAAGCGTCCAAACTTAGACGATTGGTGATGAAACTATTACACAACAACTCACCAACCACCTCCACCACCGCCTTACTTACCAACTCCTGGTAGACCGACAAGATCTCTAAATACGAACCAAGAGACAGAGATATTAAACATAAATAAACATGTTTATGGAGCCAAGTAAAAATAAAGGCAACTGCAATAGCTTTCCTATTGACCTTCTCCTGGCGAAACGAGGCCTGTTTGACATTTGGTGGGACGATCTTTTAAACAAAAAATCGAATAAGAAAAACTAAGTTTAATACAAATAAAAATTTTCATCATAATACGCAATTTTATCCTTAAACTATAACATAAAAAGCATTAATATGATTTTAAAACAAAATAGAAATTAAATTAGGGGTAACTTATTAATTTTTCCTCTTTTATCCAATTATTGTTTCAATATAAATTTATTTTTAAGGCACCAATATATCTTTAAACCTTGTTACAAAAAACATTAATATGATTTTTAAAACAAAATAGATTCTATTTCGGGGTAACTTATTCATTTTTCCTCTTTTCGTCAATTATTTTGTTTCAATATAAATTTAGCTTTAAGACACCAATATATCTTTATGCCTTATTACAAAAAAATATTAATATGATTTTAAAAACAAAATAGATTCTGTCTCGGAGTAACTTACCCCAATAAATATCGTTTTCTAAACGTATTTATAAAAAATGGAATTTGTGGCATAACTCATATAATTGCACCTTCAACAATTCAATAATTGGATTAACCTGATTTACTGCATTATATTTATTGTAATTTTAAACCAGCTTTTGGGACATATTAAATTAAATTTTCATCCTCCATCTATCTGCCCAAGCAACTACTTTATCAATGTCCTTTTGCATTTTCATGGCACCTGTTACAGAGCTTATATTTTGTCCCAATTTTGTATCATCTGCAAATATTGAGGTTTTACTATTTAGACCCCTTTCCAAGTCATTAATATAAATAATAAAAAGTGAAGGTCCAAGTACTGGGTATATTTCATCGCGATTTTACGATACAGTGTTTAGGAGGCAGTGTGTGTGTATATACCTATATATATATATATATATCGGGGTACAAGATTAGTTGCGAGAATGCACTATGCAATGAATTAGCTCTTTTATTTGATCATTTTGTGAAGATTAATTCGAATTATTGCAAACCGCTAAAATATTTTCCACAGTAATGGTTAGAAGGCAGTGTGTGTATATATATATATGTATATATATATATATACCGAGATAATCCACAAGATTAGGTGCCAGACTGCGCTATTTATTTAATTTTTATAGTATGTTTAATGGAGAAGCGATGTTCTCCGTATAATTAATTTATTTATTATGTAAGTACTATTAAGGAAAAGTATAGTTTGTAGATATTTTCCTCGTTCATATCAGACGAATTTATTCAGCCTCCATCTTAATACATAAATTTATCTAAAAGCAGTAATCAGCTAACGCTTTCAGTTAAAATAGTATTTATAGATGCATTTAGTATGGTCCACATAAGTAACGTAGTTTTCTATGGATATTTCTAAAGAAAATGGAATTTCGTTTAAGGGGTTTCTTAATTGCATCGACTTACTGTATACAACACATTTTTACGTTAAATGGATTCAACATTTCTAGCACATATAGGGTCATAGACAAGGGGGAAAGATGGACTGAGGAAGATTCAGAATGAATTGTCGATGTGATGTATCTTGTTCATTTTAACTACTCAAGGAGTGATTCAGGCAATTAGAGTGTATAGCAGACTTTGATTTTACCCAGAAGATTGGGATCTATCCAACAATAAAGAATTATGAATTACTTCGATATATATATATATATATATATATATATATATATATATAAGCAAACAACCACAGGGAAAAGGAAACACAAAGTCCGAGCGCTTTCGTGATATATTCACATTATCAAGGAGGAACAGAAAATAGACAGATTACAAAGTAAATGAGTTAAATAGACAAGCAAAAAATTCACAATCGGCACCTCAAATTAAAGGCCTTAAAGCCCTCTAAAGATTTTTTCAATTGATAACATAATCTGTAGGCTGCTAAATTACTAAATATGTATATAGATGAAATTAGACAAAAAAAAAAAAAAAAAAAAAAAAAGAACCAATACAGAGAACAAAAATTATTATAATGGTTATTAACACTAATATTTAATTAAAGCAGGCAATTAATTGGCAAGAATTTAATGAAAAACAAATAGATAACGTAGATAACAAATAGATAACATAATCTGTAGGCTGCTAAATTACTAAATATAAAAAGACTATATAGATGAAATTAGACAAAACACCAGTACAGAAAACAAAAATTATTATAATGGTTATTAACACTAATATTTAATTAAAGCAGGAAATTAAATGGCCAGAAATTAATGAAAACAAAGGGAATGGTGCCATCGTCTTACAGAATATTACAAATTTTTTTTTGTTTTTTTTCTACAAACAGTCTGGAAAAGTTGTTTTCCCAAAAGCAACCCAGTTGAAAAGTCCAATAAACCCCCCAGCAACCAAAGATTATACACGAAAGAAATATTACAATTAAAATAGACACATAAGAATGTTATCAGTTCTTACAATAATATATAGTACGCTTCTCAGTTTTGTGCTCCGTCTTACTATCAAATTAACATGGTTTAAAGTTAGTGAACCGGTATGTTACCTATACAATAAAATTTGTAAATGTGCCAAGATTACCCAGTTACAATCTTATTAGATGGCCCACAATACTTAATTAATAATAATACATATAATATATCCTCAAAATTTTCTAACGACATCCGGCACTACCTTCTTGGACCTATGAGGAGGGAGGTAAACAGTGACCTTGAAATAGTGGGCATACGAACGAATGAACGAACTAAACGAATGAACGAGTGAATTTTAACTACGTAAATGGTTCAAAATATTTTCAAAAGGCCAGGGAAAGGCTCTGAAATCTTAAATGAAAGACCAAGCAAATAAATAGGTTTTATTACTTTAGATATATTTACAAACTTACACGCTTACATGTTTTAAAGGGACAAGGAGTGGGCACTCCTTTAGCATCCCCATCTCGTTCCCCTCTCCCGCCCTACCCCCATCATATACACTGCGAATTTTCCGTTTAATAGTAAAAGTTTTGACGGTGATCGCGGGAAATGTATGTTTCATTACGGTATAATCGTACAGTGACTCCGCGTGTATACTTTTTGTGTCATAGAAACAGTTACATAATTAATGTGAAAAGATGCCTGAACATCGAACCGTTGGTATCCAGAGCATGATTTAAAGGGACGAAAAAGTGGGACCCCTTTCGGCGTTCCCCCCCATCGCCACCCCCAACCAGCCCCCACCAGCTACGCTCCCCCGCAAGCCGTTACAGATACAATGGGGTCGTCTGCTGTAAATCTTGTAGAAAATCCTCTGTTATGTTTCATATTCGACAAAGTAGATCATATTAGTCAGACCTTCTTGTATCTGTCTGTCATGATTTTTATGATTCAGAAGAAATAGAACATGCGAGGGTACAATTAAACACCCTGTTCGGTGCTTCCCTCCCAACTCGTAGAGGTAATTCTAAAAACGAGAATACCCTGAAAGACATTATAAATAAAGTGTCGACCCTCCGGGATAATGAGAATAATATTACCTTTTACGTTACTAACTTCCATAGAATACCGGTAATCTCTATGGGTGACGTAAACGTCTCGGTGCTCCTCAAACAGTATAATGAGGTACAAAAGTCGATAGTTGAACTGAAACACCAACACGTGGTGTCAAATCAGAAAAACGCGATTTCGATAGAACAGTTCCGGTCAGAGTTAGATGCGTTGAAAGAGACGCTCCTCCCAAAGCCTAGTTACTCGGAAGTAGTTCAGCAAGCCAGATCTCCAAGAAGCGTGTCGGGCAGCGAGGGAAACGAAATCCCCGCCTCCAACTCCCCCCCTGAAGATGGGGTGGAAACGCAGCATGCAGGGGTAGCGGTCAACCCCCCTCCCGTTCAGGAAAGGACTCCTGCTCCCGATCTCACAATGAGGAACAGGGACGGTCAATGCCGAGAGTCGAGGCATCATTGCCCTCTCCCTGCCTCCCACTGCAGAGGAGAGGTGTTCGATTACGCCTCGCTCGGTACGCAGTTCCCCCTCCCACCGAAGAAGGAGAGGCACGCGCGGCCGTCAGGGTATAAACACCGCTAACAGACCCTCACCAAGCCACAGAGTAAGGGAGGGGCCTCCTATCCCCCAAAGGTTGTGCCACCCATCCCCCAGGCAGGCGAACCCTGCCAGGGAGATCGAGGGAGCAGGACGGGGGGTAACTGTTAATAGGCGCCAGTCCCAAAGGTCTCCTCAACCGGTCTCCGCGGCGAGGCCACCGATGGAGAATCTCACCCTATTTGTGTCGCGAATTCAGCTCTCGAACGAGGCAAGCGATATTCGACACATGATAGAAGAAATCATTGGTGAACACAGTATAGTGATAGTTAATAAACTAAACACGAAATCTCCGTATTATAACTCTTTTAAAGTAATAATTAAAGGTGTAAATGCGCATTTCAACCCGTATAATATGAGTCAATGGCCGACGGTATTATTGTTAAGGAGTTTATTCACTTTTCCAGGAGATTTGATAACAGGCAAAATAATAATAATAATAATAATAATAATAATAATAGGCGCCCTAACGGTAATGCCTGAAAGTTGTACTGTGTATAATAATAATAATCTTACTAATAATAAATTTTCTATCAGTCATGGCGGATAACTTGTTGAAAATAGTCTCATATAATGTAAGGTCAGTGAGGAATTCAACTGTAGATGTTCATAAAATCTGCGACAGTGCAGATTTGATACTCCTGCAGGAGCACTGGCTACCTAAGCAAGAGCTAAAATTCCTCTCTACCATCCATGATGACTTTATGTACCATGCGTCATCAGCAGTAGACTTGTCAGATGAATTAATGTACGGTAGGCCTTTTGGTGGTGTTGCTTTCTTATTAAGGAAAAATTTGTCAAAACATATAAGATTTTTAACAAGCGATAACGTAAGGTTGTTAGGCATTGAATTACAAGTGAACAATGATTGCATATTAATTGTAAACTGCTATTTACCATACAACAACGGCAGTAATCTAGATGAATACATTGATTTGCTGTACAAAATTAAGTCATTATCAGATAACCCCAAATATTCTCACTGTATAATAATGGGGGACTTTAACGCACATGTGAACTCGGAATTCTTTGGAGAATTGGGTAACATGTGCGAGTCGGCCAATTTAAGTATAAGTGATGTAGATGTATTAGGGGTAGCCAGTGGTAATTTTACATACGTTAGCGATATGAGTGGTACCACCAGGTGGATTGATCATTGTCTCACTAGTAATAATCTAAAGGATCGAATTGTTAGAGTTCATATTTTGCATGATTTCCTTCTTTCTGATCATAGACCATTAGAAATATTAATTAACGTTACCAATTTATGCGCAACACGACTTAACAAGAACTCAATAGGTAAGAATAATCGCGTCGATTGGTCCAATGTTAATATGCAGCAGAGAATAGAATACAAAGACAGAACATGTCACCTCTTTAATAATTTAGAAATTTTGCACCTTGGCTGTAATAATCCTTGCTCAAATGATTCTCACTGTAAACTCATAGATAGGTATTATAGTAAGATAATATCCCTGTTAAGAGAAGCAGGAAGCCCCTTGATTAAATCTTACAACTATCATACTAAGGTTATTCCTGGATGGAATGATTTTATTGCCCCCCTGAAGAGGGAATCGAAAGACGCCTACGATTTGTGGTGCTTTCATGGTAGACCCAGATTAGGACCAGTATACATAAATATGTGTAGAAGTCGGGGTCAGTATAAGGCGGCCATAAGGCGATGTAAACAGGAAGAAGAGTCTATTCGAGCATCAAAAGCCTGTGAAGCTCGCATAAATAACGATAATAACAAATTTTGGAAATTTGTTAAGAATCAAACGGGTGTCAAAAATGTCCTCCCTCCGACAATCGATGGGGTGTCGGGGGAGGATGAAATTGCAAAGCTGTGGAAAAACCACTACTCTAACATTCTTAATAGTGTGAGTAGGGATAATCTTAAGATAGATTGCAGCGAAACGATTGTGGGAGGGACAAGGGAAAATATTTTGATATCATTTTCTGAAGTAAAGAGGTTAATTAAAGAGTTAAAGACTGGTTCTGCGTCAGGGGTAGATGACTTATCGAATGAGCACTTAAAATATGCAAATGACGTAGTATGTCTGCATATATCATTGCTCCTATCAGCCATGCTTGCTCATAGCTATATCCCTGCAGAGTTCATGAGGGTATATATCTTGCCCCTGGTCAAAAATAAGTATGGAGACATTCTGTCCAGCAATAATTACAGGCCTATTGCTGTCGCTTCCTGCTTCTCGAAACTACTAGAAAAACTCTTGTTACTCCGATTAAATGATTTCCTATGGACATCTCCTAATCAGTTTGGCTTTAAAAGGTCCCACTCAACTGACCTGTGTATCTATGTACTTAAAGAAACAATATCTAAATACATTGACAGTAATTCAACCATTTATAGCTGTTTCCTTGATATAAGTAAGGCATATGATAGGGTGAACCACAATATTTTATTTGCAAAACTAGAAGACAGGAAGGTTCCCATGTACATATTAAATTTATTGAAATTTTGGTATTCCCACCAATCTTTCACTGTTAGGTGGGGCAATGTACTATCCGAGTGTTTTGGCTCCTCTTGCGGGGTGAGACAAGGCTCTTTGCTTTCCCATATGCTGTTTAATATGTATATTGACGGATTAATTGCTTCACTTAATGAAGCAACAGTAGGATGTATAGATAACACAAGGATAAATAACTTAGTTTATGCCGATGATATGGTGTTAATAAGACCCTCTGTTAAAGGTCTGGATCGGCTACTAAACGTCTGCGAAGTGTATTCGCAGAAACATGATATTCTTTTTAATGTTACAAAAACTAAGGTTATGCAGTTTCATCCTGAAAGCTGTAATCAGCCAGCTGATATAAGGTTTAAAATTAATGGTGAAGTAATTGAGGAAGTACAAGAGTTTAAGTATTTGGGTCAAACTATTACCAGCTCCTTGAGTGATGACTCGGATATAAGAAAACAATCTCGAAGCCTGTGTGCTAAAGCGAATATGACCATAAGGAACTTTCGTTTCTGTACAAGTGAAGCTAAAGACACACTCTTTCGTACTTTCTGCAGTAATATATACGGTCAGCAACTCTGGGTGAATTATAAAAAAGGTTCTGGCAGAACCCTAAATTTGCTGTACAACAGGTCTTTTAGACTCTTACATAAATTACCCCCGAGATGCTCAGCTTCGCAAATGTTTGCTACCCGCAATGTTCCGAGCTTCCCGGAGGTAACAAGACGTGCTCAACACAGTCTAATGCAAAGAATTAAAAAATCAACCAACCCGATCATCCAAGCTATCCATGAGTCCTGCCATTTATCCTCTAAGCTATGGACTTTTGGTACGAAAACGTCTGTCTGTAGCTCCACTTAACTTCGACAGTGCAGTATTATTTCTAATCAATTGTATATTTTTATCCTTAGTGTATGAACTGTCATTGTATTAATAATATTTGTCATATGGACTATAGTCTGCCAATAAACCTTTTCATTTCATTTCATTATTTATTTAACCAGGGCAAACCATTAAGGGGGCAAGAATGCAGTCAAGAAAACAGTAGGCCCTTCGCCAGCTTTCTGACAATGCACGAATCTAATTTATACAACCCAGGACTAATATTAAGGACCAAATCCGCATTATTCTTGATCACACTTGATTCCAGTATATTTCTGCTAACAATAGATTTACTAAACCTTAATTTGGAAGCATTTTTCCAATCAATGGGATGATTAGTATCTCTTACGTGAATGAAAATGGCGTTAGATTCCTGGCCACTTCTTATACTGTATTGATGCTGTTTAATAAGTAACTCAAGGGTCTTACCAGTTTGGCCAATGTAAAATTTATTACATATTGTGCAAGGGATTTTATATACACAACCATGTTCACTTAACGGGGAGTTCTTAATCAATGAATTCTTAATTACATCTAAATTTTTGAACGCAATATTTACGTTAAAAGTCCTCAGCAGATTCGGCAGATCAAGGAAATTTTCTCTGAATGGTAACACTAAAACATTTTTTGTGTTACAAGGAATCTTATCCTTTACTTCGTAGAAGGTTTTCTTTGCCATTTTTAAGGACTTATCTATGCAGTTCTTTGGGTATTTTAAATCAAAAGCAATTTTGTATATTTTTACTAATTTCGTCGTCAATGAACTCTGGGCTACAAATACGTAGACCTCTTAGGAACAAAGTAGAAAGAACGGATCGTTTTACATTAATGTGGTGATCAGAATAATAATGTATGTAGGAACAATTATTAGTGGGTTTTCTGTAAATATTGTACTTAAACTTTTTTCCAGACCTATATATTAAAACATCTAAAAAAGGGATCGAAGAATCTTTTTCTATTTCAACTGTAAAATTGATAGAGGGAGTTAAATTATTAAGTTTGGGTAAGAATTCATTGAGATTTAAAGTCACTGGCCAAAGACAAAGAACATCATCTACATATCTAAACCATGGAACATAATTTGGCAGAATCTTCCTTAATAACTTACTTTCAAAAAACTCCATATATAAGTTACTCAAAATGGGGGAGAGAGGGTTTCCCATCGCCATACCAAATTTCTGCCTAAAATATTCATTATTGAACACAAATTTTGAGTCTACTATGCACAGCTTAATTAATTCTATAATTGTAGCCACAAGTAATGGCAAATTATGCTTAACCAATTCTTCCGAAAGAAACACTAATAGATCCTGCACCGGGACTCTTGTAAATAAAGCGGTAACATCAAAGCTTACCAATCTAAAATTGTAATTGACACTGATACTATTTAATTTTTCCACCAGGTCTACATTATTATTTATGTGTGATTGTGAAATTGTGCCAAGGAGAGGATTAAGAATGGAGACAAGCCATTTGGATAGCTTATATGAGATAGATCCTATAGAACTAACAATAGGCCTTGCAGGATTATTTGGCTTATGAGTTTTAATCAGGCCATACATATAGGGTAATGACGGTGAAGTACTCAAAAACTGTTTAAGTAACCTTTCATTCCCCTTCAACTTTTGAAGGGGAATGAAAGGTTACTTAAACAGGAATCTAACGCTATTTTCATTCACGTAAGAGATACTAATCATCCCTTTGATTGGAAAAATGCTTCCAAATTAAGGTTTAGTAAATCTATTGTTAGCAGAAATATACTGGAATCAAGTGTGATCAAGAATAATGCGGATTTGGTCCTTAATATTAGTCCTGGGTTGTATAAATTAGATTCGTGCATTGTCAGAAAGCTGGCGAAGGGCCTACTGTTTTCTTGACTGCATTCTTGCCCCCTTAATGGTTTGCCCTGGTTAAATAAATAAATATTATTGTAAGAACTGTTAACATTCTTATGTGTCTATTTTAATTGTAATATTTCTTTCGTGTATAATCTTTGGTTGCTGGGGGGTTTATTGGACTTTTCAACTGGGTTGCTTTTGGGAAAACAACTTTTCCAGACTGTTTGTAGAAAAAAAAAAAAAAAAATTGTAATATTCTGTAAGACGATGGCACCATTCCCTTTGTTTTCATTAATTTCTGGCCATTTAATTTCCTGCTTTAATTAAATATTAGTGTTAATAACCATTATAATAATTTTTGTTTTCTGTACTGGTGTTTTGTCTAATTTCATCTATATAGTCTTTTTATATTTAGTAATTTAGCAGCCTACAGATTATGTTATCTATTAGTTATCTACGTTATCTATTTGTTTTTCATTAAATTCTTGCCAATTAATTGCCTGCTTTAATTAAATATTAGTGTTAATAACCATTATAATAATTTTTGTTCTCTGTATTTTTTTTTTTTTTTTTTTGTCTAATTTCATCTATATGCATATTTAGTAATTTAGAAGCCTACAGATTATGTTATCAATTGAAAAAATCTTCAGAGGGCTTTAAGGCCTTTAATTTGAGGTGCCGATTGTGAATTTTTTGCTTGTCTATTTAACTCATTTACTTTGTAATCTCTGTCTATTTTCTGTTCCTCCTTGATAATGTGAATATATCACGAAAGCGCTCGGACTTTGTGTTTCCTTTTCCCTGTGGTTGTTTGCTTATTAATAATATCACGTGTTATTTTGTGATTTTAGTGCATATATATATATATATATAAGATCTACTATGTCATTTTTCATCCGGTAGTTAAAAGAATACATTCATTTTCACCTGTTCACTCTCATTTGTTTAAGGTTCAAAATTGAGTGTCAAACACGTTGCAAGAGAGCATTTCCCTCCTCCACCAAGCGGTAATGTGTGGCGGAGAGCGCAAGAGAGCAACTCATTCCTCCACCAAGAGAGGTCTAGAGGCAGGGCCACCAGCTTGACCTCCGTGTGAAGAGAGGCCCAGCAGAGGGGGACACTAACAAATGGTCAGAAGACAGCAATAGGGCATTTAACACCGAGAAATTTCCACTCTTGAGATATGGTAGAAATGAACAAATTAAACAGACTGCATATTAGGTCAGATGAGCCGGGTGTACATGACTATGCGCCGTGGAGAGCGCGAGAGAGCAACTCGCTCCTCCACCAAGTGGTCATGTGTGGCGGAGAGCGCAAGAGAGCAACTCGTTCCTCCACCAAGACAGGTCTAGAGGACGGGATCAGCAGCTTGACCTCCGTGTGAAGAGAGGCCAGCAGAGGAGGACACTAACAAATGGTCAGAAGACAGCAATAGGGCATTTACCACCGAGAAATTTCAACTCTTGAGATATGGTAGAAATGAACAAATTAAACAGACTGCATATTAGGCCAGATGAGCCGGGTGTACATGACTATGCGCCGTGGAGAGCGCGAGAAAGCAACTCGCTCCTCCACCAAGTGGACATGTGTGGCGGAGAGCGCAAGAGAGCAACTCGTTCCTCCACCATGACAGGTCTAGAGGCCGGGATCAGCAGCTTGAACTCCGTGTGAAGAGAGGCCAGCAGAGGGGGACACTAACAAATGGTCAGAAGACAGCAATAGGGCATTTGCCACCGAGAAATTTCAACTCTTGAGATATGGTAGAAATGAAGAAATTAAACAGAATGCATATTAGGCCAGATGAGCTGGGTATATATGGCTATGTGCCGTGGAGAGCGCAAGAGAGCGGCACACTCCTTCACCAAGACAATCCTAGAGGCAGGGACCACCAACTCGACCTTCGTGTGAAGAGAGAATGACACGCGGAAGCGCATCGTGGCACACACACACACATTTTATTCATGCAGTTAACCGTGATTCACTGTCGTCAATTGAGTTAACATAACCTACTAATTGTTACCATCATGCACTTATCCGTGATCGTGGCATGGAGTTAACCGCGACTTGGAGGTGTTTACATTCACTGGTCCCTCCCGCCATACCGCCAAAATGCGACTCAGTCAGTGTCTCTCAGCGCGACCAAAGGCACTATTACGAACGAAATTATCAAAGAAGCAGAGAGAAAAATCGGCGAGTGGTACCAAGCCTCAAACAAAACCCAATAACCATACACTCTGACATCACCTAGTGACCCCCGTTCATTAGTTGCGGGACTATTTACCGAACCTTTTGATCATACCTCGTATATACTAAGTTCTTTTTCATCCGGTAGTTAAAAGAACACATTCATTTTCACCAGTTCACTCTCAATTGTTTAACCCTTTGAGGACTACGGGACATACAGGGGTTAGACAAAATAATATGAACACCCGCCGATTTCACCGGTTATCTTTACGGACTGCTCAGACACAAAGTAAACGGTCAAATGACTGGCAAACCTATTTAAATGCGTAACAGAGAGAGTATATGTCATGTTATAACCCTCACGTTGTTTTACAGATCTGAGTGAATTATGAATTAGCAGTTATGAAAGACCTGTCAGACTTCCAAAGAGGGCAAATTGTCGGAGCGCGGATGGCTGGTGCATCGGTGACGAAAACTGCTCAGATGTTCAATGTATCCAGAGGAACTGTCTCTATGGTCATGTCTGCATACCAAAACCATGGAAAGACAAGCACCGACCAATGCAATAGTGGACGCAAGAAGAAGCTGTGTGATCGAGACCGCCGGATGCTAAAGCGCATTGTGACAAAGAACCATAAGACCACAGCTCCAAAAGTGACTGCAGAGCTTAACCAGCATCTTGCAAGCCCGGTATCGACCAGAACTGTACGTCGCGAGTTCCATGGAGCTGGATACCATGGGAGGGCTGCAATTGCCAAATCCTTCCTTTCGCACATCAACATTGAGCGGCGCAGAAAATGGTGTAATGACCATAAGAATTGGTCAATGGACCGGTGGAAGAATGTAGTCTACTCTGACGAATCCTCCTTTACGCTATTCCCATGTTCCGGTCGAGTTTACGTCTGGAGACAGCCTAAAGATGCTTATGACCCCGACTGCCTGACCCCAACCGTTAAGCATGGAGGCGGATCTTTGATGGTTTGGGCAGCAATATCGTGGAATACTCTTGGCCCAGCTGTAGTACTGCATGGTAGGGTTAACGCTCAGGTCTATCTGTCAATATTGGCTGACCAGGTCCATCCCATGGTCCAAACGCTGTTTCCCAATGGCGGCGCCGTCTTCCAGGATGATAATGCACCAATCCACACCGCTGGGGTCGTTAAAAACTGGTTTGAAGAGCATGTTAGTGAAGTAGAACGCTTGGATTGGCCTCCACAATCCCCGGATCTTAACATTATCGAGCATCTGTGGTGTCAGTTGGAGCAGCAGGTCAGAAGCGGATTCCCACCGCTGGCGTCTTTGGAGGAACTGGAGCAGGGTTTGCTCGAAGAATGGCTCAGGATTCCTCTAGCCACTGTCCAAAAGCTGTATGAATCAATTCCCCGACGCATTGCAGCTGTTATTGCCGCTAAAGGAGGACCAACTCCATATTAAGAATAAAAACCGCCATTTATCAAGGTGTTCATATTATTTTGTCTAACCCCTGTATATATATATATATATTTTTTTTTTTTTAGTTCAGGAAGAACCGATTCGCCTCTATTTAAAAGGCATATCTCAGCGGAAAAACAAAGAAAAAGTGAGAGGAAAGACAGAGGAAAAAGAAAGGGTGGAGGGGACAGTCGAAGTGGAAAAAGACCAAGGATGACAAGGACTGCAGGGTCGAGCCCCATCATCCTTGGGTGCTAGGGCCGGGAGGGCGCACGTGAAACCTCCAGGAACAAGCACGTACAAACGAGCACAAAGAGCACTCAAGAGCTATATATATATATATATATATATATATGTATATGTATATATATATATATATATGACGAAATAGCCACGAAGGAGCAAATAATAAACAACATGCAACTAGCCTAACAGGGTCAAAAGGAGGATTACCTGGGTGTGCTACGCATCGTCTGACAGCACCTGATCTCGAACCCGGGAACCGCAGGCACTTCTTTAAAGTTTTAGTAATTCTAAAACCCCACCTGTAGAACTTTCTATAAATTTTTAAGTTATCACGTGCAAGGAAACAAATGTGTAATAAAATTTCACTTTGAAAGGACACCTTCATCGCATAATAAAATTCAGTCTAAATGACGTTATCAGGAAGGAAGATTAGCTGGGTGTGCTACAGATCGTCTGCTGGCAGCTGGTCTCGAACCCTGGGCAAATATCCTTTCACTTCGTTTTATGACGACTTTCAATAAATTATAACACTTGCATTGAATGAAACGATATATATGCATAGCCCGGCCTTCCGTTTAAATGACAAACTGGTTTCTCAATCCGCATTTATTATGGCTTTTTATAAATTAATTAACACTGTCATTGAATGAAACGATGTATACACAGCCCGAATCACAAATTAATTTATTTACTTAAATTTCAATGTCCACTTCATCGGCTGTTTCTTTCTCTCCGTCACAAATTTCTGCAATGCTTTGTGTTGAAAGTAGGGCGTTCCGGTCAGTCGCGGTGAAAAGGTGGAATGTAGCCCCTGCATAGAGGTCTCCGTCCTCAAACAATTGCGGGGAGCAGTAAAGCTGTTGTGAATGATTCATGGCGATATATTTCTGTAGTTACTCGTTGATGAATGCAGCTGTTGTGGATTCCAGATGAAAATGCACCCTTTTATATACAGTCCTAATTGTAACCACCCCCAATATCCGAATCGCGAGTTTCCTATTGGCTGTCGGTGAAATTTGGGTGGGCCATAACTTGTAAGCGTGACTTCCCACCAACCGGAGGTCCTGGGCTCGTTGTCAAGCTCCGTCCATTGTGCTGTATTTGGACAAGCCGCGAATTCTGCGGCCGTGTCAAATATAACTTATCTATTGCATAGATTTCTTTCAGAAATGAAACAGATTCGTAGAGAGAGAGAGAGAAAAAGAGAGACCAAGCGCCGATCTGTCGCAATCTAAATTCCATCGAACCGTTACGTCCTTCTAGAGCCAAAAACAATATTATTTATCATTTGTTTTATTATATATATTATTAGATTTATTTTCTTCCTTATTTATTTCTCATTATATTCAATCATTTAATTAATTTAACAAACGGTTGGTTCGAGTTCTGTACGGATATATCTTCCGTATTTTCAAACCACTACAACCATAAACTGTTCCGGCTGCCTCGTTAAATCTGCTGGTTTTTTGTTTTTAGAAAGAGACTTGAGAGTGAAGTTGCTGAACGGTTTAATTGGTTTCAAAGCTCTGACTAGTGAGGTTATAGAGGAATTTTGTTTCAAATTTGTTCAGCTATCTGTGATGCTGTTTTTGCTTTAGGTTTGATCGGTGTTTCCTAGTAAAGTGCATTAAATTGCACTCATTTTTCAAGTTCAATCATCTATTTCAAATTAGGCTGTTATAAGGCTGTTAGGTATAACATTTCCCTTTCAGAAAACAGGCAATCAATATTCTTTATATTCAATTATTATCAAGGTAAAGTGTTTACAATTAAAACTACTAAGGTAATGGTCTATTTTGTTTTCTTAGAATAAGACAATTACTACCAACTAAAGAGGGTGTTAAACTATAATCAAGTTTAACCCTCTGATAGCATAAAATTTCTATCAGCGGGAATCAATAATATTAGTCAGGATTTAATTTATGATTCGGGAAATAATTCATAATCGTAATTTAGTGTTAATAAATTAATAGTTTAGTATTCAAATACTCTGTTGGGTTTAAACAAAATTTTAATTCTAACATAACTGATAGAAATTTTTCATTTAAATTAAAGTTATTTAAATTTTGCAATTCTTAAGTTAAATTTTCTGAGTTTAAACTAATTAAAGTTTGTTTGTTGAGTTTCAGTTCATATTTATATCACATTCCTGCTGATAGATAATTAAGTCATGTTCTGGAATTTAGCAATTTCAGTGAAATTAGTAAGAATTATCAAAATTAAAAACTTATTCAGATTATAAATCTGTGCATAGTTATTTTTCTAGAATTTATTTAGGGTTTAAAAATTATAAATTGTTGGAATTGCTAAATTGACAGTGAAATCTCCAAAAAGAGAAAGCTGTGTCCTATCCTCTTGCTCAAAATTTGGTACTCAGGTGTGGAAAGTACAGCCTAACCTTTAACCTGACCATTAATTTATATGTTTGACAGTTTTCCCTTTGACCTTACAATTTATTTTCAAGAAAGTTATTTGTTTGTAATAATTAAGTCAAGATTCTGCTGCTGTGAATTAGTTTGATTACAGAATGGGTTTGGTATTTCCAGGATTCAAGTTTGCCCTACCTTTTGGGGCCTTTTTCGGGCCTACCATTGAGCCTCAATTTTTGTAAATCTACCTTTTTGTCCTATTCAAATTAAATTTAAAATTTTGATTCAAGAATTCCCTCTTATTGTTCTAGAATTAAGTAAAATTCGATTAAGTTTTTTAGTTCCAACGTTCAAGAAATTTTAACATAAACATGTCTGAACTTAAAGAATTTATTAAAAGGCGTGGAGGTCATAGAGCTATCGTTTCTAGACTCATTTCGAGTTTGGACGAGCTTTTAAACGAGAAAAAAATTATCGTTGAAGATCTAGAGTAGACTAGAACAGCTTTGTAACCATCAATGTAAATTTTCGGAACTTAATGACAAAATTCAGAGTAGTTTAGAGGATCAAGAATATTTAGATGATTTAAAAGAATCGGAGGAAAGGGATTTAGAAATTCGAAAATGCATTTTTAAAGTAAAAAATGTATTAGCTCAAATAAAGGATGCAAAGGAAAAAATTAATAGTTCTGGAAATGCAACAAATAACCTAGAAAATAGCTTTTCAAACGCCGAGAAATTTCAAAGTGACTTCATGAATGGGTTAAGTGCTATTTTGAAGCGTAATGCTGCACCACCTAACTTTCAGTGCAGAAATTTCAGTGGTTCTACTGACAAGCACGAGTCTAAAGACTTTCTTAGTCAGTTCGAGAATTTGATCGGTGTTCGTACTGATCTGACAAATTCTGCCAAATTATCATACTTGAAAGGGTACTTGAGGGACATAGCTTATCAATCAATTAAACATTTGTCAAATGTTGATGACAATTATGAGATAGCTCTAGACATTTTAAAAGATCTTTTTCTAGACATCCCTTATATAATTGATGAATCACTCAAGAAATTAGTTACGGCTAATGAAATTGATGATTTTCAGTATGATAAATTAAATAACTGGCTTAGTGAAAGTCGAGCTATGGTTCTTGATCTTAAAAATTATGAGGTGGATTTAATGGATGAAACCTCGTCTGGTAGTTTGTTGTTGGGTCACATCTTAATGAGTAAATTACCTATTTCATTCAAGAAGGAAATTGTTCGCAAATGCGAATCCAATTACCCTTCTCCAAATCAAATTTTTAAGAATTATGGTGAGATTATTAAAACTTTGTCCAGATAAGTCTAGTAAAGCCAAGCCTAATCAAAATCTCAAAAAATTCTATAAACACAATAATGTGGTAAAAAACATTAAAAGTGAAGAACCTAAAGCCACTCTTCAAACTTTTCAGACTGCAGCTAACAAGCTCTCATTTTCTTGTGCAACCTGCGGTTTGAACTCCTATATTTCAGCATTATGTCCCAAGTTGGGTTCAAATGAAATAATTAATGGTGTCGAGACGCAGGTAAACAGTGTATCGGTGCATGCAATGTCTTCAGAGAATCAGATATTTCGAAGTCGCGGCGTTTTGTTACCTACCGTGACTCTAGAACTTGTATATCAAAATAATGTCAAATCAGACCGTCAGTTCTAGATGATTGGGAATGCCAATTAAAGAAACCTAAATTCGAATGTCTAATAAGAACCTTCATTGGATCTCAAGTTAGAGTAATTCAAGAAGTGGAGTTGGGTGTAAGGCTGAATCCATCTAAAGCAGTGGTGCACAAACTTTTTTGATGTGAGGGCCAAGCGAAGAAAATAACTAAATGTATTAGCCTACTTACTTTCCATCTAAGTCATAAATTGGGTCACGTTTATATTCGAACTTTTTCATTGAATTGAAAAGACCCGTGGGGCCACTGAAAAGACCCGTGGGGGACACATTTGGCTCGCGGGCCAGGGTTTGTGCATCACTGATCTAAAGCTTCTCTCAAGAACTTCATCGTTGATGAAAAGATGGATTTAGATTATACCGTTCCAGAATTAAAAAACGTGATTTCTCAACTGCAAGAAAGAATTAATTTCGGGGACAAGTCCTTCTATAACCTTCATAATGATTTCATCTCAAACATTGAAGGATTAATTGGAATTGATGTGCTTCAAGATTTTATGCCATTCTCCTTCGTAAAACTCAAGAATGGTACTGCCATATCAGTTTCTCAAGGACTTATACCTATTGGAGAGTTGGATACTTTCAAGAGTCCAATTCAACATTCCAGCAACAGTCGTAGATCTGTCAAGGAAACTCGTCAGTTTTCTTCAAGAACTCCTGTTAAAAAATTATGACTAGAAAGATCTGAAATTGATCAACAAAATTCCCTTCCTTTGACTGAGACTGATGGATCAAATTCAAGTTTCAGTTCAAGTTTTGATTCGAGTTTCACGGCAGCGGAGAAATCTGCTGTTCAAGTTTTAAAACCTACTAATTCAGGGCTTTCGGGGTGTAAAAACCCTTGGCATTGTTCCCTTTTTAAACTTACTAACCCCTCAAGTGAAACACCGAATCGAAGCTTAGCTTCAAATATTCAAATACCCTGTTTAAATCAGAACTCAAATGGTTCACAGATTCACGAGTCTAGAGATGGGGAGAGTTCGCTTACGGTCTTCAACGATGATGAACCGGGTCTTCATTGTATCGTGAACTGTGTCATGAATCCGACCCCAAGTTATTTCAATCCTTTGTGTCACTGTAAATCCGACTCCGATCTAGACTTAGGTCTGGAAAATTTATATAAATTGGAGTCTATATGCATAGATGAGAGTTCAAATGGTAGTTTGGATGTGATCAAAGTTAAACAATTTAATGACTCTATACATCTGTCTGGTGGCCAATATTATGTGGAGTTACCGTGGCATGAAGAGCTAATTAACCGTATTCCATCTAATCATAAAATAACATTGGCAACTCTAAAAAGGGTAATTGGATTTCTCAATAAGAAAAACTTGCACTCTAAATATGCTGATGTATTTAAACAGCAATTAGATGATGGGATAATTGAAAGGTTTGATGTGCCTCCAGACCAATATCAGAACTACATCTGGATACCTCATAGGCCAGTCATTAGGGTGGGAGATCAAGTTACAACTAAAATAAGGCCAGTTCTCAATTGTAGTTTGAAAACAGGTGAAGCTCCTTCTCTTAATGAAGCTGCATATCCTGGTGTAGACCTCATGAATTCACTGTTTACCTTATTATGCTCATTCAGAACCAATCAATACGTAATCCATTCAGATATAAAACGGGCATTTCTTCAAATCAAGCTCAAGCTTGATGTTGATAAAAATAGGTTTTGTTTTTTTCTGGGAAGAGGACGGTCAATTATTAACTTATCGGTATACTACCATCGGAGAATGTCTGAGGGAAGTTTCAACCTTAGATCATGGAACACTAATCTAGACTGTCTCAAACACACAATGGTTCAAGATCAAAATGTTGTTCAACATGAATGCTTGGAAAAGGTGCTGGGTTATCACTTTGATGTAAGTCGGGACTTAATCTTGCTGTCAGAATATGATCTAGACCCTGAAGCTTGTACCAAGCACCGAATCCTTTCCCAAATTTCTAAAATTTTTGATCCATTATCCCTTTACCTCCCAAATTACCATTCGGGGTAGGCTTCTCATGAGAAAATTGTGGAAGCTTAAGGTGTCCTGGGATGAGACAGTCGGTCAAGATGAATTGAAGGAGGTTTGGACTAAGATTTACAAAGATCTTCAAAAACTTTCAAATCTTTCTTTCAAACGTTCAGCTTTCGATTCTAGCGACTCTGTTTCATTAGTCATTTTTTTGTGACGCTAGTGCCAGTTGTTACGGATTTGCAGTCTATGCAGTTGGCCCTTCAGGATCAAACTTAATTTTTTCCAAGGCTAAAGTGGCTCCTATTCAAGCACGTACTTTACCTACTTTGGAATTACTTTCAGTTTATCTAGCGTTCAAATGTCTTCCTCAATTTCTCTCATTCATTAAAGCTCAGTTCTCAAATATCAAGATTTTTGTTGATGCTCAAATTGTGCTGTCTTAGGTTATTTCGTCAGACCTCAATGACAAAATAAAAAACATGTTTGTTCGAAATCGAATTCAGGATATTAGATACATGCATCAAGAAATTCAAACTAAATTCAGTATTTCAATATAATTTAATTATGTCTCAACTAAAGAAAACCCCGCAGATCTCATTACTCGGGGAATATCATTTAGAGAATTTGAGAACAATCTAGAACTCTGGATGCATGGTCCTGAATGGTTAGTTCTATGTACAGGGTGGGCCGTAAGTTTCCATACATAGGACAAAATAAACATTTTTTTATGGACAACCATTTTTATTTATATAATATGCTCTACATGGTTGCCATTGTTTTGAAAACACATTTCAATACGTGTTCCCCACTGTTGATGAACACGCATTAGCACAGTTGACGTTATGCTTGTAATGGCGTTGTGATACGTTCCTTTAGTGATTTATGTCTCGTATCTTTCCCTGATACACCATGGCCTTCAAGTGCGCCCAAAGATAGAAATCAAGGGGGGTGAGATCTGGGGATC
>JAJOZX010005459.1:185000-307500 GCA_023014485.1 Bathynomus jamesi | reverse complement strand
ATATTTATGGGACCTCTTTGCGAATGACCCGTTGCCCACGTCGGGCTAGCATCATGAAAAAGAAAAACTATGGCATTTATCATTTACCATTATTTATTCGGACTATAGTGGATTTAATTATCCCAAAAGAGTTCCTTGTTCCATGCACGGTCTGTGTGTATCATATACTGTATATATATATATATTATATATATCTATATATATATATATATATATTATATATATATATATATATAAAACTCAGAATGGTTCCCTGAGAAAATTATATGTTAAGCACAGACCGTGCATGGAACAAGGAACTCTTCTGGGAAAATTAAATCCACTATAGTCCGAATAAGTAATGGTAAATGACAAATACCATAGTTTTTCTTTTTCATGATGTTAGCCCGACGTGGGCAACGGGCCTCTCGCAAAGAGATCCCATAAATATAGCTTCCCTCACCAGCTATCTGCAAAGCAGACAGGATCCAGCTTTGGGACATGGATCTAGGTTTAAAGCAAGCCTAGTCCCCCTACATTCAGAACCTCTATATAAGTAAAAGACTCGTTGCATTCACGTCGGATTGAATAAATCAAAGAAAAAGGGGGTAGCTATTGTATTTTTAGCCAAAAAACCAAAACTTAAACCTCAACCGGGACATTGAGCGTCCACTTTTCAAGGCACGTAACACGTCCGTTTAATATACACAAACTCAGAATGGTTCCCTGAGAAAATTATATGTTAAACACAGACCGTGCATGGAACAAGGAACTCTTCTGGGAAAATTAAATCCACTTCTGGGAAAATTAAATCCACTATAGCCGGAACTTATTCGGACTATAGTGGATTTAATTTTCCCAGAAGAGTTCCTTGTTCCATGCACGGTCTGTGTTTAACATATAATTTTCTCAGGGAACCATTCTGAGTTTGTGTATATTAAACGGACGTGTTACGTGCCTTGAAAAGTGGACGCTCAATGTCCCGGTTGAGGTTTAAGTTTTGGTTTTTTTTGGCTAAAAATACAATAGTTACCCCTTTTTCTTTGATTTATTCAATCCGACGTGAATGCAACGAGTCTTTTACTTATATAGAGGTTCTGAATGTAGGGGGACTAGGCTTGCTTTAAACCCTAGATCCATGTCCCAAAGCTGGATCCTGTCTGCTTTGCAGATAGCTGGTGAGGGAAGCTATATTTATGGGATCTCTTTGCGAGAGGCCCGTTGCCCACGTCGGGCTAACATCATGAAAAAGAAAAACTATGGTATTTGTCATTTACCATTACTTATTCGGACTATAGTGGATTTAATTTTCCCAGAAGAGTTCCTTGTTCCATGCACGGTCTGTGTTTAACATATAATTTTCTCAGGGAACCATTCTGAGTTTGTGTATATTAAACGGACGTGTTACGTGCCTTGAAAAGTGGACGCTCAATGTCCCGGTTGAGGTTTAAGTTTTGGTTTTTTTGGCTAAAAATACAATAGTTACCCCCTTTTTCTTTGATTTATTCAATCCGACGTGAATGCAACGAGTCTTTTACTTATATAGAGGTTCTGAATGTAAGGGGACTAGGCTTGCTTTAAACCCTAGATCCATGTCCCAAAGCTGGATCCTGTCTGCTTTGCAGATAGGTGGTGAGGGAAACTATATTTATGGGATCTCTTTGCGAGAGGCCCGTTGCCCACGTCGGGCTAACATCATGAAAAAGAAAAACTATGGTATTTGTCATTTACCATTACTTATTCGGACTATAGTGGATTTAATTTTCCCAGAAGAGTTCCTTGTTCCATGCACGGTCTGTGTTTAACATATATATATATATTGGCTATTGATTGATGGCGTGGAAAAGGCAGCTTAATAATAAACAGGAACACCAGAGAAAAAATAAACATCCTTCAAGTTTAATAATACCAACCTTTCGGATTGCACTAATTCTATCTTCGGGGCTAAAATAATAAAATGCCAAATCACATACAAAATACAAATTGCTTAATAACAATTTCAAATAAAGTTAAAAATTATAAAAAGTAGCTAAGAAAATGCAAAACATTAAAACTAAAAGGTAAATAAATGTGAAGTTAAAAAGTTACAATTATAAAGTAGCTACGAAAAATATAAAACCTTTAAAACTGAAAGGTAAATAAATAAAATAAACTAGTACCTTAACCAAAACATAGCAGATCTACCGATGATTCATCAGAATTTAGGTCTGGTTTTAATTTATAAATAAACAAAGATTCCATAATTTTGAGCTTGTCAGAACTTCCGGCAGTAAGTACGGCGAAATTAGACTGAGAAATTGGGTGGTTATTGTTGTGAGTGGTTACATATGAGAGAATTATGTGGTTTGCCAAGAGGTAAATTTGTACGGACCGATTTACCGATATGTTCGTAAATACGAGATTTTAAATGTCTTAGTTTTACCTATATATGACCCCATACAGTGGTCACACTTTATTGGTAAAGTATGGATGACTTAAGAAGTGAAGGAATAGCATCCTTGTATTTAAATAAATGATAAATCGATTTAGACGGGGTGAATATAAATTTTATACATAGTTGTGGTAGAATTCCTTGAGCAATTTAAAAGTTTGTTTCTAATGTTAAAACTTGAGGTTCCCATATAAGGCAAAGTGAAATACAGGATATCTTTGGGGACTGTAATTAAGTCTCTAGTTGTGGGGTTTATTAGCCTATTTAAGGTTCTGCCTATTTGTAGTCTCCACCGGTCTAGAAGGGAAATTATTCTTGGTAAGCTATTAGATTCAGCTTCTGAAGTAAATTCAATATTAGGGTGTTTAGAATTAAGGTAATTACGAAACAAAGGGATATGGTCTGGTGATTTGAACAGGAGAAAAGTGTCATCAATATACAGTATCTTCTATAAAAAACAGGTTTGAAGTTGGAAGGACACTCATTCATCCATTTGACTTCATGATGACAAAGAAACACGTTAGCTAAGGTGGGACCAAGAGGCAGACCCATTTGAACACCTTCAGTCTGTTTAAAATATTCACCGTTGAATATAAATATAAGGTCTTCCACGGAAAATTTTAGTAGTGCTTTCATCTGAAAGCTGAATCTAAAAGCTGAATCTAATAGCTCTCTCTCCTTTTTGGACATTAAGATAATAAAAACTAATTCCTCTTTTGAAACTTCCGTTTACCGAAAGCCGACATTCACCAATCTTACTACGAACTTTTCTTCCTTTATCCCTTCAGGTTTCAAACGAGATTTAATTTCGACTCTGACTAACAGAGCTTTCAATATCTGTTCAGGTTACTTTAAACTACACGATGAACTAGATTTCATCCGAAAATCCTTTCCAAGAATAATTTCCCTTCTAGACTGGTGGAGACTACAAGAGGCAGATCCTTAAATAGACTAATAAACCCCACAACTAGAGACTTAATTACAGTCCCCAAAGATATCCTTTATTTCACTTTGCCTTATATGGGAACCTCAAGTTTTAACATTAGAAAGAAACTTTTAAAATTGCTCAAGGAATTCTACCCACAAATATGTATAAAAATTATATTCACCCCGTTTAAATCGATTTATCATTTATTTAAATACAAGGATGCTATTCCTGCACTTCTTAAGTCATCCATAGTTTACCAATAAAGTGTGACCACTGTATGGGGTCATATATAGGTAAAACTAAAAGACATTTAAAATCTCGTATTTACGAACATCTCGGTAAATCGGTCCGTACAAATTTACCTCTTGGCAAACCACCTAATTCTCTCATACGTAACCACTTGCACAACAATAACCACCCAGTTTCTCAGTCTAATTTCGCCGTACTTGCTGCCGGGAGTTCTGACCTTAAGCTCAAAATTATGGAATCTTTGTTTATTTATAAATTAAAACCAGACCTAAATTCTGATGAATCATCGGTAGATCTGCTATGTTTTGGTTAAGGTACTAGTTTATTTTATTTATTTACTTTTCAGTTTTAATGCTTTTATATTTTTCGTAGCTACTTTATAATTGTAACTTTTTAACTTCACATTTATTACTTTAACACCAATTACCAATTGACATGGGCTCGCGATGAGCCAAAACTGTATTGGTGTTAAAAAAATAAAAAATTAAGCCTTCCTGAACAGTGGTTCAGGGGCTAATACTGTACAATTTATTTTAATATAGTTAATGTTCCAAAAGCTTAGAGACCCCCTGGAAGCTTCCTACACTGTAGGGTGTGTCAATTTGGGAGGTGAAAATTAATTTTTGCCAATTCCTTCACTGAGGGGTTTTAAAAATATGTTTTTGGATGTGAAGAATTCAAATCTGCTATTATTTTTGTGATTGCTCAACACTTAGCTTGGTAAATCTACGTTTGATTAAAAAGCACATAAATTGCTCTCGGAAAACATTTATTAATTTTAGCTTCTCAAAATGTCAGGTAATGCTATAAAAATTTTAGTTTATCTGCATAAAACATATCCTAGTAATCATAAAACATAGCCTTGTAATCATAAAACAACATTAGAAAGTAATGACATCCGTAAAAAAAAAATATTTAAACAAGTTTCATCAAGTCTTGGTGTGATTCGTTCTTGGACATCAGCCGCCGACTTGCTTCTTGGCCTCTGATATAGCCCTTACGTTTCTCATGTGTATACACCCTGCCTGCTGCCTCTGTGACTTGTTTCACACACCTCTCTATTGACTGAGCATGACAGGGCCACTGTGGAACTTGCATAGGCTTGTCAAAGAACTTCTTTACTTCCGCTGTAGTCAGTTTACATGTCAAAGGAGGTTCAAATACCCCGTCAGACCAGTCTGTCAGCTCCAACACGGAAGAAGCACTGGGGTTGATGGAAGGTGTCTTCCTGGGATGTACAGAAAGATCTCCAAGTGTGTCATCATCTCCACCCCTCATGTCAACAATCTTTTGGACACCAGCTCTCCTCTCCTCACTGTCATCTGAGCACAAGAGTGTCTGGATTATCATTTCGCTGAATGCATACCATGCTGAGCGCTTGATGGTTGGCAAAACAACATCCACTACAGCCTTCTTTTGCAGCCTAACTAGCCGCAGCTGAAACAAGATGTGGCGTGGGCCTTCCACCCAAGAGTGTTTTACTTTGATGTTGAACCAACAGGGGTAGTACACACCAACAATGTATTCCACTATCAGTCTTAAGTTGTTGAGGGTTTTGCCTTTAAGGCCATGTTTTGAAACCATATGCGACAAAGCCTGTTTGCTGTTGTCAACCACCTTGAATGGCTCACTGGACCAATTTCAAGAAGGGCCAGATCTGTGGGAAGTTCTCCTGTCCTTATGGCCTGTGTGATCCTATACCCGTACGCTTGATCAGTAGCGAGATCCTTTACGACATTGTCACTCAGTGAAGTAAGAGGCTCTCCAATTGAGAGTTTGGTGAATGAAGGATCAATTTCAAGTTCGGTTGCAGTGTCTAGCATCTTGCCAATGTTACCTGTCCACTTGTTGTTAGACAAGGTCTTCCCATCCAGTGCTGTGATCAAGTGTCGCAGGGGTAACTCGTTAGTGTGGAGGGCACAAACCAACCAGATCAGCTTACGGCAAAGCTTGACCTCTACCCAATGCATGGAACCACCCTCCCAGCCAGTGTTAACATTTGTAGAATCACCTCCAATGGCCTGCAGGCTTTTATCAATGCCCTTCTTCTTCATGAAATCTACAAGATTATCAGCAATAACTTCAGCAGGTTTTTTTCTCGTTGAGCCTTTCTCAGGAGTGAAGTGGTAGAGATATCTTCCACCTGGCTCACTGCACACAGAATAATGCTCTCTTTGATGATGCTGGGGAACTGACGATCTGAATTGTCTGCTTTCAGCATAACTTTAGTTGTATCTTGACGGCCGTCAAAGAAGATGCAGTCAATTTCACCCTTCTTACAAAGATCATCAAATTCCTGATCCAGGGATCTCATAACTTTTTCTTGGGCCCTCTTGACTTTATTGTGATCAACTACAAGTCTCTTGTCTTCTTCAGTGATCAAGCCAGCATCCATAAAGGCAGCAATGGTGATGGCAGCTGTGGCACGCAGGCCAACACCATATCTGATGCTATGCATAGCAACATTAGGTATTTCTAATGTGTTGTACTGTGGCTTTTTATTGGAAGTTGAAGACTTGCTTGGTATTTCTAAAGTCACTTCATAACTTCGATCCTTTCCATCTTGAGCATCAGCTATTTGTTCTTCATTTTCATCATCAGAGAAAATTATTTTATTTGATGGCATTGAAACATCCTGCTTACTTGTCTGCTTATATTCAGCAAGCCTTCTTCTTTCGTCTTCTTGCCGCTTCTGCTTTTTGACTTGTCTGTTGTGCTCAGGTTGATCTGGCAAGCCAATCTGATGTGGTCCAATAGAACCAGACTTGTCTCTCTGACCTTTAATGAAAGCAAGTTCCTTCACAGGGACTTCATCTCCCTAGGGCATGTACAGTTAATGTGAGTTTCGTTTTTGCAACCAGCATCTGCAAGGCAGCCAAATTCAGAGCAGAGAACAATTTTACACTTGCAACTGAGGATGTCAAAAAGCTTGTCAAGTTTTGCAATGAAAGCCTCTTTGACATGTAGCTTTCCTCTCCCAAGAGATATGTTTTTGGCCTGCTCCCAGCTCTCTTGGATCTTGTTTAAGATTGTGACTCGTGAATTTACAACGGGGGCTACAAAAGAACTGTTTGCTCGTTCCCACTTTTCAAGCACTTTAGGGTAAATGTCCTTTGCAAGACTGGCTGCTGGGTAGTTTCTCACATCCTCACCACTTTGTTCTCTTAGCAGTAGCCCATATTTCAGAACGTCTCGCAGAGTTGGAGTTCAGAGGGCAACTCTCTACCAGTTCCAATTAGGTTGCTCATATGTGTGAATGTCCCCAGTCTTGTCCTCCTTTTAGAAGCCATTGTAGGTCAATTCCCACTGGTTAGGATGGTAGCACTGACGGACAAGTAATCTTCAGCACACTGATGAATATGTTTCAACCTGTGAAATAAGCAAAAACAGCAGTGCATTATATATACAGCATATATAATTATTAATATAATAATTATTATATAATTCCACAAAAAAGTAAAAAAAGTCACTATTTGTATGTAGCTTCTTACCAAGCAAAACTAAATTATATTAAATTAACAAAAATATCTTTAGAATTCCTAAGTCATGCTGCAACTTTTTAGCACCCCTCATATTTGGAATTTGAAAGTTGAAAATTCGACACACCCTATTCCTACAGACCCCTGGGGGTCTGTACAGACCACTTTGGGAATCCCTGCTGTACATTGTGGTACCAAGTTGCGTACTGATGATATACCTTCAATTTTAATGATATGTAGACGTTCTCTGAGGAAGTTGTAGATCCATTTTCTCACTTTGCCTGTTATTCCCATACATTTCAATTTATGTGCCATTATACCATGATCACGATTGTCGAAAGCTTTAATAAAATCCGTGTATATGACATCGTACAGTAGTTGTCATTGTCTTCCAGTGCATCTAGAATATGGTTATAGTGCTCTTAAGTTGTGATAGGCATGATCTTCCTGATCGGAATCCGTGCTGATTTTCGTTGAATCTTTACAGTGTCTCCAAGAGGTCAGATTTTCCCTCTAACTATTCTTTCAAAAACTTTGGTGAGGTGGGACGTTAATTACACTGGTCTGTAGTTCTTTGCTTGCGATCTATTCCATCCTTCATATATATAGAGACAATGTTTGCTCTTTTCAAGATGCTTGGTATTTCTCCACTGTCTACGGATCTTCTCCACATCCAGTATCAGGGCGTAGCTATTATTTTTTACCCTTTGTCAGTTCATTGTTTACTTGCCTTAAGGGCCCGATAATGGCGCGCGTTTTTGTTTTCCTTTTCGCATAGCTATAGAAGTATTTTCGATTTTCCTTTATTGCTTTTACCGCTTTTTCCTCTTCCCTCTCTCTATGGCCCCTAATCATGGTTTGTATTTTTCTATCGATACTCTCCAGTTTTTCTTGAATTACTTTCCTGTCGTTGTTAGTTAACTATGCCCCAACTCTCTTTTTTTTGCAGAATATTCTTCTCCTTTGCCTCTGCAACCAGTTCCTCTTTCCTTTTGGCTGTGATTTCGGAGATATTTTTTAAAAATTCTCAGCGTCTTTTCTTCCAAGGTTGTTAGCATTTCTTCAGTTGCTTTATTCTCTAAAATTGTTCTCCATTCTATTTGGGCAATGTGTGATCTGATTGCTTCCCAGATTATGGTCTTGAAGTTTAAGTTTGAAAGCCCCAAATTTGCTTCTTTCTTCAATATGGGTATTGTCTTTTAATGTTGTCGCCATATTTGTTGATATCTCGATTAAATTGTGGTCTGAGATAATGTTTGGGGGTTATTTTTATATCAGCAATGAAGTCCGTGTTATTTGTGAATACCATATCTAGGCAGTTAGTTTTTTCTGGTATTTTCTTTTATCTCCTGTATCAGCATAAATTCATTTGTGAGAGCCATCAACAATTTTGCTTGTTCCTGGTCTTCTCTTGTGCCCCTCTTGTCATGGTGTATATATCCACATATTGGGGGATAGAGGGTTTATGGACTTTATTATGTTTCTGATATCATCAATGGCATCCGAGAATTTTTCGTTTGGAGAGTTTGGAGGTCTATAGATGACTATCAGTATCGCGTTTATTTTTTTATTTTCACTGCTAGGAGTTCCACAAAGCTGTTTTATTTACTTATTACCGTCTCTGTCATATGACCTTCATGTACTCTACCTTTACTACACCTTTACGTCTCGCTGTTCTATCAGCTCTTAGTAAGTTGAAATCCTCTATATTTATCTCTTTCTTATCAATACAATGTTTGCAATTTTCACAATTTCCTTGGCAATCCTTAAGATGAGTGTCTGTGAGGCAGGCAATGTGAACGATTGGTTTGGTCTTATCCTTTGAATATTAGGCAGGACAATATTTATGTTCTTTGTTTTTCGTTGCCCCTTGTGCATTTCAAGTTCGTTTTCCTTCGGTGTCGCTTGTTTCGTTGCCCTATGGTCCTCCGAGAGAGATCCGTTTCCGCCTACCTGTTCTGGTAGCTTCTTGCCCGGAAGCGGTTTGGCTTGGGGGTTCCCAGCTGTGTCAACTGCATGGTATGATATTTAAGCAGCCGTATAGTGTCTGCGATGTTGAAAAAAAATGTTTGTTCGCATATTGTGTTCCTATTGTTATTCCTATTGTTATTGTTTTGTTATTCCTATTGTCCTTTAAACTGTGTTCTTTGTCCTTTGGGTTCGTCGGAAGATGTTGATAGTAACATTTTTTCCCATATTTGCAGGTTCCATATTTTGTGTAAGTCCTGCAGATGTCCGTGTGGTGGAATTTGAATCTATCTCCGAATTTACAATGACCCATTATTGTAGAAGAAATTGCATGTTGGGGATGTTCATATATACATTGTTCTCTCTTGTATCTGCAATTATCTTTTACATAATATCTGCATATATGATAATTTCTTCTCCATATTTACTGGGAGCCTTTGTTTTATGCTCCTTATTGGGGAACAGTTTCACTGTTTTCTTGATTGCACATGCTTGTCTTTTTCTATTTGTGCTATTTGTGCTATTATCCTTCGTCGCCTTATATATATATATATATACACACACACACACACACTATACAGTGTATATATATATATATATATATATATATATATATATACACTATACAGTGTGTGTATATACATATATATATATATATACACTATACAGTGTGTGTGTGTATAATATATAATATATATATATATATACACTATACAGTGTGTGTGTGTATACATATATATATATACAATATACAGTGTGGGTGTATATACATATATATATATAAGTTTTATATATATATATATATATATATATATATATAAACTCATATATATACACACACCTTTGGTTAGCTTCCGCCCGAACTGTTCATTCTGACGAAGGTCAAGCTTTTCACTCCACCTTAGGCCTACAGTTTAACGTGGAATCCGAACCACACCCCACCAGCAGCCCAGCGTCTTAACCACTAGGCCACCCAGGTTATATATATATATATATATATATATATATATATATATATATATATATATATATATATATATATATATATATTATTCCTTTCCTTAAGGGCCGTATCGGGCGCTTAAGGAAAGGAAATAATGAACTAAGGGACGATCTAAAAGAAATATCTGAAACATTAAGAGCTCAGTATAAATCAGTCTTCAGTACCCCAAAAAGTGACAAAGCGATACCTGACAAGATGTAGTCTTTGAAGAGAAATCGCAAGGAGATTGAATAATAGACTTTGATTTTACCCCAGAAGATGTAGCGAGAGCTCTAGGACAAATGAAACCACATTTTGCTGTAGGTCCGCACAAACAGAACGCATTAATTAAAAACTGTAAAACTGAAATAGCAACACCCTTATACTGGATATGGAGAAGATCCGTAGAGAGTGGACAAAATACCGAGCATCTTGAAAAGAGCAAACATTGTCTCTATATATATGAAGGATGGGATAGATCCCAAGCAAAGAACTACAGACCAATGTCATTGAAGTTCCACCTCACCAAAGTATTTGAAAGAATAGTTAGAGAGAAAATCTATGACCTCTTGGAGACACTGTAAAGATTCAACGAAAATTAGCAAGAATTCCGATGAGGAAGATCATGCCTGTCATAACTTATGGAGCACTATAACAATATTCTAGATGCACTGGAAGGCAATGACAACTACGATGCCATATACACGGATTTTGTTAAAGCTTTCGACAAATGTGATCATGGTATAATTGCACATAAAATGAAATATATGGGAATAACAGGCAAAGTGGGAACATGGACCTACACCTTCCTCAGAGAACGTCTACAGGTCAATAAAATTCAAGGTATATCATCATCAGTACGCAGCTTGGTACCACAAGGTACAGTATTAGCTCCACTCCTGTTCATTATAATGCTAACAGACATAGACAGTGAAGTAAACAGCAAGTATAGTAATATCCTTTGCAAACGATACAAAGAGCAACAGAAAAATCAGCGATGCAAAAGAGGTGGAGGCCTTGCAAAGTGACACGAACAAATATACAAATGGTCAGAAGACAACAATATGACATTTAACACCGAGAAATTTCAGCTCTTCAAAGATGGTAGAAAGGAGGAACTTAAACAGACTGCATATTATGCTCCAAATAGACAGGGAATTCAGAGAAGCACGAAAGCAGTAGACGTGGGGGTAATAATGACCGATGATGCGAAATTCGAAACACAAAATCAGATACCGAAAACAAAGCAAAAAGAGTCGCGGGACAGGTACAAAGAACGTTCAAAAGAAGGGACAAGACAGTAATGATTCCCCTGTTGAAAACATTGATCATACCAAAACTTAAATACTGCTCAGTCTTGACGTCCCCATATAAAAAAGGAAGAAACTAATAAACTAGAAGAAACGCAGAGACATTTCACAGCTAAGACTGATGGCTGCAAAGAACTCAACTACTGGGAAAGACTGCGTAAACTAAATCTGTACTCCCTGGAAAGAAGGAGCGAGAGATACACCATAATCTACATATGGAACATGATCAAAAAACTGGTACCAAACCTCAAACTAAACCCAATTATTACCATCCAAATAACGCTGGAAAATAGGAAAGGCAGAATGTGTAGTGTTCCCAAATTAAAGATCTGACAAGAGACCTCTTCAACACTGAAGAAAAATAGATTGGTTGTCAGGGGGCCAAGAATTTTCAACCAGCTTCCAAAGGACCTCAGAAACATTACAGGGTTCAAAGTTGAAGTCTTCAAGAGAAGAATAGATGCCTGGCTCAGGACGGTACTAGATTAGCCGGGTTTACCTGGCTATGTACGATGGAAAGTGCAAGAGACCAACTCGCTCCTCCACCAAGTCAGGACTAGAGGCGGGGCCACCAGCTTGACCTTCGTGTGAAGAGAGACCGACGCACGGAACCCAAACTAGGTTAACAAGGTGTATATATGGGATTGAACTCAGAATTTAATCATCGATGCATTCACAGTTCAACTGAAAGTATAAAGGGTTTAACATCTTTTTACATAGAAACATTCCGCTCATATGCCCATTTCAGGGTACAGAAATTAGGGGAGTCAAAGTGTTGCGAGACTTTCGTACATGGGTCATCACCACTGAAAGCAACAATGCTGTGTTTGTCTAGTCCAAAGAACATCCATACCCGTATTTAATTGATTGTAATTTTAGTTAGCTTCCATTGCAAACACCGCCATTTATTATCAGGCCTGGTGCATGATTCTTCAGGAGCAAGATGCACAGCAAGTTTGTGTTTCCTCCCAAGGCAGCACAAATTTACCTGCATCAATCACAGTTACACTCGAGTGTGTATATATACACACACACACACACACACACATATATATATATATATATATATATATATATAAATATATATATAAACAGTATGTGTGTGTGTGTGTGTGTGTGTGTGTGTATATATGTATACCATGTGAGCAGTCCAGCATGATCTCAAACACACTTCTCTCACAAACTCGTTGTATTTACGTCGCATAGATTTCACATCAAAGTAAAAGGGTAATCTTGCGTTATTGAGAGTCTGAATGTAGCTGTCTAGGTTAGTTTTAAACCCTAGTAAGCGCGTGAGGGAAGCAATATTTTGGGCTCTTTGCTTGTGACCCGTTGCTTGCGTTGGGCTTCCAGTATGAAAAAGAAAACTTTTGTATTTGCCATTTACTATTACTTATTCGAACCATGGTGGATTTAATAGCCCAGAAAGGTTCTCGTTCCATTCACACTCTCTGTATTACACACACACACACACACACCCACACAACATATATATATATATATATACACAGGGTGTCCCATAAGTCCGGCATCATAAGAGAAATTCATATTTTCTATTATACACACCATAATTTATGCTCGGGATGCCAATTTCCCGTCTACCATTTTGTTCAATGACGAGGCTGTTTTTTATGGAAATAGTGAGGTAAATCGACAGAACACCCGCTACTGGTCTCAAAAAAACCCTCACTGGTATACCTCTTCAAAGGAACAAGGTGCATCTCGGGTGAGGGTATGGTGTGGCAATTGGAAGGATCGCATCATAGGCCCCCTCTTTTCGATGAACATGCCACTGGAGGCACCTACCTACGTATGCTCAAGGAAGAAGCATTTCCCAGTGTCTTGAACGAAGAAGGAAATTTCCCAACATGGTTCCAGCAAGACGGCGCTCCTGCACATTACAGCACCCAAGTAAGGGAATACCTGTACCAACAATTCCCTGGTCATTGGATAGGACGTCGAGGGCCTGTGAAATGGCCAGCTAGAAGTCCGGATCTCACGCCACTAGATTTTTATCTCTGGGGCCACTTGAAAGCGCTGGTATACGCAGAGAAAATTAGGAGTGTTGAACATTTGCGGCAGCGCATTATTGGGGCATGTAACACCATTACTCCTGACATCATTCACTGTGTGCTTGCTGACTGGGTATCACGTCTGAATTTGTGTACTGAAAACAATGGTGGACATATTGAGCACGTTCTGTAAATAAAAGCTTTTGTTTTGCCTTTTTTTATTATTTTTCCTATGATGCCGGACTTATGGGACACCCTGTATATATATATGTGTATATATATATATATATGTATAGGTACTTTAGGTGAGTTCGAACGATGGTTCAGGATCGACCTACGGTCGACCCCTCTGCAGCATCTCCAACTCATTTTCGGGATTTGGTGAAGGAGGGAATTGCTGTCTGATCTCCTGCCCTCGTAGCTAGCCACGCATGGCTAGTCAGGGACTGTGCATAGGAATCTGTCCAGCTGGTTCTTGAAGTTATTCAGGTCGGTGTGCTGGAGATTCCTCACTTCTTTGGTAGAACATTGAAAAGCTTTGGGCCTCTTATTCTGAGGGTATGTTCCATCTTCGTTTACATGGCCCCTTGTCCCACCGCAGCTGGGACCGTACAAAATCTGCCTCTTCTCTCATTCTAGTTTGTTTCTATTTCATTTCTAAAGTTAGGGACAGAGCCCTCAAGTATTTTCCATATGCATATTATTGTGTACCGCTCGCGCCTTTTTCGAGAGAGTAGAGTTTCTGTGATTGTAGTAGAGACCAGTAGACTTCACCTTCCGTTTCCTCTATCTTAGATGTGAAAGTCCCTTGTATAGCTTCAATGTTCGCAATGTTTCGTTTTCTGTATGGGCTTGTGAGTACTGAGTAATACTCAATTATTGGTAGGACTAGACTCTTCCATATTTTGAGCATGATGATTGCTTTTCTGCTGCGGAATCTCTTCCAGATGATTCCCATTATTTTTCTAGCCGTCGTAATTTTGACGTTATAGTGCTCTCTGAATTCTGTATCCGACGACATTATTACTCCAAGATCCCTGACTTGTGGATTTGGTGTTATCTGTTTGTCTTGCAGAGTTTTGTACCCTTTTTTTCTGTAGCTCCTTGTTATTACCATATCTTAGAATTTGGAATTTTTCTTCGTTGAACTTTATTTTTGTCTTCTGCTCACTGGAATAATGTTTCAATGTCGTTTTGTAATCTTTCTACGTCACCTTCGTTCAATATTTCCTTGCATATCTTTGTGTCATCTGCGAAACATGATACAATACTGTCATTGATATCTGCATCATATATGTACAATCATTACTATGAACAAGTTTGCTAGTACTGTCCCTTGTGGACAGAGCTCGCTACTTCCGATTTGACTCCATTTACCACCACTCTTTTGTTCTTTGCGTCAAGAAATTAAATATCCTTCTTTCCAGCTTTCCAGTAATTCCTGTATTCTTAAGTTTATATGCTATAATTCCATGATCACATTTATCGAAAGCTTTAGCAAAAGCTTTAGCATATATATATACTGTATATAAACATTTTCTTATAAAAATTACATCTTATATTTATTTCCTTTTATTTCCGTTTTCGCGATGTTGCTCCATGATACTCAGGAATTTTTAAATTTTTTTTCGAGATAATAGTGGGTTGTGGCCGCACTTAAGATCGCAGAGATTGAGTATATATATATATATATATATATATATATATATATAATTTTCATATATATATAATATATATATATATATACATACACACGAAGGTAATTCAATAATTTTCACAATTTTTTTTTCACATCTGATATTATAAACATCACTTCTCAACCTAGTCTCCCTGTTTCTCAATACACTTAGTCCAGCGATCTACTTCCTAATGCCATCACAAAAGAATGTTTTTGGCTGTGTGCGTAGCAGTCATGCACCGACTCCTTCAGGACGTCATCGTCTTGGAATCGCTGACCTCTCAAAGCGTCTTTTAGTGTCCAAACAGGTAAAAGTTCGAAGATGCCAGGTCTGGACTGTAGGCTGGATGGTCGAGAACTTCAAATTTAAGTTCTTGAAGGCATTTTCTAGTCTGTGCAGCGGTATAAGGACGCGCATTGTCGTGTAACAGAATAACACCTTCCGACAATCTCCAGTAGTGTGACCGCAAAATGTATGAGTGCAATGCAATTGCAATTGTTGCATAATGGTGCAAGATTGCCACCACCCCCCTTTGGTGCCACCCCCCCCCGTGTTGCAAGGCACCCCCTTTTGTTGCCAACCCCAAAATGGGGTTGCAAGGGGTATGCAACTTGGAGGCATCCCCCAAGCTGAACCCCCCAAAGGGAGTGCTAACCCTTGTTGCCAACCCCAAAATGGGGTTGCAAGAGGTATGCAACTTGGAGGCGGAGTTATCCCAAGCTGAACCCCCCAAAGGAGCAGAGAAAGGAAGAGGGCGATCCTCTTTGGGGAGAAGGCCGGGACGGCCTCACCCCCCCCCCCCAAAGTGGCAGAGAGAGAGAGGAAGAGGAGAGGACCCAGAGGAAGGGTCTTTGCTTGGCGACTGCGAAGCTCATATGAGTCCTTCAGCCACCCTGCCGCTCTCTTATAGGCCCCTAATCAGCCAGTTGGCTTAGAAGGCTGAGTTGCCAGTTTGCGCCATGTATTTAATTATTTCATATATTAATCAGCCAGAGCCAGCAGGCGCCACAGCCTGTTGACTTAGAAGGATGAGTTGCCAGGTTCGTTATTTATTTATTAAAACCATGTATTAATGTTGGCTTAGAAGGCTGAGTTGCCAGATTCGTTATTTATTTAAAGCATATATAATGTTGGCTTAGAAAGCTGAGTTACCAGATACCAATATTTATTTAATTAATCCTTATATTCTTCCGTCATCTAGCTTAGAAGTCTGAGTTGCCAGATTCGTTATTTATTAAATTATACCATATGTTTTTCAGCCAGTTGGTTTTGAAGACTGATTTGACAAATAGCAATTAATCAACTATTATGAAATCAGCTTTAGAAACTAAATGATATAACTGTGTACAAGGAGTAAATAAAACAGAAATACATCATTCTGTTATTTACATGAATTAATGGAAATACAATGGGCATATATATATGATCAAACAATAGAATGGAAAATATATAAATTCATACAAAACGGTGCATTATCAAAATACTCGTATTAGTACAGGAAAAACACAAAGTTATTTTAAATATATTGAAAATATACATAGTTATATTAAATATTGGAAATGTGCAAAACATAGTATATTCATATTAGTACAGGAAAAATATATATTGTTTTTAAGTTCTACGGTGAAAACGCTAAATTCGCATTTTATAGAGTCTATATCCACATCGCCGTTACTTGGTACGACGTGGTTAAACCGTCCAAACATCAATTCACCGTTTAACTGATACGGCGGTATATTCTCGATATAAATGGCTTTAATATCGTTCAATACTATTTTTGTGCCCACTTTACACTTGGCGGGTGTTATCTTTAAGTATGCCTAGAACGCAATCAAATGCACGCACAAAAATGTCATCGTTAACCACAACATGAAATGCAAGTTTATAATCATGCCTTCCATTCGGGGATTTTTTCTTAACGTCCCGAACTTTTCAATCGTGAACTCTTCTTCACTCGACATCGCGGCTATTGAAATATTCTACCAAATCGTAACGACATCTATCAACTATATAGAGGTACAGCTCTTCAGGGTGAACAGTGTAGGTGAACTCAACTCTGTACCTCTCAAGTGCTTTGTACCAAAGTTCAGGGTATTTCGAAGAATCTAAACCTTTTAAATATGCATCCAGATCTAGACCGTTCTCCCCTGTTCATTCCTACATTCGACAAATCCGTCGAGCAGAGCGATGTATGCGTATTCAAGAACCGTATCAAAATAAATCATGTCTGTAACACGCGCATCTAATATAGGGTTCAGCTTTCGGAAACCGACGATCTCAAACATTCTGTCGAGGATGAAACGGTTTCGTGTAGGAACAAGAACGTCGTTATCAGCTGTGTTCTTCCACATCAGTCGTATATCAATGCGTGGTTGTTCGTTATTTACACTCAATGTACAAACAATGGAATATGAGACGGCGGTCACCTTAATCACCTTTCTTCTTGTACCTACGTCAGCTGGTATTTTATAACGGTCCGCAGCCCACCTCTCAACTACCACGAAGATTTTATACATCTCCTCAACACTTAAATACATAATGTTACGTTTGCTTGCTTGCCTGCAGATCGTTTCAAGCACACAGTTAATGGTGCCGGTTTCTCGCCTGAACACGCGCAATGACTTCGTCACGGAGACGTCGTACGATGCTTTGAGAATGCTTCTCAAAGGGAGTTCCATCGTGTTCGCACGTTCACACGGTTCGAGATGACTATGGCACGTCCACTCGATGCAAGCTCTGAGATGACTATGAGCCACAGGAGACAAGATCAGCTCGACTGGAGGAATGAATCACGCTGATGAAACGCGAATGGGTTTGTTCGATCTCGTATGCTCCGCGTGAGTCACAGGAGGGAGGATCGGCTCAACGGGTGGGGTGAGTCACCCTGATGAAACGTGAATGGATTTGTTCGAACTCGTATGCTCCGTGAGGAACACGGTTGGGCGCCACGGGAGGAGTGAGTCACATTATAATCTAATGAAACGTGTACGGCGTGACCCAACATGAATCGTTGTATCCCATTATATTGGGCAGGTGTCTTGAGAAATTTTCCGATACAAGAATTAATTTCGGTTTTAATGTTTTATCATTACCACCCCCGAATACGCACCAAACATTTTCCTTCATGGTAATTTTCACGAACTAAACACATTTTATAACGTTTTTAAATGTTTTATCACTCCTAAACATCTTCACAAACCGGGGCGCTATTAGAGAGAAACATATGTTCATATTTATCCTTTTTGTTTAACAGGCGATACTCATCTCTAAAATCTGTTAAAAACTCACACAACCCATTAGCCACAACCTCACTACAAACCTCATCATGATATATATTAATGTAGTGGTAAAAATACTTAAGATTGTCCATGATGACAAGATTTACATTTTCAGCGTAGGGTACGAGTAATCGGTATGGTGTAACGTGATATAATCGCTTATCACACCACTCATCCACAAGACTCACTACCCATAACTGTTGTTTATCTTCTGAGCGTGTTGCTTCTTCTACTACGCGGTATATGTGAGCCTTTATAAAGCTTAGTTCTATAACATACTTCAGTACATCGTCTGTACTGCGAAATCCTACAACCCCCTCGCCAGAATATCCATAGAGTATTTGAATAGCCTGACCCTTCGCACGATTCAATGCAGCCTTAAAAGAGGCAAAGGAGGCGGGAATAGGGAGTTTTTCAGTATCCACTACATCTACGCACTTAGCAGAATACCACTTCATAAATGTTGAACACGCGATATTAAAGGTGGCCATTACTATTTTCTTCTATGCGAGAGAATACACGTCTGAGCTCAAGGGTATACAGAGGTCAACTGAGTACGGAAGGGTAGATGCCTGCTCAGGTTGCAGCATGATTCACGTCGCCGGTCTTACAGTGGGCGGGGCTTAACTTTTTACTGTACACACGCACACACGCAAAGTAAAACGCTAGTTGAAACATGATTTATTTAATAAACGAAATAATCAGGATGTATATATTTACAAATACGTGTAATAATTAAGTTAGCAATAGACATATCAAAGATTATGGTATCCAAAGGGCACGGTGTCATAGGTACCAGGCACCTGGTAGCGTTTCCTATAGGTGTTACGGCACACATTTGTGCCCCTAAGTTCCTTCACGCCCCCAGCTTCTGCGCCCGAAAATTGTGGGTGCCTACAGTCAGTTGGGGCGGACGGCCACCCTCATCATCTTCCAAGCACACTAACTCCTTCAGCGAATCAAAGTTGACGACCCGCCGATTCGCTTGGTTAAGCGTGATACCCTTAGCCTTCACGATATACTTCGTTTCATCCCTATCCTCACCCGTACCCCATAGTGTTTTGGCCCTGTTGACACAAACGAGTCGGCGTATGCGTTGTCCCCATACTCATCCTTGATCTCGTCAGTTAGCTCCCGAGGAACTCCCCAATAGCAGGCATGTATTCACCCCTCCTCGCTGTGAATATCACGCTATCTGTATCGGCATACAAAACCCGCTGCCCAGAGAATGCAATAGGCTCCAAAGTTTGATGCGGCGTAGGCTGTTGTGAAGCTGGCTACAGGAATGTTTGTAACCCGTGAGGTATCTGTGGCCAATTCAGTATTGTTGTACTTTATTATGTAAGTATTACCTACATTCACAATTCCATGACCTCTTTATCGGGTGCGTTGGCGTAATCCCAGACTTCACTACAACTTTGCGCCAAATGAACGTTCCCTTTACCGGTATTCTGCGCAAATTTTCCCCAAAGGCTGTTTAGGTACAACTTTGCACTAAAGCGCTTGCCAGGGTTCTTTACAATTTGGGTACGATCAAGTTGTATACCTTCGTGGTCGCGGAACGCTGAATATAAGACGTTTTTCGTCTTCGGTTTCAACCCTCGCGGATATCCTGACACCTCAACTTATCCTTCAAAAATGCGTTTATATATGGTGTGAAAAGGTTGGGTAGCTTCTGAAACCTCCACACCTCATGTATCTTCATTATATGCCCATGATGAACGGCTAGGGCCAGCTCAGGGCTTGTGTATACCTCTGATCTTAGCTGGTGGGTGTATGGCACAATCGCCGTTCTCTTCCGCGCACTTCACGCACAAGGGAAACATGAGTTTGTGATCTATAACGACGGGTAAGATCGGCATCCATAAATCGCGAGGGGGGAGCACGTCTACGAAAGAAAGGCCGAAATAGTACCCGTTCAAATTTCTTGAAAACTCGTTGATGGAGGTAGGTTAGGGCCCACATTTTTTCATCACGTAGGGTATAAAGAACAGAAATCGTAGTAATGGAGTTTCACGACCTCGTAGGCGGAAAGTATAGCTTGAAGGGATTTGTACGCCTCGAACAAGCTATCACCGCATTTGAGAGGATCCAGCACCATTGAACGCTTGATCGTGTTTATTTCTTCACGATACTTCTCATCTGCTCCACGTGCATCATATTCATGCTCCCACAAGACTTTGTGAGTGAACTGGGAGCCTATAAGTTGATCGCGGGTCGCGTCCACGCAAGACAGTCGGCAGGAGATCTACCTGGATATCTCCAGCGATTCCACACTCAGGACGGGGGCATCCATGCCACCAGCAACCGTTAAAGGAGTACACAGTCTTCTCGCCAGTGACACGGTTTTCACTTAGACCATCAACCCAAAAAACACGGCCATTAACCTTAATGGGTACTTCCCCGTGTTGCGGGCATGCTTTATGTATACACCTGTCTGCTGCTGTAGGTGTATGAGCCAGTAAATAGCCTTGTGCCCATAACTGCGGATTGTTTCTGTGGATATGGCTAAGGTGGCTTTAGGCATGAAGTTATTCTTGAACACCGTAAAACATAATGAGGCGATGGTGGTTGCGACTTGCAGCGGATCGCATTTGAAACGACATATGTACATCCTTCTAAAGGCCTGGAACATACTCTAAGCATGCGCACATCATTCACGCAATAACGCTCACATTCATCAGCTATATTATAAGGATTACATTCATTAAAACTGTTGTAGTATCGGTCAAAATCTCACGTTCATCTACTCATACAATCATAGTTAAAGTAATGTTTGGTGGCGGTAGTCCTACGTAATTTAAAGTTTCGCTAGTGAGGAATGTGCAAGGGAATATCCTTTTGAAACTTCAGCTGCTACGCCCATCACCTTGGGTAGCTTTGCTAATTTACAAGGTGTGAATAATAAAGTGTCTTTAAATTGTACATTACCTCTTATTTGCATCTGTATTAATTTGTTGCCTCTTTTCAAGGATCACCTGTAAATATCTCAGAGGACTCGTGCTCAAGCAACTCTTATAAAGGAACTGTGTGTCAATTTTGCCCCGTTATGGGCAAGAATATAAACAGTCATTTTTTTGAACTTGTCGCTAACTTGACAATATAGGACACAAATAGTTTTACAGGGCTATCGTGGGCATTCGTTTTAAAAACGTTTGTCCGTTTACCACATTTGTGACACTCATCACACTCGATCTCCATACACTCATCACAGATAGTCTGACTTACAAGTAAATGCGGAATTACCTCTTTGGTTTCAGCGTTCGTGTATGTTTCTATATCGTAGTACACAGTTATACAAGGGTTGTTTTTAGGCTTGGCATCTTTCATATAACATACATGCTTTACACCATCCGCCTTATATTTCTCATGGCATGTAGAGCAGTGAATTTCGTCACATTATGTGTAAACTTTCCCCAATTATCCATCATGTGAAACATACCACATTCACAGATTCTCTTTTCCTGCACGTACCAATTGATTTATGGAGCTCAAAACAGCTATTATTGAAAAATGTGCGTCTACACATTACAATCCCTCTTCTCAGCTTCAACTACACGGCTTTCACATTTGGCTTTTACACTGCTCACATACCATGCGACATTCTTACAATGTTTCACTATATCATCGCAAACTCGAGACTCCCCTTACACAAATCATGATGTCGCCATATTTTCGACTTTTGTAATAACTCGCGTAAAGGCACCTTATATTACGGATGGGGAGATATGTTTACCTGACAGTCCTAAAATAAGTAGGGGTGTTGTACGATCTCTCACACAGCTTTTAAAAACATACACAGTTCTACGACGATCATCCAGTCCAAATACAACTATACGAACATTCATTTCCTGTTCGACCATTCTCAGCTCTTCAGGACCCATATTACAATCAAATTCAAGTTACAGTCTACAGCTAGTTTACGGGCAGCTCCACTACCGTAGGCAGCCAAATTTTGTGGTTTGTGTATTTAGCAGTAAACATACGAGCTAAGACTACTGCTATAAAGCCTCAACCACGATCGACGTTTATATGCCGTCTAAAAATCGCCTGAGAATTGAAGTTAAGAGTATAAGGTGAGGCGCTATGACCCGCAACACGGAATACACGGTCAATATTTACCGTGAAGTTGTCCATATTGAAGCTATACTACTTTGGGAGGCCTGCATTATACGACCTAATATATACTCTCATCTTCAGAGCCAAACGCCTGAATGGTACTACTACCCAAAAATCATCTACATCACCGTCATCTGACCCGAATCCGAAGGACAGCTCGTCCTGACTTCACGCTCGTCGCGGTTCTGAAGGGCAAACCTACAATACGCTCTACTACGACGTAGTCCGTGTTCAATACCGTTGCTATACATGGATCTAGGATCAACCCTGACTATATACCGATTTCTAGTCAAGGCTGGGGTTGGGGTTGCGGTGCGCACCAACTCGAATGTTATGCCATCCTCAACAGAACGGGAGCTGCTGGAGGATGAATAAGGGATTATATTTGAGGAAGCGCTATTGTGGGGTTTGTTGCGTAAGACGTTGAGGGTTGGGGCTCTATTACTGCAGACTCAACAGAACGGGGAGCTGCTGTGGAGGATGAATAAGGGGTATATTGGCGGAAGGCTCTACTTGGGGCTTGTTGCGTAAGACGTTGAGGGTTGGGGTTCTATTACTGGTGTTCTAACAACCCTGGAACGCTTTATACCTGACGTGGAGGGCTCGCCATCGTACCCTCCGCTTTAAACGTGCTACATGTGTCGCTGGTGAGGGCTCATCGGTGGGGATGGGTACTGTCGATGCAAGAACAACGGGTTCATCCGTGATATCGATGATGGGGGCTGTACATCGTCATCATTCACAGTTCTGTGGAAAAAGAAAACAAAATATAAGGAGCAGCACTCGTTAATTGTAATATTTTGTAAATGACCCACTTAGGGGTGTGACGTGTTAGAAATGGAATCTGTAGAAAAATTCAGGTTCACGAGCCCATCCACATGTATTATATCTGGACCTACAGGCTGTGGTAAAACGGTGTTTATGCTTAAAATCATTAAAGAAAAGGGGGAAATGTTCTCAAAATTTGTGCATAAAGTTATATGGTGCTATTCGACGTATCAATCAGTGTTCAACGAGTACCAAGATGATGTTTTGTTCCACAAGGCGGTCTATGACGTTAATTCATTAAAGGGAAACGAACACACAGTCATCGTAATTGACGACCTCATGTTGGAGATGGATAAAACGTTTGCCGAGACATTTACAGTATTTTCTCACCACCTTAACATAAGCGTGTTTTTCATCAATCAGAATCTATTTTTCAAAAATAGATACATGCGCGATGTGTCACTAAATACGCAATATCTAGTCTTATTCGCGCAACGTAGAGATGTGTCACAAATTGGGGTATTAGCCAGTCAAATGTTCCCGAATCAGCGCGCGTAAGGAGTTTTTGGAGGTTTATAAAGAGGTCACAAACCAACGTTATGGATATTTGCTTTGTGACCTTCACCCGCGAAACACGTTTTGGGTGCTTCTAAGAACGAATATATTTCCAAGCGAACCTGAAACCGTGTATATTTCAGAATGACGAATAGGTTAAAGAAATACCGCGAATTAATAAAAATCTATCAACGACTGCCTCGGGCATTGCAGCAGACGTTTGTTAAAAATATCGACTCTGACTTTTCAAAATGCATCTGTGAAATCTGCCTTAATGTTATAAAATGTAATGTTCCAATGAAAACCTCTCAGAAGACTCACTTACGTCGTTACAAGAACATAATACGGACGCTCGTTCATAAATGTCAGACAGGGTAAGAAAAAGCGCATTATTGTACAAAGAGGAGGATCGTTCCTGCCCATCTTATTTTCAATTTTGGGCCGTTTACTGACTAGATTAATATAATCGTGATTCAGCACGAGGTGTATGCTTCATTACAAAGTTCGAAGACTCCAGACGCTGTTCTAGAACCCCGTAAAAGAATGGAAAATGAGTTGCTATCCCTATTAAACAGTGAAAAGGCACCTGATGAGAAAAGTATCTTGTACCAAGAGGTTTTGCAGAAATTTCTTCATGAGTACGAAGATTATAAGCATCCTCCCGTGAGGCACAGCTCGAGTAGCGCTGAGCATAGCGATGCAGGCTGGGCAACAAAAGAGCAGCGGAACACAACACATCGAACATGTGCTAAAAAACAGCCTTCCCCATACATTGAAGAATAAAGGGGTAAGTCTTTATAATCTATTGAGTGAGGACCCCATCATACAGTGGACCGATACAGGCGAGGTCATTCCTGAAGGAACAAGGGTGCAAGGGTCCAATATCGTTGATATTGTTCATGATCTGGTGTGAAAGTGGGATAGGCCCTCACCAACAGGATGGAGGCATATTAAAGCAAAACTACAACAAATAAATGTCCCCAAAACATTGATAGGTAATCTGAATAGGTTAAAAGACTTGGAACATGCATCGCACGTGTCACAACTGAGTACACCTTCGTCCCCAGTAGCTGTAGTGTCTCTGAAGAGGAGAAAGAAGAGTAGACAGCCAACCTTATCCACGTGCTTCTAAAATACGCAAATGGCTAACGTATTAAGTAAGCACTATTTTGACATTTCTAACCCAGCATCCTATGGTGGCGTTAATAGATTGTACAGAGGTGTTTATGGTGTAAGGAAAAAAGATGTTGAGAGATTTTTGCGGGGTCAGGATGCTTATACACTTCATAAGCCGGTGAGAAAAAGTTTAAAATAGCCAAGACAGCAGCCGCATCGATTGACTCTATTTGGCAGGCGGATTTAACAGACATGCAAAGATATTCAATGTATAACGATGGCTACCGTTACATCCTATTCATAATAGATGTATTCTCTAGATATCTGTGGCTAATTACCCTGAAAAATATATCACCTGAAACAGTTGGTAAAGCGGTCAAAACGCTGATGTTGAAAGAAAACAGGATTCCTCGCTATTTTTTACGGATATGGGAAAAGAGTTTATAGGACGAGCTTTCCAGAACATGCAGTCAGAGTTTAATATCAGCTATTACACATCCAATTCTATACATAAGGCTTCTTTAGCTGAAAGAGTTCAACGTACCATAAAGGAAAGCATGCACCGATATTTTACACATAAAAACACATCATGGCTTCATCCTACAACCGTTCACACCATCGTACGATCGGTACAACACCTAACGATGTTTTAGAAAGAGGCAAGCGCCCGAGAAGAGATGGAGTACCGTCACCACCACCACCACACTCTGCGCGTTTCAAAATCAATGACTATGTAAGGCTGTCACGTTCGGGAAATAAATTCACGAAGGGTTTTGAGCAAGGATGGACACATGAGATTTTTAAAGTTAGGGTTATGATGCCTAAAGGTGAGATAATGATGTATTACGTTGAAGATTTGAATGGTGAAGAGATCTCGGGAGGCTTTTATCGCGAGGATTTGCAGAAAGTGGTGTTTAATTTAGGAAAAAATGTGTTTAAAATTGAGAAAATTATAGGGAGCAAAGGTACAGGGAAGAGAAAAATGTACCTGGTGAAATGGCTAAGCTACCCAGAAAGCTTCAATACCTATATAAAAGCTGATGCAGTAATGAAGCTTAATTAGTATGCAGCATGACTCGTAACCATTTCTACGTCACGCTCCCGTCCTCCTCGTCCCTGTCTGTACACCCTAACAACACACTAACTAACCAACTTTGTAACAGAGCTCCATGGACCCATTGAATTGGGTCGTGATTCGTATGAGGTGGGGGTATTTGAAATTCAGCTGGATACCCTCTTTTTAAATATTGATTATAAAAATAACGTTTTTACGATTCTTAGAGACTGTAATGAGTGTGCAAAAGCCGGGTTAACTCGGGATGAAACTATACGTATCGCACGGACTAAGGTCGCACGGTTTTACAGTACAGAAGTAACACTAGGGCCGAGGCGTTATGGCTCGGTTGAGGATGTTGTGAGAGACTTAAACGTGAGTTTAAAAGACTCAAATCTTACGAATGATTTATAATACGAAATCGTAAACAAAGGAAACCCTGCACATACTCTAATCCTAAAATCAAAGGTTAACAGAAATCTTAAAGACGGAAGAGTGTTCAAAATTATAACCGAGGGGCGATATCGATCAGCCTTCCAAAGGGGCACCTTTCACGAGGCACAGCATGACTTGTCCACTAGGGTGGAGCGTTTTTACACTTTTTTCGATTTTCTTTTTGTTTCCATTCTTGGTATTTTCTTTCTGGATTCTAATCTTGCTCTGATAAATCCATCCCTTGCCTCTGAACCGCATACTGCAGCTGAAGCCTCTGTTACCAGCTTTATATGCCGTTCAACCGCTTGGGTGTGGCAAGGAAAGCGTGGGATGAAATCAGGTACATCTCCTGATGAGATATAGTTCAGGATGTCGGAGCGTGATAGAACTTTTGTCAGAGGAGGCTCTGACAGCTCACAAGTTTGCCAGTTAATCATGTTGTAGTACTCACTGCACTGAAAGTTCAACGTGGGCAATTTAAACACTCTCACTGCGGCTGACTCAGAATCTCTTGCTTTAAGGATTCTCCTCCATCCTAATTCTCTGATATGTTTTGTTCATCGTGAATCATACTAAGGAGAACATTCTCAGGATGAGAAAAATAGGAATTTCTCTGAATAACACGATCAACTATTTCTATACAGCGGGCACTCAACGACCTCGAGCGTTGTATCATTTGATAAAGATGTTTGGCTCCCTGTGTTGCTGAAGAATTTCTCTTGATTTGAAACCACATTGGTATATAAATTTTCATAATATAATCCACGATACACTTAAGGTTGTCTGAAGGTTCTTCAGTTGAAACGTAGAGACGAAGTATGCGGTTAGCAGTTGTCACCCATCTGGAGTGTGCCATTTTGTCTGGTTTCCTTTGAGCTACAGAGGGAGTACATTCACCTTTTGACACAGCTTCATAGATTTCTGCCAAATATTTCTGATCTGGGGTCAGATCATCTCTGTCAACTACAATTTCTTCCGCTTCAACTGCTTCAAACTCAACAACAGGTCTCTCTTCACAATCAATTAACTCTTTTTCTTATAGGCCCCGTAAAACTATGAGGACCTGTTGTTTTACCATCAATGTCAGTCACTATGTGCCGCAAGGAAGTTCATTAGTGTGAAGCAAGCAAATCAGCCACTGGAGTGCTTTCTGAAAGTGCTCTTCAATACTTCTTATCACTCCTCCTTTTGGTCCTGTATTAACTGCTGTCCCGTCACATCTTCTGAAATATCAATCTCATTTGAGCGAAAAAAATCCAAAATTGCAGAAGATATACTCTGTGCTGAGCCAGAAGCGGGAGTTACATGCCCAATATAATGCGAGTTTGGTTCTTGAAGCAAAATGACATGTTCTTCTGTTATATTTTTGATAACCTTTACTGCCAACTTTTTCTTGCATTGCCGTTCTGTCCTTTCTTCCATCGAAATAGATACTCTCCATAGTTTCTTCTTCGTAATCTCTCTTTTGATTGATAGATCTCACTCGTTTTCTAGCTCTCCTTACTTTGCATCTGTCTATTACTGAACTTAAATCTTTTTCGTTTATAATTCCCACGTCTTCAAGAACAGCCGAAGCAATTATAGCAGCAGACCTGTCTGACACATACCAGTTCTGTCACGAGCTATAGCCAATGATGAAATTGTTCCATCGATTTGATTCTCTGTGTCGGTTCATAATCGGAATCCGCTCCTTCTGTTTCACTTGAAGTTGATGACAGTGTTTCAGTTGCTTGTCCTTTACTGGTAGATGGTTTTGGTTCATACTGTTTCATTCTTTGTTTCTTCTAGCAATAGTTGCTAGATCTTTACGAGTTTGTGAAACATCAAGAGAGCCTATTGCCAATTTTCATGTTGTTCTCTGATCTTTAAGGAAGTCTTGTACAATTGCTGGAACCTTGAGATGGTTTTCACTGAACACCTATCAAAATTTTCACATTTGCAAGCACTGATGTCAAATAATTTGTTTTCTGCCTCATTTTGAAATGTTTGTAATTTAATTTTGAATGAGTCACTATCTTGTTTCCTTTTTATTGACTTTAGGTTTTGACATTTTTCATGGTAATTTTTAATCATTTGAACGACACGGTTATGAGAAACAGTAGGAATAGAGGCTGTTTTCCACAAATCTTCGAGAGTTTTTGAGAGAACACCCGAAATTTCTGCAACTGTAGGCTCTTTCTTCGATGTCTTCAGATTCAACCTTATTTGATGAAAATATTTCATGACGTCCTTATAGGTTGGAAGGCACCTCTTGCCTAGATCAGCTGGAGCCCCAAATATAGGCCAACTTGAAGAAGTTCTTGTTGCTTGAGCTGGTACTGACATTGTGAAAAACACAGTAATTAATATAAAAATTAAGAAATTACTCCTAAAACGTAAAATATTCTTGCATTCTGCAGAAGTTTTGTATATTACACCAACGTATTATTATGCACTAAAATATGCAGAAAATGTCCACATATGCGTGTTGTCGTCTTCCAAAGATGTATTAACAGCAAGAGCCATTTGGAAAGGGACGTGAATGAGGGAAACTATTTTAATTGGGGACTCTTTAGTGCGCCAAATGGATAAAGAGTTCGTTGAAAGGCATCCAACCAAGAGGAGCAGGGTCTGTCTCCCAGGGGCCAGGGTTGACAGAGTTAGAGACGAAGTGGATAGGATTGACGTTGCCTCCCGTCACTCAATGTTGGTGACGATGGTAGGAGGCAACGACTCGCATAGGCACGATACGAGAGTGCCTGACCTTTTGGAGAGATGTAGGGGGTTAATTAGGTCCCTGAAGGCGAGGTCAGATAGGTCTTTAGTTCTAGGTATTACCCCTAGGCACGGTTTGGCCTTAGGATTACGTCAAAAACAATATTTTTTAATAATAAATTAGAAGAGATTTGTGCTGAGGAAAATGTACCCTTCGTAAAGCTGTGGTCAGAATTCAGTGACCCTAGCCTTTTTATAAAAGATGGGGTGCATTTTAATGAAATAGGTAATGCTAGGCTAGGTAGGTTAATTGACGAAAACTTACGAAAGCTGTATAGGTCAAAGCCTTCTTTATACATTGTGCGTCCGGGGAACGCGGGCCCGTCGTGAAAAAATAGTTTAAAACACCTGCCCGTCATAAAAAATAACAAACGTCTTTTATTGTAACGCGCGTAGTATTAGAAATAAATTAAACGAATTTAAGGCGATAATTTATTCCGGCAACTACAATATAGTTGCTATCACTGAAACGTGGTTAAATACCATGACTCGGGACTTGTTGGGGGGAACTTGATATACCGGGTTTTAAACTCTTTACTAATGATAGGTTACACAGGATTGGTGGCGGCGTTTTGCTGTACATTCGCAATTCCCTTAGGGCTATCGAGGTGAAGAGAAATTTTCCGGCAGCAATTGATGCGATATGCGTTGAAGTTAGGGCGCGTAGTATTAGTTTTAATTTTGTTGTTGTTTATAGACCTCCCGTTCAACCCCCCGATACGGATACTAGAGTTTACTCACTTCTTGTAACTTTATTGACAATCGGAATAGTATAATTGTCGGAGACTTTAACTGCCCTAATGTTAATTACGAGTCTTTTACTGGTAATGAGGAGGGTTTGAGATTGATTGAGTTCATGGAAGATAATTTTTTACGACAGATGGTTACCGAAACAACGCGCGGTGACAATATTTTAGATTTGGTGATGACGAACGGCGAAATTATAGTCGAAGGTTTAGAAGTAGGCGAGAGTTTAGGATGTAGTGGTCATCAAATTTTTAGGTTTAAGTTATTGATAGAAAACACTAAGGATAGTAACGTAATGAAGTCCCTGATTTTCGTAGGGCTAATTTTGATAGTTTTGCGGATAGGATGAGAGTAGTGGACTGGGATAACTTATTTATGGTAATGACACAAATTTGCATTGGGAGGCGTTTAAAGGAAGTTTTATGAAATTCCTCGTAGGCCCAAGCGCGCTACAAATCATGGTAGGCCCAAGTGGTGCACTAGGGAAATAGGCGAGTTCATAAACAAGCGTAACGGAGCGTAAAGACTTAATAAGCGCAATGGCACGGCAGCTAACTTTAATAGATATATCGAGCTCAGACGTCAGGTTAAAAGATCAGTTAGGAATGCTAAGCGTAATTTAGAGATACTTATAGCTGCGGATAGTAAACATAATCCAAAAAAGTTTTTTGAAAATGTCAATAATCGTAAGCCGATAAAAGATAACACAGGCCTTCTCGTGGATGTTAACGCGCTTTGGCTTCTGACGCTCAGGCGATGGCGGGTATTTTCAATAACTTTTTGCGACAGTTTTTACCGTAGAAGACGTAAATAATGTTCCCGACGTGGACGATATCGTTCCATTTAGTAGCGAGACTATTTTGGATGAAATAACTGTTTACGAGGGTGAGGTTGCGGATTATAGCGATAGGCTAAAAGTTAGCAAGGCTCCAGGCCCTGACGCTTTTTATCCCAGACATTTGAAAGATTTGAAAGACGTTATCGTAGGCCCCTTAACGAAGATTTTAATCAGTCACTCGAAACGGTATTATTCCTGAAGACTTCAAATTAGCTAACGTTACCCCATTTTTAAAAAAGGCGACCAGAAAGTAGCTAGCAATTATAGACCCATTAGCTTAACGTCAATTGTTGGTAAACTTTTGGAATCCGTAGTTAGGGATCATATCATCGATCACTTAGAAAGTAGAGATTTGATTAATAGTAGTCAGCATGGGTTTCGACGCCATAGATCTTGTTTAACTAATTTGTTAGAATTTTATAACGAAAGAGTGCGCGAATACGATAGGCATAGAGCGGCTGACGTTATTTATTTAGATTTTAAAAAGGCGTTCGATACAGTTCCGCATAGAAGATTAATTGCGAAGGTTAAAGCGCACGGTATACGCGGTCAGGTAGTTAACTGGTTAGAGGAATGGCTTCGTGCTAGGAGACAGAGGGTCGTTGTTAATGGTAGTGAATCAGGGTGGTTGGATGTAGGTAGCGGTGTCCCACAGGGTTTAGTGTTAGGCCCATTGCTATTCGTAATTTACATTAACGTCATAGATGTAGGAATGACTAGTAACGTGTCAAAATTCGCGGACGATACTAAAATAGGCGGTAAGGTTGTTAACGAGGACGATAGAAATAGGCTCCAATACGATGTAAATAGGATTATGGAGTGGACGGATAAGTAGCAGATCCAATTTAACGTAGACAAATGTAAAGTTTTGCATATAGGTTCCCGTAACAATAATTACACGTACACGATGGATGTAGAGAGTTAGCGAGCGTCGACGAAGAAGTAGATTTAGGCGTACGCGTATCTAAGGATTTTAAGGTTAGGAACCAGTGCCTGGAGTTTTGCGCAAAAGCTAATAGGATGTTAGGCTTCATAGCGCGTAATTTCGAATTTAAATCGAAGGATATTATATTGCCCCTTTACAAGTCCCTTGTCAGGCCTCATTTAGAATATGCTGTTCAGGTTTGGTGCCCGTATTTGCGCGAGGATATTGATAGGTTAGAAAGGGTTCAGCGTCGTGCCACGAAACTAATTCCGTCATTGCGCAACACGCCTTATGAATACAGAATTAAAGAGTTAGACTTGCATTCACTCGAAACTAGGAGATTAAGGGGGGAGCTTACTGAAGTTTTCAAAATCGTTAGTAACATCGATAACGTAAATTTTGACAAACTGTTCACTTTCGATAATAGCAATACTCGTAATAACGGATTTAAGTTGCGTGGCAGACGTTTTACTACTGATATCGCTAAAAATTTCTTTACGTTTAAAGTAATTGATAAATGGAATAATCTTCCCGCGTCAGTCGTTAACTCTACCAGCGTTAATATGTTTAAGAACCGTTTAGATAGGCATTTTAAAAATATTAACGTTGTTTAAAATAAAAAACAATTAGTGACAGGAGCTCTGGTGGTGGTGGTCGAGGATGAGTCTGTTGACGATTAATGCCAGCTTGTGACATGCCAGCGTGTGATATGCCAGCAAAAAAAAAAAAAAATTAGACTAACACGAACGTAGATGTAATTCGTAGCGTAAACTAACCCACTTTTTGTTTAACTTTACCTACTTTTTTTTTCTTATCCTCTCCTTACGTGCATGTCCGTAACTCTCTTTACTTGCATGTCTGTAGTTTGCATGGTATGACTGTGAGTTAAGACTGTGTTGCATGGTTTGTAAGCGTTCTTATTTTACTTCTTTTCATCTTTCACCCCTTTTCTATTCTCTCCGACTATTTTCTGACTTCTCGGCAGTGGCCGGCGGATGATGATGATGAGTCTTTTTTCTCTTTTTCTGAATAAATGTTAACCCATGAGTGATAGGTGTTGCTACTTACTTAACCCCTTATTTTCTTCTCTTAACCCCCTACTGTTTCCTTTCTTTCGGGCTAACCTTAGAGTGGATCTTAGGATCTTTGTTAGACTTAGCTTCTGTAGATCTGTAGATCCATATCTTACCCGAAACGTAGCTAGCACAACACTGCGGGGAAGTGAGAGCAAGAAGGCCTGGTAGAGTGTTGTGAGTCATGACTCATCAATCATCACTCACTGACTCATTGCCGTATATGGCAATGACGAGCAACACACTATACCAGGCTGTGGGGAAGCTTCTAGAACGATGTGGGAGTACTACATGACGTACAAACTGAATTTATTAGCGTATAGGCTGAATATGCCAAATACGTGATTTATGTGGATTTTTCCGTATTTTGGAACGTTTGCGGTGGCAGAAGATATTATCGCAGAACAAAAGTATTTAAAACTAGTCTAAAATAAACCTTTAGGATGCTTTTTCTCGCTATTACGAGGAGGTAGGATGAAAATTAAAACTAAGAAAATATTGAAAAAAGCGTATTTTGGCGCATTTTTTGGATTTTCAATGCGCGTGCGGAGGCAGAAGATATTATTGCAGATCTCTGAGATTTTACAAACTCCCTTTTGACGTAGAAGAGCAACTTCTCCGCGTTATTACAAAACGAAAATCTAAAAAAGTGTAAAAACGCTCCGCCCTATTGTCCACCTTAGTCTATCAATTAAAGATGGAGAAGTTGGATGAAATCTATCAGCCTCCAGACATGTGCTATATTTGCAGCAATATAGCGGAACACCAGTTTGTTGGGGATACTCAGGCAAGCCTGCTACGCATAGCTCACATCCCCAACCATAGAAGAAGGAGTTCCAGTATTACATATGACATACCCCCATTATGTGAATGTCGCATTTAGCCTAATAACCAATATGTCAATATATATAAGAACAATTGAGGATAAAAATTTCTCATTCGGTGACGGGAGCTTAAAAGTGAAGCTACACTTTCGACGCACTGAGTTATAATGGACAGAAAGCCTTTCACAGTATAACGAGGGTTGAGTTACCAGCGTGGTAGTGGACTTGGGTCCATTTTTTCATCCATACTACGCACCGCTGCCCCACTGTTGAAGAGGGAGGCCAGGTACCTATGGAGGAAGGCGTTACAAACAGGTTTTAACGCGGAAGAGGACCTATTGGCTTGCACTAAGCCTAAAGAAGCCCTAAAAAAATATTTAAAACGTACACGGGATGAAATCATCAAAGATGCGAAAAATGCGTGGCGGCGGAAAGAAGAGATCTGTCAGGAATAAGGGGTTACCAAGACGTGGCTGAAGAAGAGGTCTGCTAAGAAGAAGGGGTTACCATCACGTGGCGTTAAACGCAAAAGGAAACCAAAAAAGAAGTGCTCACAGCGTATGAAAACTATGCTGATCATTTTTTTAACTGATATAAGCTGAGGACGCTACTCTCACGAATCCTAGAGTGACTAATACTCGTCGAGGGAAGGTGGCACTATTTCTGACTCGTCATGGCACGTTTCATTTATCCGTGTAGTTCACAATGATGTAAATCGGAACTGTCCCTCTTTGATATGCCACGTACTCAGGTCTCTATTGAACATAGTGACTTTGTTACAATTAACCCGTTAAACACAATTAGTTCACCCAGTGCCCCTATAGAATTCGAGATACCCAGCTCAGACCCTGACTCTTTTGACCCGAGTTGCATGCACATGTATGCTAAACTACGCATTGCCCATTCTGAGGGAACGGACTGCGATGATAGTTACGCTGCCTACCCTGAAACGAACTTTCTACACTCCATATTCAGTCAGTGTGACGTATATTTAAATCAGACTAACATCTCGGCAGGCACGGGGTACTACCACCTACGAGCCTATCTGGAAAATGTCCTCAACTTTTCAAAAAAAGCGAAGGACACCTTTTTATTCGCCGAGGGGTATTACCACACTAAAGACGAGAGCAGTATAAAGGATAAATTTAAAAATTCTAAAAAAAAGATATACGAGTGTTTTGGACGCCTGCATACAGACTTTACTTTCCAGGAGAAGTTGCTTATGAACGGGGTAGATATGAAATTGAAGATTACCCGCACCAGCCCTGAGATCTGCATAAATCTAGGGGCTGACCAAGAAGAAGGCGCGAAACCCTTTGTGATACACATCATGGAAACGTATTTACGTTACGCCGTGTGAAGTTAAGTTCCCCGAAGCAAATAGAAATTGAGAAAGATTTGGTACATGCCACAGTAAATATCCAATTAACAGGGTACAGATGAAGCTATACACGATTCCCGCAGGGCTGGCATCGAAACAGCTAGAAAACATTGCTCTTGGAGTCCTACGTAAAAGGATTTTAATTGGAATGCAAGACCACGCCTCGTCGAATGGAAATTATAAAAAGAGTGCCTCAAATTTCGAGAATTTCGGCCTTGAAAATATTACTCTATACGTAAATGGCATCGCCCTGGGTGAGGTAATGGATATGGATTACTCAACAGATGCAGTGTTACCGCTCTGCGTGAGAGCTTATAGTACTTTGGCTCATAATACAGGTGCGTGTGATGAACTTGGTTTCGGCATAACAGAAAGAATTTGTTGAAGAATTCAACATCTACTCATTTGACATTACGCCAGACTTAACTGCTGGTGTAAATACGCATTTAAACTACCAACAGACGGGCACCATCTCAGTGAGGCTGGAGTTTGCCAAACCTATAGACGCACCTATTAGTGTACTAGTATACCTCGAGTCGAAAGCCCTAATAGAAGTAGGTAGATTTAGGAACGTCACCGCAGATTTTTAAAATGGACGCGAATACACTCCAGAGAGTATGAAAAGTGACTGTTTCGCGCGCTCAAAATTTATCGGAGTGTTCGCGAAGAATGAAATATGAAATCTGCCAAGTATGAGCAACTGGTACGGGGTTATCGTTAACACCAACATTGTGAGGGTGAGGGATTCATTGGTTTGCAATCTATTTTAAAAATAAGGAAAGAATGTACTGTTTCGATTCACTCGGATTTCCACCGTGGAATGACTCGACAATCGTAAATTTTATCGCATAGCTAGACGTGCCTGAGATTATTTGGAATCCATATCGCTTCCAAAGATATTATACTGAAACATGTGGATTCTACTGTATTTTGTTTCTCATGCATATGTCACGTGGGAAGTGATTTATGAATTTTTAAAAATTATTCGATTTATGCGACACAAATATGAATGATAAATATGTATGCAGACAGATAAAAAAAAGTTCCCATATGTTAACACCCCCTGTAATGTGTAAAGGTATATTGTGTAAACCTATATACATTTCTATCCATCAAGAATTGGGCATTGACCCTTTTTGTCCATGATTTCTGCTATTTAATAAGTGAAAATATATTGTGCTTTGTCCTTATCCTAAAAAAAACTCGCACTCGTTTGACCGGATGTGAGTCAATACCACGACTTCCGGATCGCTGGGTTGGCTAGGCGGGGTGGCTACCACTTCATTTATCACCCTTTCTTCAAAAGTGGCTATAATGTGGTCTAGCTCCGTTTCGACCCTGTAATTTAAATAAATGTCGGAAATTGGATGCAGTTAAATCGTCCACCATATATACACACACATATATATATATATATATATATATATATATATATATATATATCTAGCCTAACAAGGCCTACCCAATCTTATTGTTCACGATTCCAGAAACATAGTATATAATCTAAAAACACTTGCATCACCTCCTCTACAAACTGGCACTAGTTTGACCGGCTGTGATTCAATACTGCATTTATTCCCCTTTCATCAAAAGTGGCTATAATGCGATCAAGTTCCGCATCGGTCCTTAAGGTTAAGTAAAAATAATGCGATACAATAAGAGAAAATACCACGTATTTAAAAAGCAGATAATTCTTAAACGTTTTAGTAATTTAAAAAGCCTATCTGTAGAACTTTCTATAAATTGATAATAAATAAAAACCTACTGTTTTTTCACCCAAAATACACACACAGAGGAATATTATATATATATATATATATATATATATATATATATGAAAATTATTTCACGAAAGTAAGACGTGAAAAATATTTATGATGAATAAAACCACGAAGGAAAGGAAACACAGATGGTGATCAAGCGCTTTCGTCTAATGACATCCTCAGGAACACTGAAGTACATAATGAATTACAGCCTATATATAGGTTACTTCCATTTTTCCCGGGCTTTTTAGGCATTGCTAATGTATTTAAACTTTTGGATATTAATGGGGTATTTTCATATAACAATATTGTGAAAAATATCAAAGTAAAAAATAGCCCTACCAATAATTCAGGCATTATCTATAAATTGGTTGTAAACAATGTGATTCCTTTTCATAGTTCAGACGGGAAAGGATTTGCACACACGTATAAAACAGCATCAATATTCCGTTAGAACAGGACAATTGTCCAGTGCCATTTTTGTCCATTTGTCAGAGTTATCCAACTGTATTGATTGGAATAATGCTTCAGTTTTATTCCACTCTAGCAACATTGTTAATAGAAATATTCTTGAGTCTGCCATTATCCAACTAACAAATTACTTCAACATAAGCAAAGGTCTTTTTCAACTCGATCCTGTTGTTTTGAATTCCTTTAGAACAGATTTAGATAAGAAAGGTAGAACGCTAAATCTTTGGTAAAATTTGTATGCCACCCTAATAACTTTTATTTTTCAATTTTTATATACAAAAAAATAGGGCAGAGTGCTAAAACCCGGGCAGATTTCCAGTATAAATTTATATATATGTAAAAATGAACCATAAATAATTCCCATATTCCTATATTATCTTATCCTTCATGTAATTCTTGTATTCATTTATATAGTCTCTGTATCCATTGTAAGAAAAAGTATCCATTTTAAAAATTCATGTGTTATATGGTTCATGTATAATCTTATATATTTAACTTTATATAATGGCTAGATAATGCCTATATAATGCCTATTTTTACATAAGGACCAAAATCGCCCAACGCGAGTTTGGATAAAATATTTGATTCGCTTTCTACTTTGCTAAATAATTGGTGACCTGTTGTTTTTTAAAATCTCATAATCATTTTTTAGATTTCGCTTAATAAGGAATCCTGTTAAGCTTTGCAATGTTCACATTTTGTATACACTCTCTTTCGTTATAAACAATGAGATCATGTCTTGCCTAAGCATTAAAATTGTACATCTTAAACCTTAAAATTTCACTCATATGCATATTTTAGTGTAAAGATGCATAGTCCGATTTCCACTTTTAGTTAACTTGGCAGATCATGATAACATCAGATCTGAAAAGTCGCGGTTTAAGATAAAAATATGGTTTCGTCTTCAAATATTTTGTTTACTCGTTCAAGCCTTACCACAGCTAAAAATTTACTTTTTTCAAATATTGTGCAAAAATAATACAGCCTTCTTAGCATTTAATAATAATAATGTTAGCAGTTTTTGGGTATATAAACCCATTAAAATTAATCCATTGGCATTCAGAAGCTAATTCAGAGGCTGAGCACTACCTGTATCTTTTAGCAGTAAAGTTACAATTAAAGAAACTTTTTATTGTCCCCTTCGAGCCTTGCTCTCTTCAGAAAAACTTAGAAAACTTTCCGGATACGCTATAAGAAGAATCCGGAACCTTCAGCATTTAGATTGCAAATCTACCAGAGTCCTCCGAGCCACTATAGAAGAACTCGGAGAGTAACATAGAAGAAAAACCACTTCAAGTCACACATCCGTTGCTTGCCTCCTAAACCAGAACCCCCGTCAATCCGAACCACCCCAGGGCCATAGACGGAGGGGTTAACAACTGGCGACCCTGCCAGGATTAAAATCAATCTCCTTCAGATACAAACCCAATTAGAAACGTTTGTAAGTAAAATCCATAATTCTTTCCAAGGAAAAGATCAGATTAGTCGCGTTCTGTTAGAAAATACCCTCGAAAATATTAAACTACAGCACGCGCCCTATCAGAAATATTAGCCTTACCATGGATACAAACTGAAACCAAAATTCCGAAAACTTTAACCAAAGAAGTAAAAGGGGACTGATAGATATAGGAGGGAAACTGTTCAAAGGTTTATTCGGATTAGCAACCGAAGAAGATATTAAAAGAGTTGAACTTAAATTGAATCTCTTCGCTCGGAATCGACAATATAATGGACACATGTTAGAACAAACTATTAGGTCATTACACGAAAACAATCGCTTCCTTCACTCCCTTTCGGACAGATTCACATACCTTGAATCCATGTTAGCTCAATACAAAGAACACAAACGATATCTAGAATTAATAGAAACAATGAACATACAAGTAACCCTAATCGATAAATACTTACAAAGAATAACTACGATTCATTCCAAGGTTTTGCGTGCAACCCAGCTAGCCCATGGAAAAATCACTCTTTCCACCCTAATACCATGGGAAATACTCCAGTCCTTGATTCACACCGCCCAGTCACAATTAAAATTATCACCCATATTCCCACTCAACCACACTAATTACCCTCAATTTCTAGAATACACCTGGACTGTACATGGACCACGCCCCTACACATACCTCATAATTATACCATTTTTCGATTTCCTCACTTATGACGTATATAGATTTCACCCTTTCCCAACACCCTACCAAAATAACTCTGATGTCTATCGATTGTATTTACCCACCGTACACCTTACCTTTTCCTCACCAAAGATCTATCAGTTTATTCTATGATGTCAGATAGCGACGTCCGGCATTGCCGATTCCGCAACCAAATAAACAACTCATCTGCCCTCCCACTCAAACCAGTTATTCTTCCCACTACTAGCTTGCTTTTTATCGATTTAATTCGTGACCGCATGCCCCCGTATGTTCATTAAAAATTTCATTCCCTACAACCATCCAAACTACGAATGGACCAGACATCTGGGTTTCCTTCGCGAACAGGGACTGCTCTACCCTCGAGTGTCCATCAAATTATTCCCTCATTACAATCCCTATGATTATTCGGCTACCAATTGGTTGCTCCTTGCGTTCAAAAGCCCTCCAAATATACAACCCGTATAAGGTTTACCCTTAAAACTCATACCATTTCCATCGCAAATTAAATTTAAACCCGTCATAGAGATCTTAAATCTCTCCATAAAACCTGTACCATCCTACCCGAACTGCATCATGCCCCTGAATGGAATGATCAATTGAGCCGGTTTAAAATTTCGGATGATAACCAAAACAACCTCTTACAAATACTACAACCGGTAACCATTTTCTCAACATCTGCCGTTAGTATCATTATTGTGTGTGCTATTATCCTCGGTATATTTGTGATGAAAAGATCATTCTGGGAACAAAGAAAACCCAGTGACACGGAACATGAAACTATTTATGAACGACCAAGAGTGCGTACCCAGACCACGTGAACCTAGACTTAACCACCCGACTTATGTTGTATATATAAATCTGTATTATAAAACCAATAGTTATCATCTAGTTAGCCTTAGTTAGGATGTTACGTTATTATTAATATCATTCTAGAGGGAAGAGCCCTGTAAAATGAACCATAAATAATTCCATATTCCTATATTATCTTATCCTTCATGTATTCTTGTATTCATTTATATAGTCTCTGTATCCATTGTAAGAAAAGTATCCATTTTAAAAATTCATGTGTTATATGGTTCATGTATAATCTTATATATTTAACTTTATATAATGGCTAGATAATGCCTATATAATGCCTATTTTTACATAAGGACCAAAATCGCCCCAACGCGAGTTTGGATAAAATATTTGATTCGCTTTCTACTTTGCTAATAATTGGTGACCTGTTGTTTTTTAAAATCTCATAATCATTTTTTAGATTTCGCTTAATAAGGAATCCTGTTAAGCTTTGCAATGTCACTTTTGTATACACTCTCTTTCGTTATAAACAATGAGATCATGTCTTGCCTAAGCATTAAAATTGTACATCTTAAACCTTAAAATTTCACTCATATGCATATTTTAGTGTAAAGATGCATAGTCCGATTTCCACTTTTAGTTAACTGGCAGATCATGATAACATCAGATCTGAAAAGTCGCGGTTTAAGATAAAATATGGTTTCGTCTTCAAATATTTGTTTACTCGTTCAAGCCTTACCACAGCTAAAAATTTACTTATTTCAAATATTGTGCAAAAATAATACAGCCTTCTTAGCATTTAATAATAATAATGTTAGCAGTTTTTGGGTATATAAACCCATTAAATTAATCCATTGGCATTCAGAAGCTAATTCAGAGGCTGAGCACTACCTGTATCTTTTAGCAGTAAAGTTACAATTAAAGAAACTTTTTATTGTCCCCTTCGAGCCTTGCTCTCTTCAGAAAAACTTAGAAAACTTTCCGGATACGCTATAAGAAGAATCCGGAACCTTCAGCATTTAGATTGCAAATCTACCAGAGTCCTCCGAGCCACTATAGAAGAACTCGGAGAGTAACATAGAAGAAAAACCACTTCAAGTCACACATCCGTTGCTTGCCTCCTAAACCAGAACCCCGTCAATCCGAACCACCCTAGGGCCATAGACGGAGGGGTTAACAACTGGCGACCCTGCCAGGATTAAAATCAATCTCCTTCAGATACAAACCCAATTAGAAACGTTTGTAAGTAAAATCCATAATTCTTTCCAAGGAAAAGATCAGATTAGTCGCGTTCTGTTAGAAAATACCCTCGAAAATATTCAAACTACAGCACGCGCCCTATCAGAAATATTAGCCTTACCATGGATACAAACTGAAACCAAAAATTCCGAAAACTTTAACCAAAGAAGTAAAAGGGGACTGATAGATATAGGAGGGAAACTGTTCAAAGGTTTATTCGGATTAGCAACCGAGAAGATATTAAAAGAGTTGAACTTAAATTGAATCTCTTCGCTCGGAATCGACAATATAATGGACACATGTTAGAACAAACTATTAGGTCATTACACGAAACAATCGCTTCCTTCACCCTTTCGGACAGATTCACATACCTTGAATCCATGTTAGCTCAATACAAAGAACACAAACGATATCTAGAATTAATAGAAACAATGAACATACAAGTAACCCTAATCGATAAATACTTACAAAGAATAACTACGATTCATTCCAAGGTTTGCGTGCAACCCAGCTAGCCCATGGAAAAATCACTCTTTCCACCCTAATACCATGGGAAATACTCCAGTCCTTGATTCACACCGCCCAGTCACAATTAAAATTATCACCCATATTCCCACTCAACCACACTAATTACCCTCAATTTCTAGAATACACCTGGACTGTACATGGACCACGCCCCTACACATACCTCATAATTATACCATTTTTCGATTTCCTCACTTATGACGTATATAGATTTCACCCTTTCCCAACACCCTACCAAAATAACTCTGATGTCTATCGATTGTATTTACCCACCGTACCACCTTACCTTTTCCTCACCAAAGATCTATCAGTTTATTCTATGATGTCAGATAGCGACGTCCGGCATTGCCGATTCCCGCAACCAAATAAAAACTCATCTGCCCTCCACTCAAACCAGTTATTCTTCCCACTACTAGTCTTGCTTTATCGATTTAATTCGTGACCGGCATGCCCCCGTATGTTCATTTAAAAATTTCATTCCCTACAACCATCCAACTACGAATTGGACCAGACATCTGGGTTTCCTTCGCGAACAGGACTGCCGCTACCCTCGAGTGTCCATCAAATTATTCCCTCATTACAATCCCTATGATTATTCGGCTACCAATTGGTTGCTCCTTGCGTTCAAAAGCCCTCCAAATATACAACCCGTATAAGGTTACCCTTAATAACTCATACCCATTTCCGTCGCAAATTAAATTTAAACCCGTCATAGAGATCTTAAATCTCTCCATAAACCTGTAACCATCCTACCCGAACTGCATGCCCCTGAATGGAATGATCAATTGAGCCGGTTTAAATTTCGGATGATAACCAAAACAACCTCTTACAAATACTACAACCGGTAACCATTTTCTCAACATCTGCCGTTAGTATCATTATTGTGTGTGCTATTATCCTCGGTATATTTGTGATGAAAAGATCATTCTGGGAACAAAGAAAACCCAGTGACACGGAACATGAAACTATTTATGCACGACCAAGAGTGCGTACCCAGACCACGTGAACTAGACTTAACCACCCGACTTATGTTGTATATATAAATCTGTATTATAAAACCAATAGTTATCATCTAGTTAGCCTTAGTTAGGATGTTACGTTATTATATTAATATCATTCTAGAGGGAAGAGCCCTGTAAAAATGAACCATAAATAATTCCCATATTCCTATATTATCTTATCCTTCATGTAATTCTTGTATTCATTTATATAGTCTCTGTATCCATTGTAAGAAAAAGTATCCATTTTAAAAATTCATGTGTTATATGGTTCATGTATAATCTTATATATTTAACTTTATATAATGCCTATAATCATATGTATGTACGTGTGTGTATTCATTTTTACATAAGGACCAAAATCGCCCAACGCGAGTTTGGATAAAATATTTGATTCGCTTTCTACTTTGCTAAATAATTGGTGACCTGTTGTTTTTTAAAATCTCATAATCATTTTTTAGATTTCGCTTAATAAGGAATCCTGTTAAGCTTTGCAATGTTCACATTTTGTACATCTTAAACCTTAAAATTTCACTCATATGCATATTTTAGTGTAAAGATGCATAGTCCGATTTCCACTTTTAGTTAACTTGGCAGATCATGATAACATCAGATCTGAAAAGTCGCGGTTTAAGAAAAAATATGGTTTCGTCTTCAAATATTTTGTTTACTCGTTCAAGCCTTACCACAGCTAAAAAATTTACTTATTTCAAATATTGTGCAAAAATAATACAGCCTTCTTAGCATTTAATAATAATAATGTTAGCAGTTTTTGGGTATATAAACCCATTAAAATTAATCCATTGGCATTCAGAAGCTAATTCAGAGGCTGAGCACTACATGTATCTTTTAGCAGTAAAGTTACAATTAAAGAAACTTTTTATTGTCCCCTTCGAGCCTTGCTCTCTTCAGAAAAACTTAGAAAACTTTCCGGATACGCTATAAGAAGAATCCGGAACCTTCAGCATTTAGATTGCAAATCTACCAGAGTCCTCCGAGCCACTATAGAAGAACTCGGAGAGTAACATAGAAGAAAAACCACTTCAAGTCACACATCCGTTGCTTGCCTCCTAAACCAGAACCCCCGTCAATCCGAACCACCCAGGGCCATAGACGGAGGGGTTAACAACTGGCGACCCTGCCAGGATTAAAATCAATCTCCTTCAGATACAAACCCAATTAGAAACGTTTGTAAGTAAAATCCATAATTCTTTCCAAGGAAAAGATCAGATTAGTCGCGTTCTGTTAGAAAATACCCTCGAAAATATTCAAACTACAGCACGCGCCCTATCAGAATATTAGCCTTACCATGGATACAAACTGAAACCAAAAATTCCGAAAACTTTAACCAAAGAAGTAAAAGGGGACTGATAGATATAGGAGGGAAACTGTTCAAAGGTTTATTCGGATTAGCAACCGAAGAAGATATTAAAAGAGTTGAACTTAAATTGAATATCTTTCGCTCGGAATCGACAATATAATGGACACATGTTAGAACAAACTATTAGGTCATTACACGAAAACAATCGCTTCCTTCACTCCCTTTCGGACAGATTCACATACCTTGAATCCAGTTAGCTCAATACAAAGAACACAAACGATATCTAGAATTAATAGAAACAATGAACATACAAGTAACCCTAATCGATAAATACTTACAAAGAATAACTACGATTCATTCCAAGGTTTTGCGTGCAACCAGCTAGCCCATGGAAAAATCACTCTTTCCACCCTAATACCATGGGAAATACTCCAGTCCTTGATTCACACCGCCCAGTCACAATTAAAATTATCACCCATATTCCCACTCAACCACACTAATTACCCTCAATTTCTAGAATACACCTGGACTGTACATGGACACGCCCCTACACATACCTCATAATTATACCATTTTTCGATTTCCTCACTTATGACGTATATAGATTTCACCCTTTCCCACACCCTACCAAAATAACTCTGATGTCTATCGATTGTATTTACCCACCGTACCACCTTACCTTTTCCTACCAAAGATCTATCAGTTTATTCTATGATGTCAGATAGCGACGTCCGGCATTGCCGATTCCCGCAACCAAATAAACAACTCATCTGCCCTCCCACTCAAACCAGTTATTCTTCCCACTACTAGGTCTTGCTTTATCGATTTAATTCGTGACCGGCATTGCCCCGTATGTTCATTTAAAAAATTTTCATTCCCCTACAACCATCCAACTACGAATTGGACCAGACATCTGGGTTTCCTTCGCGAACAGGACTGCCGCTACCCTCGAGTGTCCATCAAATTATTCCCTCATTACAATCCCTATGATTATTCGGCTACCAATTGGTTCTCCTTTGCGTTCAAAGCCCTCCAAATATACAACCCGTATAGGTTACCCTTAATAACTCATACCCATTTCCGTCGCAAATTAAATTTAAACCCGTCATAGAGATCTTAAATCTCTCCATAAAACCTGTAACCATCCTACCCGAACTGCATGCCCCTGAATGGAATGATCAATTGAGCCGGTTTTAAAATTTCGGATGATAACCAAAACAACCTCTTACAAATACTACAAGGTAACCATTTTCTCAACATCTGCCGTTAGTATCATTATTGTGTGTGCTATTATCCTCGGTATATTTGTGATGAAAAGATCATTCTGGGAACAAAGAAAACCCAGTGACACGGAACATGAAACTATTTATCACGACCAAGCGTGCGTACCCAGACCACGTGAACTAGACTTAACCACCCGCTTATGTTGTATATATAATCTGTATTAAAAACCAATAGTTATCATCTAGTTAGCCTTAGTTAGGATGTTACGTTATTATATTAATATCATTCTAGAGGAAGAAGCCCTGTAAAAATGAACCATAAATAATTCCCATATTCCTATATTATCTTATCCTTCATGTAATTCTTGTATTCATTTATATAGTCTCTGTATCCATTGTAAGAAAAAGTATCCATTTTAAAAATTCATGTGTTATATGGTTCATGTATAATCTTATATATTTAACTTTATATAATGCTATAGATAATGCCTATATGTGTGTATTTTACATAAGGACCAAAATCGCCCAACGCGAGTTTGGATAAAATATTTGATTCGCTTTCTACTTTGCTAAATAATTGGTGACCTGTTGTTTTTTAAAATCTCATAATCATTTTTTAGATTTCGCTTAATAAGGAATCCTGTTAAGCTTTGCAATGTTCACATTTTGTATACACTCTCTTTCGTTATAAACAATGAGATCATGTCTTGCCTAAGCATTAAAATTGTACATCTTAAACCTTAAAATTTCACTCATATGCATATTTTAGTGTAAAGATGCATAGTCCGATTTCCACTTTTAGTTAACTTGGCAGATCATGATAACATCAGATCTGAAAAGTCGCGGTTTAAGATAAAAATATGGTTTCGTCTTCAAATATTTTGTTTACTCGTTCAAGCCTTACCACAGCTAAAAATTTACTTTTTTCAAATATTGTGCAAAAATAATACAGCCTTCTTAGCATTTAATAATAATAATGTTAGCAGTTTTTGGGTATATAAACCCATTAAAATTAATCCATTGGCATTCAGAAGCTAATTCAGAGGCTGAGCACTACCTGTATCTTTTAGCAGTAAAGTTACAATTAAAGAAACTTTTTATTGTCCCCTTCGAGCCTTGCTCTCTTCAGAAAAACTTAGAAAACTTTCCGGATACGCTATAAGAAGAATCCGGAACCTTCAGCATTTAGATTGCAAATCTACCAGAGTCCTCCGAGCCACTATAGAAGAACTCGGAGAGTAACATAGAAGAAAAACCACTTCAAGTCACACATCCGTTGCTTGCCTCCTAAACCAGAACCCCCGTCAATCCGAACCACCCCAGGGCCATAGACGGAGGGGTTAACAACTGGCGACCCTGCCAGGATTAAAATCAATCTCCTTCAGATACAAACCCAATTAGAAACGTTTGTAAGTAAAATCCATAATTCTTTCCAAGGAAAAGATCAGATTAGTCGCGTTCTGTTAGAAAATACCCTCGAAAATATTCAAACTACAGCACGCGCCCTATCAGAAATATTAGCCTTACCATGGATACAAACTGAAACCAAAAATTCCGAAAACTTTAACCAAAGAAGTAAAAGGGGACTGATAGATATAGGAGGGAAACTGTTCAAAGGTTTATTCGGATTAGCAACCGAAGAAGATATTAAAAGAGTTGAACTTAAATTGAATCTCTTCGCTCGGAATCGACAATATAATGGACACATGTTAGAACAAACTATTAGGTCATTACACGAAAACAATCGCTTCCTTCACTCCCTTTCGGACAGATTCACATACCTTGAATCCATGTTAGCTCAATACAAAGAACACAAACGATATCTAGAATTAATAGAAACAATGAACATACAAGTAACCCTAATCGATAAATACTTACAAAGAATAACTACGATTCATTCCAAGGTTTTGCGTGCAACCCAGCTAGCCCATGGAAAAATCACTCTTTCCACCCTAATACCATGGGAAATACTCCAGTCCTTGATTCACACCGCCCAGTCACAATTAAAATTATCACCCATATTCCCACTCAACCACACTAATTACCCTCAATTTCTAGAATACACCTGGACTGTACATGGACCACGCCCCTACACATACCTCATAATTATACCATTTTTCGATTTCCTCACTTATGACGTATATAGATTTCACCCTTTCCCAACACCCTACCAAAATAACTCTGATGTCTATCGATTGTATTTACCCACCGTACCACCTTACCTTTTCCTCACCAAAGATCTATCAGTTTATTCTATGATGTCAGATAGCGACGTCCGGCATTGCCGATTCCCGCAACCAAATAAACAACTCATCTGCCCTCCACTCAAACCAGTTATTCTTCCCACTACTAGGTCTTGCTTTATCGATTTAATTCGTGACCGGCATGCCCCCGTATGTTCATTTAAAAAATTTCATTCCCCTACAACCATCCAACTACGAATTGGACCAGACATCTGGGTTTCCTTCGCGAACAGGACTGCCGCTACCCTCGAGTGTCCATCAAATTATTCCCTCATTACAATCCCTATGATTATTCGGCTACCAATTGGTTGCTCCTTGCGTTCAAAAGCCCTCCAAATATACAACCCGTATAAGGTTACCCTTAATAACTCATACCCATTTCCGTCGCAAATTAAATTTAAACCCGTCATAGAGATCTTAAATCTCTCCATAAAACCTGTAACCATCCTACCCGAACTGCATGCCCTGAATGGAATGACCAATTGAGCCGGTTTAAAATTTCGGATGATAACCAAAACAACCTCTTACAAATACTACAACCGGTAACCATTTTCTCAACATCTGCCGTTAGTATCATTATTGTGTGTGCTATTATCCTCGGTATATTTGTGATGAAAAGATCATTCTGGGAACAAAGAAAACCCAGTGACACGGAACATGAAACTATTTATGCACGACCAAGAGTGCGTACCCAGACCACGTGAACTAGACTTAACCACCCGACTTATGTTGTATATATAAATCTGTATTATAAAACCAATAGTTATCATCTAGTTAGCCTTAGTTAGGATGTTACGTTATTATATTAATATCATTCTAGAGGGAAGAGCCCTGTAAAAATGAACCATAAATAATTCCCATATTCCTATATTATCTTATCCTTCATGTAATTCTTGTATTCATTTATATAGTCTCTGTATCCATTGTAAGAAAAGTATCCATTTTAAAAATTCATGTGTTATATGGTTCATGTATAATCTTATATATTTAACTTTATATAATGCCTATAATCATATGTATGTACGTGTGTGTATTCATTTTTACATAAGGACCAAAATCGCCCAACGCGAGTTTGGATAAAATATTTGATTCGCTTTCTACTTTGCTAAATAATTGGTGACCTGTTGTTTTTTAAAATCTCATAATCATTTTTTAGATTTCGCTTAATAAGGAATCCTGTTAAGCTTTGCAATGTTCACATTTTGTATACACTCTCTTTCGTTATAAACAATGAGATCATGTCTTGCCTAAGCATTAAAATTGTACATCTTAAACCTTAAAATTTCACTCATATGCATATTTTAGTGTAAAGATGCATAGTCCGATTTCCACTTTTAGTTAACTTGGCAGATCATGATAACATCAGATCTGAAAAGTCGCGGTTTAAGATAAAAATATGGTTTCGTCTTCAAATATTTTGTTTACTCGTTCAAGCCTTACCACAGCTAAAAAATTTACTTATTTTCAAATATTGTGCAAAAATAATACAGCCTTCTTAGCATTTAATAATAATAATGTTAGCAGTTTTTGGGTATATAAACCCATTAAAATTAATCCATTGGCATTCAGAAGCTAATTCAGAGGCTGAGCACTACCTGTATCTTTTAGGTAAAGTTACAATTAAAGAAACTTTTTATTGTCCCCTTCGAGCCTTGCTCTCTTCAGAAAAACTTAGAAAACTTTCCGGATACGCTATAAGAAGAATCCGGAACCTTCAGCATTTAGATTGCAAATCTACCAGAGTCCTCCGAGACACTATAGAAGAACTCGGAGAGTAACATAGAAGAAAAACCACTTCAAGTCACACATCTGTTGCTTGCCTCCTAAACCAGAACCCCCGTCAATCCGAACCACCCCAGGGCCATAGACGGAGGGGTTAACATATATATATATTTTTTTATCTATAACATTGTTTGGAAACAAATCTTAATCTTGTGCTAAAAATCGATAGTTTTTCCTTATAAATTTGTGTGCCCCCTTCCACAATCCTTTAATTTCCTTTCTCCGTTTATTGTATATATATATTTTTATTTTTTTTTGTAACCTATACATAGGCTGTAATTCTTTATGTACTTCAGTGTTCCTGAGGATGTCATTAGACGAAAGCGCTTGAGCACCATCTGTGTTTCCTTTCCTTCGTGGTTTTATTCATCATATATATATATATATATATATATATATATATATATATATATATATATATATATATGAATAGAGACCGTCCTCTGGACAGAGAGCAGTTCACTTCGCTTTATTACGGCCAGACAATATTTTAAAAATATTTTTCAAAACGCATTTATAAGTTAACTAGCACTGAATGAAACGGTGTATATAAATATGTCCCGCATGCAATTGTTAATAGTTTTTAATATTTCTAGTGAGCGTGGACAATAAATAAAAACCTACGATAACTTAAACATAATATGATTTTCTGAATTGAATAGAGAAACAAGATGCGAAACGTGTAAAACGAAGCATTGCAACATTGCATTGCAATGTTGCAAGATGTTACAACAATATATACAAATGATGATATAATCGCGATAGAAACAGAATAATTAAACACAATGGGAATAATTTTTACGTTGTAGAAAAATTCAGAACAAAAGGAAATTAGATTGCCAATTATAAACAAGAAACAATACAAACAAAATTTAAATGCTAATAAATAATAGAGATTTGTTTGCGCTGAGAGACACTGTCTGCGGATAGGTTAGGTTGGGTTAGTTTACGCACGTTTAGGCTGTACTAGGATAGGTTAGGTTAGGCTAAGTTAGGTTTGGTTAGGTTAGTTTACGCCAGGTTAGTCTACGATAGGACAGGTTAGGCTTAGTTAGGTTAGGTTAAGTTAGGTTAGTTTACGCCCGGTTAGTCTATGCTAGGATAGGTTAGGTTAGGCTAAGTTAGGCTATGCTATGCTTAGTTAGGCTAGGTTAGGTTAGTTTACACCCGGTTAGGTTAGTTTACACCCAGTTAGGTTAGGCAAAGTTAGGCTAGGTTAGGTTAGGTTAGTTTACGCACGGTTAGGCTATGCTAGGATTGGTTAGGTTAGGCTAAGTTAGGTTAGGTTGGGCCAGGTTATGTTAGAGTATATATTTCGCTATTGGGGTTTTGCACGCATCAGTTTTTATATATAGAGTTAGGGTTAAGCTCTGAGATTAGTTTACCCCCATCTTAAAGCGCCATTACGAGTTTGATTGCAGATAAAAGTATTAGCCACCATATATATATATATATATATATATAATATATGGGACACACATTAATTAAACAATTTTTCAAAACGCATGCAATTCTTAAAAGTTTTGATAATTTTAAATTCCTATCTGTTGAACTTTCTACAAATTTTTAAACTGTCGAGAGATGCACAAATAAAACACCTCATATATATATATATATATCTCGAAATAATCACGAAGGAATCAGACAAAAGCAATGGGAATAATTTTACGTTGAGGGAAAACACTGAATAAAGTTAAGGTTAGGCACTTATAAGTTAATTACCCCTGATTGAAACGCAGAATATAATCACTTACATTTCAATTGAATTGCCTGTAGGATGTTCCGCTGCCTCGCAACTTTCAGCGATACTCTGGCTAGAAAATAACGCAGTCTGGTCTGCAGCTGTGAAAATTATGCGTGATGCATGGGCATAATCGGGGTCATCCTCCACCAAATCGGGGGAGTTGTACAAAAACAGCTGACTCATTGTTGTTGTGTAATTCACTAGCTGGAAATGAACGAACGAAACAGTCTCCCTTCGAAGTTCTCCCTTTATAAGGGGACATGTGACTAACCCACAAGAGTGAACCTTAGCTTCCTATTGGCTAGTGGTGAATTTTGGGCGGAGGTAACGTGTAGGCCTGCATTTTTGACCAACCCGCGGTCCTGGGCCCGCCCCACAGTGCCGTGATTGGCTGATTCCGTGAATTTTGGGCGGAGCATAATGCGTAGGCTTGCATGGTACCCAACGGAGGCCCTAGAACCGCTTCAGAGTGCTGTGATTGGTTGCCCGCATCAAATGTGGGCGGGCCATCTGTTCCGATGCGTGGGACTTTATCTGATACAAATTTTTATTTTTTCTGTGATATTCTTATATTCCATATCGTTGAACAAATATTGATTTTTAAGATTTGGGAAAAGCGGTTGGCTCTGAAGGGTATGTTTTTATTTTCCGAACAATTCAATTCGGTTTTCTGCGAAAAATAAATTTAAGATACATGCCATATCTTGTTTGTCTATTTTTTTTTCGGAAAACTCATTGTCATGCTTTGTAAGGTTAAAAACAAATATATTTACTGTGGAAGACGTCTTAACCATTACGGGCCAAATGCTTATTTGCTTAAATGATCACATGCTGATTAGAAATGACGCGCGTATTGTGTGTTGTACCAAACTGGCAGAAAATGTAGATGTCTTAAACATTAAGAGAAAACTGTTTAGCTGCTTATACGACCAAAAGGTGATTAGGAAAAGATGTACGTATGGTTTCAGATTTGCTATTGAAGAAACATGTTATTTGCACTGAAAGGCGACAGAAAGGGTCCCAACTCGAATCTTGTTTTGTAGTTTGATTAGCTTATCTTGGGATGGTCTAAACATACCATAAATCGTCTGAATTATGTGTGAAGGATTGAAAAACATCTGTCCTAAAATTGCCTTCCTGACCGTAGATTAAACTCGAAAGATACGACATACAAACATGCCTTTTCCTGTATATTTCCAAGATTTCCAAAATTGAAATATATATATATATATATATACAGGGTGGGCGGAAAGTAGCTCCCTATTTTGGATTGGTAAAAAAATACGTATATTATTCATTTATTTCAGAAAAAATAATATGAAAAGGTAGGCATACATGGTAGGTTTTCTCTAAAATTCAATGTGGGCTCCAACTCTTTCCACCAGCTTCTGGAGCCGCCCAGGAATGGCGTCCACTGACTTTAGCAGGAACTCCGGCGGGATGGAGGACATGACTTCCCGAATTCGGTCCTCCAGTTCTTCCAATGTCCTCGGTTTGGTGCGGTAGACTTCTTCCTTTACCCACCCCCAAAGAAAGAAGTCGCACGGTTACCGCTGAAAAACGGCAGAATCGGTTCAGTGTAACGGTGTGGTGTGGTATGACCTCAGATCAGGTTGTGGGCCCGTTCCTTCTGCGCAACACCATGAATGCTGAGCGGTACCTTGCTATGTTGCGAAACGAGGTCTGGCCGGTTGTCAGCACATGGGAGAACATCGACGATCTGATATTTATGCAAGATGGCGCCCTTCCGCACTTCGCTCTTGTTGTCCGTGAGTGGCTGGATGCCCACTTCCCTGGGCGTTGGATGGGTCGTCGTGGTCCACATCAATGGCCAGCCAGGAGCCCTGACTTGACACCGTGCGACTTCTTTCTTTGGGGTGGGTAAAGGAAGAAGTCTACCGCACCAAACCGAGGACATTGGAAGAACTGGAGGACCGAATTCGGGAAGTCATGTCCTCCATCCCGCCGGAGTTCCTGCTAAAGTCAGTGGACGCCATTCCTGGGCGGCTCCAGAAGCTGGTGGAAAGAGTTGGAGCCCACATTGAATTTTAGAGAAAACCTACCATGTATGCCTACCTTTTCATATTATTTCTTCTGAAATAAATGGATAATATACATATTTTTTTACCAATCCAAAATAGGGAGCTACTTTCCGCCCACCCTGTATATATATATATATATATATATATATATATATATATATATATATATCATTAGTAGTGGTAATAATATTAATAAATAATAATTTCACGCTTTCTTAGAAACAAGTATTGAAAACTATATATGGGGTTAAAGTTTCACGTTTTATTGCAAAATAATGCAGGATTTAATTTAATTATTTTTTTTTTCGTACGAGATGTTTTACCGCCGCCTTAGACCTACGATTGGGATTTATTATGCGTACGAGTTGTTTCTACATCCCACCTTAGGACTTTTTGAATTGAAGTGTTTTACGCCAGCCTTAGACCCACGAAAGGCATTAGGATACCCTGAGTAACGAGCCCCGTCCGGGGTGCGAACCCGGCTCCTTTATAGCGCACATAAACGTACACTGTGGCGATGCCTAGGGCCCCCAGCAACCGGACGCACGGGACTCGTCCCCGTCAACGGTCGACGCGTCAACTGATGCCCGGAGGCGATGATGCCCTGAGGCACTAGCTGATTAAGCCAACTGGCTGATTATGGGCCTATAAGAGAGCGGCGGGGTGGCTGAAGACCTCATATGGGCTTGGCGGTCGCCAAGCAAAGACCTTTCCTCTGGGTCCTCTCCTCTTTCTCTCTCTCTCTGCTTCTTTGGGGGTGAAGCCGTCCCGACTTCTCCCCCAAAGAGGCTCCCCATCTTCCTTTCTCTGCCCCTTTGGGGGGTTCACCTTGGGGGATAACTCCGCCTCCAAGTTGCATACCCCTTGCAACCCCATTTTGGGGTTGGCAACAAAGGGTTGGCACTCCCCTTTGGGGGGGGGGGTCAGCTTCGGGGATGCCTCCAAGTTGCATACCCCTTGTAACCCCATTTTTGGGTTGTCAACAAAGGGGGGTACCTTGCAACAAAAGGGAGTGGGGGTGCCTTGCACCAAGGGAGTGGGGTTGCCTTGCAACAAAGGGGGTGGGGGTGGCATCAAGGGGGTAGGGTGGCACTCTTGCAACGTTATGCAACAATTGCCATTGCATTGCACTCATACATTTTGCGGTCATCCTACTTCTCCCTCTCCGATTTGTGCGAATTGCTTGCTTTAACTCATTCCGAAGCATGTCAGAATACGATGCACTTGTTACTGTATTTCCACGCTCTAGATAATGTTAAAGGATAGGGCCTCGTGTATCCCTAAACAGTGTTAGCATAACTTTACCTGCTGACGGCTGCACTTTGAACTTTCTTGCAACGGGAGATGTTGGATGCTTCCATTGCATACTCTGTCGTTTGCTTTCTGGTTCATAGTGATGGATCCAGGTTTCATCTCCAGTGATAATGCACTCCAAAAAGTTTTCACCATCATGATACCGCGCCAAAAGACGAGAGCAGATGTCCATAGGATTACGCTTGTGCTGGTCTGTCAACTGTTTGGGCACCATCTTGCACAAACCTTGTGAAAGCCAACAATGTCATGAACTATCGAATAGGCTGACCCTTGACTGATGTCTAATGAAGATGCAATTTCTTTTATTGTTAATCTTCTGTCATCGAAAATCATGGCTCTGGCTTCTTCCTGCTTGTCACCACTGGCAGAGATAGGCAGTATCTTGTATCTTAAGATACAAAAAGTATCTTAAGATACAAGATACGTATCTGAGATACGTATCTTAGATACTTTATTTTTGGAGGATCTTCAGAAGTATCTAAGATACATTTTGTCATGTAGCTTGTATCCCGGGATACACTTTCAAAGATACTTTCATAAGATACTTTTTAAATAGAGACGCTAATAATTGTTCATGAAATATGATCATATCTGACGCACGTTGAAGCAGGCCGGCGATTGCTGTTACATGTTTGTACATGAATACTACCGTTGCTCTGCGCCACAGTCTCGGCACAGACGTACTCAGGTTTCATCTTGTATCCCGCGGTTTTAACATGTTTTAACATGATTAAAAATCAGGAATTATACATATATTTGCTTATTCCTGCAAATATATTTATTATGAGGAAAACTTTATTTTTTCTTCGTGAGTAGGTAACTGAGCATACCTGTATTAACAATTTATTTGAAATACATAAATTGAAAAAGTGTGGTTTATTTTATTTTTTCATACCTAAAAATTTTCAGGATTATTTATACATATTTACTTTGTGCTTTCCTTTTAGTTATATCACTATATGAATACTGAGATATGAAGTACCATTGATTTGGCATTTATTTATATCCAGAAAATATAATAAACAATTGAATGAGACAACTCGTGCGCTCATGGCTCACCAGGTGAAACTAACTCAAATAATTATTCTTTCAAAAGTATCTTGTATCTTAAAAATGTATCTTGTATCTGTAACTTGTATCTGTATCTTGAAGATACAGTTTTTTCGAGTATCTTGTATCTGTATCTCAGATACATTTTTGTTGGGTATCTTGTATCTGTATCTCAGATACAATTTCCAAGTATCTTGCCCATCACTGACCACTGGTTGATGTTGACGGTCGTCCTGAGCGCTGAGCATCTGTCACACATGACCTACCTTCCTTGAACATTTGAATCCACTCGTACACACTTCGCCGTGGTAACGCATTATTCCCATACTGAGCACATAAACGCGTGTGAATTTCAGCTCCTTTCACTTCTGCCCACAAAAACGAACCACGGATCTCTCTTCTTCCTGAGTACAAATTGAACGTGCCATCAGCTATAAATACATTATCCTCGACACAGAATTTCACCAAACTTCTTTAATGTTAAATCGGAACAAACCTGAGGACGAAAAAGACACAGGTGTGTATATATATATATTACCATGTGAAGTATGTCCTGATAATGTACTGTATACGTGGGAGAAACGGGAAGGGACCTCAGTAAATGAATTTATGAACACAAGTGAGATGTGAGGGTGGGGAATAAAAAAAGTGCTGTCTTCTGTCATGTTAGAGACTATAACCATGTAATAGATTTCAATAATTGCAACTTTGTTTCCAAATCTAGTAACTATGTTAAGCGTAGAATTGTTGAATCTAGTCATATAGGCTCTATAAAAATTTTTAATCTATCCAATCGTCAATTCTCTTTTAACAAGATTAGGCCTATTGACAAGGGCTCGCGAGGAGCCGAAATTGTATCGATGTTAAGGAATAAAAATTTAGTCTTCCTAAAGAGTAGTTTCCTTCTTCATACTTCGCCGCGACATTGCGTTATTTTACATCATATATATATTCTCAATGCGCCTTGGTGGTGTAGTGGTTACCGTCGCTGACCACGAATCCATCGGTCCCGGAATCAAGACCTGGTGACGGCAGGCTGCTCGCAGCAAAACCGAGCTGTTCATACTTCCACATAATAAAAATTGGCTGGTAGAAAAATGGGTATCGTGGGTAGCTTTGTAGTTAACGCTGGGCTGCTGGTGGGGCGTGGTTCGGATTCTACGTTAAACTGTAGGTATAAGGTAGAGTGACAAGCTTGACCTTCGTCAGAATGAACAATTCGGGCGGAAACAAAACGAAGTTTAACAAAGGTCTATATATATATATATATACACACAGTACTTCAAACATGATCGTGTTTTTTGGATATTTTAGGCAGACAATTATAAAATTGAATTCAACAATTTTGTTTTCTTCCCAAGACGACACTTGCAAAAATATAGATTTTGACATCAAAGATTATGGACGGAAGCCACTCGTTCACTATCTCCATCGAATCAATTGTAATGTTTTCCTGAGGAAACCATCAAACGCGTCTTCGCTTTAGTAAGTTTTAAATTCAAAATACTTAATACTTTCTAAGAATTAAGGTTTGATTTTCATCATTTTGTGTTTTAAAAAGGAGAAATGAATTTTTTTAAAACTTTTTTATTTTATGTTTTATAGATGAAGATATGAGGAGATATTTTGTTTCAAAAAACTATGCGTAAAGTTCATATACAAATACTGAAATAAGCATAAAAGCAGCTGATTATTAGAGTGTGAAGGAGAAGAAATGAATGACTTCAATAAAAGATTTTCTTCATACTTTTATACATAAAATCAACTTATAAAGAATAAAATTATTTTTAATAGAAAGTATGATGATTAACTTTAGCTTTTGTGCGATTCCATATAGACGGTTTGACCTCGTAATATCATCGTTTTTGGTGTAGCGAAAGGAGGGGAAGGATGAGAGGGGGGATAGCGAGAGGGAGAGGGGAAGGAGGAAAGGGAGGGAGTGAGGATGGGGGAGAAAGAGGGACTGCGTTGGTACCACATCTCGGAGAGGGTGGAGCGGAATTATTGCAGAGGACTGTACATGGCGCGCCACAAAAATGTACTCGAATTCAAAATGAAACTACAAAATAACCACACAGGGTAGGATAGTATAATAAAATGCATTGAATGGGCAAAATTCGAGAATTTTACTAAATAACCCTTTTTTGTTGTAGGTTAAAGGTTACAGGTTCAAAATGTCTCAACTAAGTTTACAGCAAACAAACTTTAGCTGTGTTCCTCAAAGATAATGATTCTTTGTTGTAAACTTAATCGAAGCATTTTGAACTGTAACCTGTGACAAAAAAAAAAGGGAGGATTATTTCTCAAAATGTGGCCTTTACCTGTTCAATGCATTTTATTATTCAATCCTCTAGGTTATCCTGTAGTTTCAGCTTGAAATTGGGTACATTTTTGTGCCGCACCCTGTATATACAATAGGGTGGCCCACTTTTCAATTTTTTTTGAAAAGTATAGGTGATCGTGGTTTTTCCCATTATTTGGCACTATACTAGCACATTGGTACCATTTTACAAAAATTGATCAATATTTAGGGGTCTCGCATCGACCTTGAAATTACTTTTTTTTTTTTAAATGCGTACTTTTTAACTTTTTACTGAATCAAGATAAATCATTAAGTAGGATGTTTTCTGAATCCTCTTAATGAGAGAAGTCGTTTGGTGTGCTGCCAATGTCATACGACTAACGGTTTAAAGGTTGTGCCTGTATACAGGTAATACCAATGTGCTAGTATAGTGCCAAATAATGGGAAAAACCACGATCACCTATACTTTTAAAAAAAATGAGTCACCATACCCGGGCGAATGTATAATGTATATAGGTAATTAGAAAATGCACTATGCCTGTGCCAGGTACCTAACCTATTTCTTTTTTTGCAGATCATAACATTTTGAAATTCTGTCTGAGTTCCTCATCCTTTGTCATGGACAAATCGATGGCAACCATAACTGGAAGAACTCTTGAAGCTACAAATAGAGAGTCATCAAAAGGAAAGGCGAAAATAACATCGCTACCTTCTCTAAGATCGGCCTCGGAAATTTTTTTAGTTGGCCAACCGTCGTCCTCCATCAGTGGTAGCAAATTGCCAACAACACGGCAGGTTTTGCAATACTTCTTCAGTGTTATCCAGTACACTGCTAACAGGAAAGACGCATTCAAAGAAACCGTAAACAACGTCTTAAAGTTTTGGAACATGGCCCGCATTAAAACAATCACAAAGCTCAACTGCGAACGGAAGGTAGAGGCATTGTGGAAAGAGTGGCACTTACTCCAAAAGAGCAGAAAACGAGAAACTGACGCCGGAGGAAAACGGCAGAAGTTTTCGGACAGTGTGGACAAGCTGTGGGATATCGGAGCATCTGACGCTGTCGAAGATATAAAGAAGAATCGACTGCTGTCCGACAAGGACAAGAAAGAAGACATTGACTTCTACCTCGATCAACGTGGTCCTCGGGTGGCAACGATGAGCGGGAACGATAAAGTTTTCGCTGTAAAAAGAAAGCTACAGGAAGGAAGAAAACGTCCTCGCCAGGAGCCGCAAACCTCAAAGTGTGCATACGAAACAGGAGATGAGGCCATGGAGAATGATGATACTGGCATGTCAGGAGAGTCGGAGACAGAACTAGCGTTCCCCCTGCCGAAAGAGCCAAGTGTGTCTGTCAATCTTCCTCGCCGCATCCTTAATGCACCTGCTGTCATGGAAGTGGCTGATCGTTTCCGCATGTCCAATAATCAGGTGCGTATTGTGTATAGTATTCATCGATAGCGTCAGTTTTAAAGTGTGCCGTAACCCACATGTATTCTTGACAGTTTCCTTTCCACTTTCCATTCTCTACATAGGTAGTAAGCATTGTGGCTGCTATCACACGTTCGGCGGATCCACCAGCAGACCTCAATCAGTTCAGCATCTCGAAAGAAACGGCTCGCCGGGGAAGAGTGTCACATCGCCGTGAAGTGGCGACGGCTGTGAAGGACTCCTTCACGCCACCGAGGCACACTGTTGTCCACTGGGATGGCAAAATGGTCAAGGTCAGTTGATTAAGTTTTCATAGCTATCAATTTAGTAATGAGATTCATGAAGCATAATGTCAATTAAAGGAGAACTGAATGTGAACAAAAATAGGTTTACTTTACAACCATGAAATGGAAATATATGGCATGTGTTTCAGAACTTCCTTGGAACGACGGAGCACCGCCAAGCAATTCTCATCTCCGGGGCTCCTCATTGCACAGAAGGAAAGTTGCTTTAATGTACATGTACATGTTTAAGGCGTTGTTTACGGTTTCTTTGAATGCGTCTTTCCTGTTAGCAGTGGTGTACTGGATAACACTGAAGAAGTATTGCAAAACCTGCCGTGTTGTTGGCAATTTGCTACCACTGATGGAGGACGACGGTTGGCCAACTAAAAAAATTTCCGAGGCCGATCTTAGAGAAGGTAGCGATGTTATTTTCGCTTTCCTTTTGATGACTCTCTATTTGTAGCTTCAAGAGTTCTTCCAGTTATGGTTGCCATCGATTTGTCCATGACAAAGGATGAGAACTCAGACAGAATTTCAAAATGTTATGATCTGCAAAAAAAGAAATAGGTTAGGTACCTGGCACAGGCATAGTGCATTTTCTAATTACCTATATACATTATACATTCCGCCCGGGTATGGTGACTCATTTTTTGAAAAGTATAGGTGATCGTGGTTTTTCCCATTATTTGGCACTATACTAGCACATTGGTATTACCTCTATACAGGCACAACCTTTAAACCGTTAGTCGTATGACATTGGCAGGCACACCAAACGACTTCTCTCATTAATAGGATTCAGAAAACATCCCTACTTAATGATTTATCTTGATTCAGTAAAAAGTTAAAAAGTACGCATTTAAAAAAAAAACTAGTAATTTCAAGGTCGATGCGAGACCCCTAAATATTGATCAATTTTTGTAAAAATGGTACCAATGTGCTAGTATAGTGCCAAATAATGGGAAAAACCACGATCACCTATACTTTTCAAAAAATTTTGAAAAGTGGGCCACCCTAATATACAATCATCAAAGTGTAATAATTAGAGCAAAACGCATCTTAGAATTTGAAGCTGAAACAAATGTCAGACATTATGAATGAAGCGTATAAGTAAATAAATAGTAAAAAGATGCTCGAGAAAATAAGATTTAAAGTTGGGGTTGAGCACATGAAGATAATTATAGGAATAATTAATTATTTATTCGTTATCGTGAACTTGGGGTTTGTTGTGACGTCATATCTTTGAATGGTGACATAAAATAAATGAATCTCCAAAATAGAAGTAAATACAAAAGTATGAAAAGAGTGCGTATAAGATTATTTTTTATTTATTTCCTTAATTTTTCCATAGAAAAGTGTGTAAATAAAATTTAATTTTTTTATGCGAATTCACTCTTGTTTTATTCACAGTGCAAACAAGCATAGTTCGGCACAAGCAGTGGATGGAGTTGCCACCAGTCTTTTTCACACAAAACAAGAATCCAACCCATGGTTGTTCGTGGATTTAGAATTTCCTCACCTTATTTGGGAAATCAGACTCACTGTTCGGGAAGTGACCAGATCCAACGAGATAAAGGTATGAGTGTCGCTTTGAAGAATAAATATCTCATATGATGGTTTCTCTCACGTAAAACATCATCCTGAAATAAAATGGTCCTTTCCTTAAAATATATTACGAAAATGGCACATTCAAACTGATATATATATATATATATATATATATATACACTGTAAGTTTAGGTAAGATATTACTCGTCTTACGTTAATCGGCTCCCTTTCTGTTACTTTTCTGAGGTGTAAATATCAAACCAATCCAATCACTTTATTACCCTTTATAACTTTTGTCAAACACTTCCCCTAACTATAGAATTAGAAATTAGGAATATGGAATTTTCTGGCATTCAGGTTTCCCCTTATTCTATTTTTCTCCAAAGCTATTCGAAATTTACAACCGCCGTTGTGAGGGGCACTAGTTCTCTCGATACGTCTAGCTTCCATGTTCACATTGTGTTTATTGAATCGAATTTATGGTCCCATTTGACGCAGGGGAATTGCATTCCTAAAATCCGAAGAATGTAGAGATGCCACGTAGCCCGCTGGAATGCAGAGCACTCGTATTTTTTTTTGTAATTATCCTCACTCGGAAGTCATTATTTAATTATATGACCTTCACTCGGAAGTCATTATTTAATTATTTGACCTTCAGCCAACTTCTAAATATCACTCCCAAATAAAGAACACATCAAATTACTTCTTGTCTCATTTAATTAATTCAGAAACGGAATCGAATATAGAATTCTTTACAAATAAATTAACATACAATTCTTTTCCTAGTCAGGATTAATGAAAAAAAAGTGAAATTTTTTTTATAAAAGAATGACTAAAGGCACATAACATGTCCATTTAATGTGTTAAAACTCAGATTGGTCTTCTGAGAAACTCTTATGTTACACAGACCGTACAATAATTAGGGTGGAGCGAAAAATACTTTTTTTCTAGTATGAAGTTCTAATAGTGATTGAAAGTTGCATTTAGTGGACGGAATATGCCTGCCAAAATATGAGTTCATTTGTTTAACATTTTCAGCTGCCACCAGTGGGCTAAAGTTAACACAATTTTGTGTAAAAAGGAAAAAAATGCTTCTATTTTAGGTTTGTCAAACTATTATAAAATTTTATCTTAGAATTATCTAATAGTTTGATTAAGATTCATGAATGATAGGAATTCGTTTTGTAAAAATGTCTTTTCATATGCTTACTATCTTCAGCTGCCACAAGAGAGCTGAAGTTAACACAATTTAGAGTAACTGAGTCATGTTGAGACTACACTGAATGTTGTGGGGAGGGTTTGGGGAGGGTTGTGGGGGAGGGTTTGGGGAGGGTTGTGGGGAGGGTTTTGGTGTGAAGGAATTTCTTTCTGTGAGTCATTAGAACAGTGTGTTAACACTTGTCTTCTTAGGTAGTAGGCCTAGTCGCTCAGTTCATCGGATAGATTTTTAATATGATCTGAATATTATAAAACTTTATTTTAAAGTGATTTATATAGAGATAATATTGATTTTATTATAAAATGCTTGTTATAATGTATTACATAATTTTAGTTTATTTATATAATATACTATATATTTATATAATATATTATATATACTTATAAAATATATTATATAAGTATATTAATTATATAATGTTTTGATGTTACAGGATATTTTGTGATTGTGAATTTTTCTTAAAAATATTATGGCATCAAATACTAAATATAAACATTTCACTAGAGAACATATGAAGTGTGCCATATTTGAAGTACCTTGTGAGATGAGTGATATGCAACTACCAACTTATAACTGCATTATGAAAGATTACCTGTTCACAAAACATTTAGTGAAGGAGCAGATGAATAACAAGGAGCCTTCATTTTCTGAAATAGCAGAGGCAGTTTCCAAAAAGGTAGAAAATATTTGGAAGAAGGCCTCTTTGCCAATAGTTTCACATACACGCGTTTTACAGATGATGCGAGTGTACCATGATAAATACAGGTCCTTATTAAAGCCATACAAGTCACGCAAGGATCAGCCTAAGTACAAAAATCAGCTTGAAGAATTTGAAAATTCTTCAAAATGCACTTTGTTTGACATCTGCACCTGCAAATGTAAGGAGTTTAGGAGATGCTCATGTGAAAAGAGTAAGAAAGTCCCTCCAAAAGAGCAGGATTTTTTAAATGACCAACGAACACGCAGAATAATGGTGATAGGAAGCATTGACATAGCACACACAAGACGATTACAAGCAAGAGAACATCGAAAGGAAATGGAAAAAGCACGGCTGGAATCCTCACAAACAACTAGTGCTGCTATAACCAATACGTCCAACTTACAAATCGAAACAGAGACAAGTGAACTTCAACAACTAGAAGAGATATCTGAAGATAATGAGGAAGATACAACCTCGACTCAATATGTAATATCAGAACAACAGATGCGTGAGCCACTGCCTTCATTAGCAATTACTTGTGATAGATTTAAAATGTCGGACAGAGCTGGGGCTGCTATTGCTTCTGCAGTATTGGCAGATCTTAAAATTGTTACTCTCGAAGACAAAGGGAATATTATAGACAGAAGTAAGCTAAGACGTGAAAGACAAAAACAGAGAAAGGAACTACAACAGATAGGAGAGCCAAAAACTATGCGGGGATTATACTTTGATGGCAGAAAGGATAAACGATGATTCAAGTCCAGGAGAGTGATGGCTCTAACCACCAAAGAAAACCAACGCGAAGAGCATATCAGCATAATATCTGAACCACACTCTCTGTACTTTGCACATGTGACACCTTCCAGTGGCAAAGCTAAATACATTTGCACAGCGCTAGTGAATTGCTTGAAAGAAAGGAATGTTGATATAGGGAACATCGTTGCAGTTGGCTGTGATTCGACAGTGGTTAACACTGGTAGTATTGGAGGCACATAAGATTACTGGAAGAAGCCTTTAATAAGCCATTGCAGTGGCTGATATGCCTTTTACACCTTCATGAACTTCCATTGCGCCATCTGTTTCATCACTTGGATGGTACCACTACTGGACCAAGAGCATTTTCAGGAGAAATTGGCCGAGCACTTTCAGACTGTGAAAAGCTTCCCATAGTTAACTTCAAACCCATTGAAATTCAAGAGGACATGTGTGAAGTTGATGTAGATGACATAAGTACTGACCAGAAATACCTTCTTGAAATTCACAAGGCTATAATTATCAAGTGGAACATTCTCAAAGACTCTTAGTCATAAGAGTCCAGGCAATATATCACATTCAAGGTGGCTCACCACAGCAAACAGGACTCTGCGGTTATATGCAAGCACAGAGAATCCTTCAGGCAATTTACAAGAATTAGCTACTTTCATTGTTAGGGTATACGCACCAATGTGGTTTCAGATAAAGCGTAAACCATTATGCCAATATGGTGCTAAACATATGTGGCATATGATTGCAAGAAGCCGGTATCTCCGTGAAGAGCTTAGGAGAGTACATGACTCAGTCATTCAGCGAAATGCATATTACGCAAATCAAGAAAACATTCTCATCGCAATGATAGCTGATGAAAGGGAGCATGTGCGTCAGTTGGGATTTAGGCGTATCATAAAAGCAAGGGCATGCATTCGAGAAACAGATGTTATCAGGTATTTTAAGGTGCCAGAAATAAATTTTTATGCCAAAGACTATACAGATCTCATTATGTGGCAAGATTTTCAGATAGCAGAACCACCGATAACCAAAGGAGTTTCTCTTGATGATATTGAATCATGCATCAAACGTGGTACTACTCTTCATTCAGAATTATTTCAGTTTCCATGTCATACACAAGCCGTAGAGAGATGCGTCAAGCTCGTTACAGACACTGCTGGATCAGTCTGCGGACCTACAAACAGAGACGGTTGGATTCGTGCTACATTAGAATCAAGGAAAAAACAGCCAAAATTTGACACAAAAGCAAATTACTAAATAGTCTTCAGCAAGAACCCTTTCTAGAGGGAGGTTGGTTGGGGAAAGGGTGGTAACTCCGCTTAGGCACGAAATAACGTTTCTTAACTGTCTCAAGCCAGTATAAAGGAGGAGAGACATCCTAATTTATTACTGTTCCCTTTTTCAAGTAAATACAGAATCATACTTAATTGTCATTTTTAAGTTAAATTCAGCCCTCTTGTGGCAGCTGAAGATATTAAGCATATGAAAAGACATTTTTACAAAACGAATTCTTATCATTTAAGAATCTTAATCAAACTATTAGATAATTCTACGATAAAAGTTTATAATAGTTTGATAAACCTAAAATAGAAGCATTTTTTCCTTTTTACCCAAAATTGTGTTAACTTTAGCCCCCTGGTGGCAGCTGAAAATATTAAACAAATGAACTCATATTTTGGCAGGTATATATCGTCTACTAAATGCAACGTTTAATCACTATTAGAACTTCATACTAAAATAAAAGTATTTTTCGCTCCACCCTACCGTACATGTAACAAGAAACTCTTCTGGGAAAAATTAAATCCACTATAGTCTGAATAAGTAATGGTAAATAACAACAACTATAGTTTTTCTTTTTCATGATGGAAGCTCAACGTGGGCAACGCAACGGATCGCTCGCAAAGAGGTCCCAAAATATAGTTTCCCTCACCAGCTCTCTGCCAAGCAGATAGAATCCAGCTTTTAGACAGAATCTAGGGCTTAAAGCCACCGAGTCCACTACAGTCAGAACCTCATTATACACAAGAAACTCGTTGCATCCCCGTCGGATTGAATACATCAAAGAACTTTTTGGTTGAGGTTTAAGTTTTGTTTTTTGGCTAAAAATACAGTAATTACACCTTTTCCCTTGAGCCAATGCAATGGGCAGCATTTAATTCATATCTATCTGGCAAACCAATCGTACCATATACTGTATATAGAAATTAACTTCAGAGCAGATGAAGTAGGAGAAGAAGAAGTCCGTGCTCATTAAGATTTTGACTGAATTTAAAGTGGAGTTAACGGCTGAAGAGCGAATATTTCCGCCATTCGTGGATTTACATAAAAAACAGGGATCGGTTTCGAGCAATAATAAGTTAGTTAAAAGTGTCAAAGTGACAGTAATATTAAAGAAATTTCAGTGACCTTCGACCCAAAATGAAAGTCACACGCAGTTAAAAGTTGAGTATCAACCGCAAAATTAACAAAATTGAAATATAAAACGAGACGTGCTCCAATTAATCGCACCTTCAGGTGCGCACGTTTCACGGGCTTACAGGCTCGGTCTATCTGTAATGCTGAGCGCGTTAAAAGACGCCTTAAGTAGAAAACCGCGAAACTATCTTTGAAATTATTTTGCTTGAAGCGAAAACCGTCTAGAATCGCTGAGCCGTTTTTGAAATTATTTTTGCTGTGAGCCGAAATAGCGTAGAATACTGCTGCGCAATATTTAACCCAATACTTAGAGAAAATCGGGTAGAAGTTAATAATAGTGGACAGTTGCTTTGTTTTATTTAAAAAAAATAAAAATGATCAATAAAGTCCAAATAACCTTTTATGCCATGAACAAGAGGTTTTGGTAAAAAGAAAATGTAAAAAAAATGTTAAATATAAGTAAATCTATAAATAATAGTTAAACATGGGACTAGTTCGTGTTGCGTATAGACTAATTAGATAGTTAGATATTTGGGCGATTAATTATATCAGAAAAATAAAGGTAATATTTTGCGCCTCGGTGGTGTAGTGGTTAGCGTCGCTGACTACGAATCCATCGGCCCCGGGTTCGAGACCCGACGGCAGCCGGCGCGCAGCAAAACCCAGCTGTTCATCCTTCCACATAATAAAGAAAGTGGTTGGTAGATAAATGGGTACCCGAGGTGGCCTAGTGGTTAAGACGCTGTGCTGCTGATGGGGCGTGGTTCGGATTCCACGTTAAACTGTAGGTCTAAGTTGGAGTGAAAAGCTTAACCTTCGTCAAAATGAACAATTCGGACGGAAGCTCACCAAAGGTTACCAAAGGTGCAGGCATGTCTGCTGTCCAAGTTGCACAACGAATGCATGTGCATCCCAGCACAATCTCTAGGCTTGTTAGACGGTACAATGCCACAGGAAGTGTTCAGGACCTGCCAAGACGTGGGCGACCTCGTGTGACGACCCAACGCCAGGATCGCCACATTGTACTGCAGCACCTGCGTCATCGGAAGCGGAATGCTCGTCAGACAGCCAGAGAGACACCTGGTATCCACAACAACAGAATTAGTGACCAGACCGTCAGAAACCGACTCCGTAATGCAGGACTCCGATCCCGCAGGCCTTACAGAGGTCCTTTTCTCACTGATGCAAGAAGGCAACGACGCCTGCAATGGGCCTATCAGCACCGTGACTGGACACAAAGAATGTGGAACCAAGTCCTCTTTTCTGACGAGTCTCGCTTCAGACTGTCCAATTCTGATGGCCGTGTCAGGGTATACAGACGACCAGGGGAGCGATACTCAGATACTGACAGATGGGGAGGACCAAGTGTCATGGTTTGGGCAGGAATTGCCTTTGCTTCAAGAACTGAGCTGGTGGTTGTTGATGGCGCTCTGACTGCCCAGCGCTACAGGGATGAGATTCTTCACCCACATGTTCTTCCATTCATGAGGCAACATCCAGAATTGTTGCTCCTGCAACAGGACAAAGCCAGACCTCATGCAGCCAGGACAGTGCAGGCGTACCTGCAGGGACAACAGGTGCAGACCTTACCATGGCCAGCCTTCAGCCCAGACATGTCACCGATAGAGCACGCATGGGATGAACTTGAACGGCGAGTTCGCAGACGTCAGCATCAGCCGCAGAACATCAGGGAACTGACCAATGCAATTATTGAAGAGTGGAGGGCCATCCCTGTTGCTTTCCTGCAGAGACTGTTGAGGTCGATGAGGGCCAGACTCCAAGCCTGCATTGTGGCTAGGGGTGGCCATACGCGTTATTGACTGTTTGTTATGTTAAAGAATCATTTACTATATACTGAGTCCTCATGTTTATTAATAAATCTCAAAAATTGCGTTTCTTTTTTTGACCAGTATATAATACAATGGGGTATGTCATGGCCAATGTCGTAACACCGCTTCCCGTCGATCAGCGAAGTTATACAGCAGTAGGATTTGTGGATCAATCCCAGAATAGGCACCTGAAATCAATTTTAGGTGCTTAATCTGGGATTGAGGCAAAACACAGGTGCTCTATCTGGGATTGAGGAGAAAAAAATATAAACAGTTTTTAGAGATATAATTTCATTGTTTTTATGAATATTTGAAAAAATCAACTCTAACCTAACCTAACCTAACCTAACCTACCCTAACCTAACCTAATCTTAGATAGATTTGCTTCAGATGGATTCAGAAACATTCGGGTTCATATTTATAATATCTAAAATTTTTCTTTATTCATTAAACCACTTTAAACCTTTTATAACTTTGCCTTTATTACATTTGTAATAAACTTTGTATAAACAATAAATTTTGTAATCATCAGGTTTTTTTTATTTAATTCCTTGCAAGGTGCCTATTCTGGGATTGACCCGGATTTGTTAGTAGTTGGTTGGGAGACCGTCTTCTGCGTCCAAATTACAGTATGTAGCGATTCGTGGTTCGGATTCGACGTAAGGCTGTAAGTCTTCTCCATCATATGACCTGAGATGCTGCGAAGGAGGTTAAACAACCCAATCAAACAAACAATGTAAATACAATAGTTTTCTAAAATATTATTTTTCTAAATCTGTTCTCATTTGTAATTCCAATATTCTAAAACAGTTATATTTGTTTCTTTCCAGATATACTTGGCGAATAATGTAACCTTTGACCAAAATGGTAGACCTGATGTAAAAACGCTTCCAGTGTTTGCTGCTCAGGTTGGCAACTCTGCCTCCTTAACAATGCAGTTTACGCACCCTGGAGGAATGTGCGGCCGTACGTCACTGTTGTCAGAGAAGTTGAAAAAGAGTATCTGATACTCTTTGAGCTTCAAGGAACTGGACTAAGTTTAGAATGTTGTTTTTTTTAAATGTAGATTTTAAAAGCAATTAACATTTTTAATCTAGATTTCGGGTCACCTGAAGATCAGGGCCCCCAGCCTTCTTTAGTTAGCTTTATAAGGCTAACTAACGAAAATATCACGACACCTAACCTAACCAATCGTCGCGGGCGTACAGTTAACCTAATGTTTGGTTAGGTTAGGTCGTGATATTTTCTTTAGTTAGCCTTATAAGGCTAATAAAGAAGGCTGTGAGCCCTGATCTTCGGGTGATCCTAGATTTGTAAAGCAATTAATTTTTTGGGCCTTTTTCCAAAATTTGGACTGTTTCCGATTTTTTTGAAAATAAGATAGGGTCTTCTTAAAAATTTGGACTGTGTTCGAGTTTTTTGAAAGTTGCATTACAGATACAGTTTTTCGGGATGATTTCAAATATGAAACTCATTGTTTGCAGAAATTTTTTATTTGTATGTTATAAGTTTATGAATCAGAAGTGCTTGCCAATCATGCTTACCATAAGCTGGTACAAATTTTGCCCTTTGTGACAACTCACCTTTTTATCCTTTACATTAGTCCTTTTGGCTCCGGCTATCCAGCAAGGTGGGTACAATCTTTGTGTATAATTTAAGTCTCGGGGGTACGGGGGCAGAGCCCCGTAATGCGCTCTTACCCTAAATTTAAATTTCTTGGTTTTTTTGCGTCCCGACTACTGTGCTTTCGCTGGTTTAGTATTACGAAGCGAAAGCCGCAGCAGCATCCTTTTAACATCTGGTAAGGACTTAACATTTTTTGCATTTAATACGTCATCAATTTATGCCGTCATAGTGACTTCCGGTAAGACGCGCCAATTGATTCTTCCGTCAATACATTTTATTTGCATATCGTGGCGTTTTCGGCATTGCTTCTTTTTGGGCACAATCCCCACACTTTGCATTTTGTACAAGGCATCAGTTTCGCTTAACGAAAACAATGATTATTATAGGTTACCACTCATTTTCACTCACCAGCAAAAACAGGCACTGTTCCTGCAAACAAACGCCAATAAAATGTTAAATATTTATTTCCGAAAAAAATGAGTTGCATACTTAGAATCAGCATAAAAAACTCTACTAGTGACAAAATTTTCATAAAAATTTAACCTAGTCCAAATTTTTAATAAGATCCATAAGAGATTTAATGTAGATTTTTACCCTGATTTAAAAAAATTTAAGTCTTTTTTTAGAGAAATGAGCCGTTCAAAAGTTATGTTTGTTATTGTAATTTTGTATAGGATATAATGCCAGGTTAGGTTAGTTGAATGCCCGGTTAGGTCAACTGTATGCCCTTGGCGATTGGTTAGGTTAAATTGTGATATTTTCGTTAAAACTAACGAAAATATCACGACTTAACCGAACCAATCATCAAGGGCGTACAGTTGACTTAACCGGGCATTCAGTTGACCTAACCGGGCACTCAGTTGACCTAACCGGGCATTCAGTTGACTTAACCGGGCATTCAGTTGACCTAACCGGGCATTTAGTTGACCTACCCGGCATTCAATTAACTTAACCGGACAGAAAAATAACGGTCGAAATCTATTCACACAAATACTTAGTGACATAACCAATATTATAAAGAATACAATAACCTTGTATTAGTTTTCAGTTCCATTGTTGTAGTTTTTTGACCTAATACAAAATTACAATAACAAACAACTTTTTGAACCGCTCAGTTCAACAAAAAAAGGCTTACATTTTATAAATCAGCGTAAAAATCTACATTAAATATCTTATTTTCAAAAATATCGGAAACAGTCCAAATTTCGGAAAAGGCCCAATTTTTTAACCTGATTTTAAAAACAATTTTTTAATCTATATTTTAAAAGCAATTAATTTTTAATCTGTATTTTAAAAGCAATTAAGTTATGAAACTTTTGAGATTAAGCCAATCCGTCATATTATTATGCTTTGGTTACATTATCGTTTTTCAAAAGGTAAGAGTGAAAAGCTACATTTTTCTGTTATGAAATATCCTCACATATAATGTAAGTGGACATTTAGACTAATTTATTCTGTGCCATTGGTAGAATGATAATAGCTTATCACAACATGTCTTAACAAGAGATAATGTCATCAGCTAACATTAAATTACACTGGTCAACAAAGATTTTTCATCAGAGTAAAATTTGTGGTGGCTGGATAGCATTGTTCACGCTGATTCCAAAACTGCATTCAGATTTTTTCTAGCACGTATAGTTTTCAAGATGAAGGCATATATATAACTACACAGATTTAACCATTTTAAATAGGCAAAATACTAATATTTCAACATTTGATTGTGTTTATTTTATTGTGTTTTTTTAGTTTATTCATCTTATTTATTTCAATTATCTTAATTATACATCTTATGTATTTCAGGTGTGAGCTTTTACGTCTAGCAGCATTGTGATTCAGGCACAACGCCGTGCTTTGTGTGTCAAAAGGTCAGTCCAGTCCAAGAACTTGTTGTGTCAAGTTGGTGTACATTTTTTTTTAATTTATAGTTTGCTCAGGTCAGTCAACATGCCTCGACAATGTAAGAATGACCCCGACAAGTTCTGTTTCGTATGCGGCCAGTTGACAACTAAAACACACGACGAAGTATTACAACCGACATTAAGAAAATATACAAGCTATACTTTGGTTGCCATCTAGGTGACCAAGATAAACCATGGGCGCCACATCAAATCTGTTCTGGCTGTTCAAATGGATTACGTGATTGGCTTAACAAAAGAAAGCTTCAATGCCACTTGCCATACCCATGATATGGAGGGAGCCGAGAGATCATCATGAAGACTGTTATTTTTGTAGTGTGAACTTAATGGGGTTTTCTGCCAAGAACAAACACCAGATTGTATATCCTAACTTGGATTCAGCACGTAGACCAGTAACATGAGGAAACATTGCCCATCCCAATTCCCCCAAGTGATAGGCTAGATTCTATCATAGATGACATGGAAAGTGATGAAGGTGCAACTGGCGTTTCCGGACCATCTACAGAACCAGATTACACTTTTGAAGGTAGACATTTAGAGCCTAAAAAGTTAACCCAAGGACAGTTGAATGATCTTGTTAGAGACTTATCGCTGTCTAAAGAGAAATCAGAGCTTCTCGCCTCAAGACTAAAGGAGAACAATTTACTTGAGAACAATGTTCGTATTAGTTACTACCGAAAGCGGAATTTTGAATTAACAGCATTCTTTTCAGTAGACGGTCCTCTCTGTTATTGCCATGACATCAATGGACTATTTACAGCCATATCTCAGACGTATGTGGCATCTGAGTGGCGCCTCTTTATTGATTCGTCGCAGAGAAGCCTGAAAGCAGTTCTTTTGCATAATGGTAATATAATGCCATCCATCCCCATTGCCCATTCCGTCCATCTAAAAGAGACATATGACAATATGGATATACTACTTAAGGCAATCAAATACGACAGTCATCAATGGAATGTTTGTGGAGATCTAAAAGTTATAGGAATGCTTATGGGTATGCAGTCAGGATTCACAAAATTTTGTTGTTTCCTTTGCCTGTGGGACAGTCGCGCCACTATAGAACATTACACCAAAAGTGACTGGCCACTTAGGTATACATATGTCCCAGGGATAAGCAATGTCCAGTCTGTCCCTTTAGTGGATCCCAAAAGATCTATCTGCCACCTCTTCACATTAAACTTGGTTTAATGAAGAATTTTGTTAAAGCAATGGGTAAAGTCAATTCTGAAGGGTTCCAATACCTTTCAAGGAAATTTCCGAAGGTTACTGCAGCAAAATTGAAGGAAGGAAATTTGTTGGGCCACAAATAAGGGAGGTTTTGAATGACACTGAATTTGAAAAAGTCCTAAGTCCACTGGAATTGAAGGCTTGGCTGGCGTTCAAATGGATATGTGAAAACTTTCTTGGAAGCAACAAGTCACCTGCGTATAAGGATGGAGTCAAGAACCTCCTTGATGCCTTCAAAGAAATGGAGTGTCGAATGTCGTTAAAAATTCACTTCCTGCATTCCCAATTAGATTTCTTTCCTGAAAACCTTGGTGCAGTGAGTGACGAGCAAGGAGAGCGCTTCCATCAAGATATTCAGATGATGGAGAAGCGCTACCAAGGATATTGGAATGAAAGCATGATGGCGGACCATTGTTGGATGCTGTATCGTGACAATCCAGGCCAAATTTACAAAAGGAAATCACACTCACAGCGCTTTTAATAAAATAATGTATATATTCTTTATTTATAAGTACAGTGAATAAGGTATATGATGTATTTGTTGTTAGCATTCCTAAGTGTGATCATAAATCCATAAATTTCTTATTGCCAATATCAAAAACTTAAAAATATCAAAACCAGTGTATCTATATAACTATACGTGCTAGAAAAAACATAAAACCAGATTCGGAATCAGCGCGAAAATTGAATTAAGAAAAGTGTGATCATGTTTGTGATGAGAAAAAAAGTTTCATTTTGTTGGCCAGTGTTATTATCAATGTACAAAGAAAAAGAAAGTATTTCAGCGCTCATCATTATTACAATTTTAAATATTTGTTTTTATGAATATTAACTGCCAACCCGTCAATATTATTGAGCCTCGATGCGCTTCATGTTCAAAGCATTTTTGGTGAATAATGAGTGTTTTATAACATTCTCAGGTTATAATTAAATTTACTGAAAATTTTGAAGAAACTAAATGAGATTTACTTTTGGGAAATTTGTGATACTTAAGAATGTAAATTTTTATTTATGTAAAATTCGTTTTCCAAGTAAGAGTAAAATTAAAGGAAAATTTCATGTTGTGCCTTCTCTGTTTGCCTACCAAAAGCTGGCTTCCGTCTGAACTCGTACGATGAGCGCTGCAGAATACCACAAAAAATGCACGTTTTCGATTGGCTTACCCATAATTGGATGTAGGTTCGACAGCGTCCCTTCTGCCCTCCCATTTCTGGTTCAATCGAAGGAGGTTCCGAATAAGTTCATGAACGACTAAACTAAAGTATTTCGCATATTTGAGTTACTTTCGGGGATCCGTTGGTAGTTCAGTGGTTGCGGTTTCGTGGTCTGGGCGGTGCCTCTGAGTTCACTCCCTTCTGCTGGCATTGGTAAGAATTATTGTGTTGGCCATTCACTATGTTTCTGACCATTCTCAGCTCAGTTGGCCCTCGTGGCACACTCACCCCAGCAAAGTGGGGAAATGTGGTTTCTGGATGTTACCTTTAACTTTGTTACTTTTGATTAATGTTAAAGTAATTCATCATTTTTTAATGACATATTCTTTAGAGTTTATTTATAATCCCTCGTAAATTGCTTATTACCTAAATTATCATTTGCGTTGTATGACATCTGAATATTTTAATAAGATTTTAAAATTATTATTTGTTAATTTTCAATTAATAAACCATAGAGAGAATGGAATTTTTGGAATTTTTATTCAATTGGTACTTCCAGTTACAAATGAGGGGTCCCGCGTCTTAAGGTACCTAAGCACCAAAATTAAAATTCGTCAGAAATCGCCTCCACAGTTCAGCAATATTCTGGCAATAGTATCTCTGTTATTAATTGAGCTAGAACGTTCATTTTTGGCTAAATTAGAGTTCTAAGTATGCTAATGAAGATGTTGATGAGTTTTTGGAATAGATTTTCATATTTTATATATATATTTTTTTATTTTTTTATTTTTTTATTTTCTTATTATGCCAAACTTTGGGTAAACTTTTGGCTGGCGATAGAGGTGGAAAAAGTAGTTCGCTTCATAAGGTTTTCAACCATACTTCTAGTGTCGTAAGGTCATTATAACCCAAACCACGCGATAGAGGAAGGGTGAAAATAGTGATATCCATCAAAAACACGTTTTCGCCTGTGGTGGCGCTTAGGTACCTTAAGACGCGCGACCCCTCATTAATATCTACGATTGAAATTGTTACGTTTTAACTAAAATTAAACGATGAGGCAACATTTTTCACGTGATACTGAATCAAAGTTTAGACACGTGATAGGGAATGGCCTAATTGTATTCCATTATTTCGTTTATTTATTTATTTATTTTTAATTTCATTACAGCATTTCTGCTGACCACGAGTTTGACACTCCCTCCTTAGACTTTCTGTGATCTCCCGAAACATTTTTGGCACTCGCACACACCAATCCTAATTTATTCCTGCCAAAATTCTCTGCCACGAATTGATTAGATTTCTTGGAATATTAACAAACTTTACTTTTCTTTCCAGTAAATTCAGTCATTCTATTACAATTTTCATAAAACTAAAAAATTGATTAACGTAAATTAAAACTGGCGAATTTTTAAGTTCAAATTTTCATTACAACAATGATTGCTTTAAAAATTAAGTTTAATGTCACACTAAATTCATATTTATTATAATTCATTATTTTTATGAGTTTAAACTAAAATTCCGTCTAGACGGAGTAAGATAACATAAGACAACAGCATTTTGAATTCAATTTAGACTGAATTTTTATTTTGAAATTTAACTTTCAATTTTCACTAAAATTTTGGATCACATGAAGATCAGGGCCCCCAGCCTTCGTTAGTTAGCCTTATAAGACTAACTAATGAAAATATCACGACGTAACCTAACAAATCGTTAGGTCAACTGTACGCCCATGACGATTAGTTAGGTTAAGTTGTGATATTTTCGTTAGTTAGCCTTATAAGGCTAACTAAAGAAGGCTGAGGGCCCTGATCTTCAGATGATCCAAAATTTTCACTGCTTCTAACATGTAATCCGATTTTTGACACTCGCTTTGATACTGAAATTTTACTTTTATCTTAACTTCTGATTTTCACTTTGAGTTCAACCTAAAGTTTTACGATTTTAAATTTTCGTTTGGAATTTAGACGTTTGATCAATATTAAATTTTGACTTGTGACTGCTCATTGACTCGTGACTCTGCTTATTGACTCGAATTGAATTTTATTGGAATTGGTCAAAATGAAAAACCAATCTAAATTTCAAAGTTAAGTTATTGTTCAAAGTCAACAAAAACTCATTGACTCGTGACTCTGCTTATTGACTCGAATTGAATTTTGTTGGATTTGGTCAAAATCAAAAACCAATCTAAATTTCAAAGTTAAGTTATTGTTCAAAGTCAACAAAAATTTTACAAAGTTAGTCAAATATGAAAATTAAATTTAAAATTCAAAATTAGTTCAAAAGGTGGGCTCGTAAAAAGACTTCATGAAGCTGGAATAGCAACTTTCTCAAAATAAAAATTAAGCTTATTTTCTACAGTCAGAAAATACTTTTATATACTTTCACTTAAAGAAAAATGAAAATGGTATGTACCTAATAAAAGGTATATTGCAAAATTTATATATTTCACTCCTAGCCACCACAACTGACAAAACTCCAAAATCTCAGCTAGAAAGCTTACTTCATATAAACTACGTTACCTTTACTCCCTGCAAAAATTTGCATAGTAGCTCTGCATTCTAGAATGTTTCAGATGTGAAAAATTGGAATAGTAGCTCTCGTGTTTAAAACACTTTTTATTAAATATGATAATAAAAACCCACTCTAATAGACAGAGTTTATTTCCACAACAGTTTCGATGCCCACTGGCATCCTCTTCGGGTGGATACAGAAAAACGAATGAACCAAAAACAAGAGGGAAAACAGTCCAGAGCGTTTAAGAAATTCGCACATAGATTAGGTCCCGTTATCCCGACAGTGGAAGAGCATTTTATTAAAGGGACCCGCTTTTTAAACACATTCGCATAAATTTAAAAACTATCTTCTTGTTGTATACATATAGCTTCTATTATTTTACATAATTATTACATTTATTATTAAATATGTTACATTTAATATTGTATTATTATTTATTACAGAAATTATAAATTTATTATTACATTGATTATTACATTGTTGTTTATTATACGAAAATTACAAACCGAAAAACAAATGAAAAAAAGGGGGGTCGAGGAAGGAACCTTCGAGCGACCGCTACGAATAAATTAGGTCCCGTTCTTCCGACACAGGAAGGGCATTTTTATTAAAGGGACCCGCTTATAGGTACATTCGCATGAATTTAAACTATATACTTGTTCTATACATTTATTATACATTTATTATTCAATTTATTACATTTAATATTGCATTGTTATTTATTACAGAAATTATAAATTTATTATTAAATTGATTATTTATTGATTATTATTGTTATTTATTATGCAGAAATTGTAAACTGAAACCGGAGGGGCATTTTATTACAGGGTCCGCTTATAAGTACATACGCTCAAATTAAAACTATCTTCCTGTTCATACATACAGATTCTACTATTTTGACATAATTACTGCATTGATATTTTCTCATTTTGGCCTGACCACTGGAACAACTTTGACACTTTTTTTCAGTCATTAAATAATCTTGTTCCCTCTATTAAATTTAAATATGAATGGGAAAATGAAAAACAATTACCTTTTCTAGATGTTTTGGTCATCAACGAAAGCGGAAAGCCCAATTTCACGGTCTATAGAAAACCTACCCATTGTAATTCGTACATTCTTTATTTTTCATATCACGATGAAGGGGTTAAAAGCTCAATTATTTCTTCCATGTTTCTAAGAGCATTCAGGATTTGTAGCCCACATTTGCTAGACCCCGAAAATTCTAAGATTTGGAACATTTTTAAGGATTTAAAATATCCTGAGTGGTTTATTAGAAAGGAAAGCCAGAAAAACTTTTTATGCCCCGCGGGAACTGTCAGTTAACCAAAAACAATATGTGAGTTTGCCTTACATTGCCGGCTTAGAAAGAGTTAAACCGTTGACGAAAGATTTTAAGTTTGCTTTGGCTTTCAAATATTCATCTACCGTGAAAAGTAAATTAGTTAGGAATAACGTTTCAAAACAGGAACAAGCCTGTGTCTACAGCATTCCCTGTAACAGTTGAGATTTAGTATACGTAGGAGAAACTGGAAGAAATATTGCAACCCGTATTAACGAACACAAATATGCCTTCAGAAGTTGTAACACCAATAATGCTATTTTTTATCACGCTAGCCAAAATAATCATGCTATAGATTGGGAATCAAGTAAAGTACTTTATAAATGTAATAATTATGTCAAAAGAAAAATAATAGAATCTGTGTGTATAGAACAAGCAGATAATTTTAATTTGTACGAGGGTACCAAGAAGTTAGACCCTTTAATGAGATTCTTGGTCAAAAAATCCCTTACGGAGTCGGGTGAACGGGTTCTAACATAAGTGTAATTAGTGTAAAGGTAATAATAATAAATGTTAAAAAATATGTAAGTGCAATAATCAATGCAGTAATTATGTCAAAATAGTAGAATCTGTATGTATGAACAGGAAGATAGTTTTAATTTGAGCGTATGTACTTATAAGCGGGACCCTGTAATAAAATGCCCTTCCAGTTTCGGTTTACAATTTCTGCATAATAAATAACAATAATAATCAATAAATAATCAATGTAATAATAAATTTATAATTTCTGTAATAAATAACAATGCAATATTAAATGTAATAAATTGAATAATAAATGTAAAATAAATGTATAGAACAAGTATATAGTTTAAATTCATGCGAATGTACCTATGAGCGGGTCCCTTTAATAAAAATGCCTTTCCTGTGTCAGAAGAACGGGACCTAAGTTATTCGTAGCGGTCGCTTGAAGGTTTCTTCCTCGCCCCCCCCCCCCTTTTTTTCATTTGTTTTTTCGGTTTGTAATTTTTGTATAATAAACAACAATGTAATAATCAATGTAATAATAAATTTATAATTTCTGTAATAAATAATAATACAATATTAAATGTAAAATATTTAATAATGTAATAATTATGTAAAATAATAGAAGCTATATGTATACAACAAGAAAATAGTTTTTAAATTTATGCGAATGTGTTTAAAAAGCGGGTCCCTTTAATAAAATGCTCTTCCACTGTCGGGATAACGGGACCTAATCTATGTGCGAATTTCTTAAATGCTCTGGACTGTTTTCCCTCTTGTTTTTGGTTCATTCGTTTTGCTGTATCCACCCGAAGAGGATGCCAGTGGGCAACGAAACTGTTGTGGAAATAAACTCTGTCTATTAGAGTGGGTTTTTATTATCATATTGTGACTTTCACGTAGAAAAAAGTGAAGTTTTTTGCATTTACTTTTTATTAAAGTTCGCGACGATGATGACACGTTCAAACTATCTCCTGGACAAATGCAAAAAACTTCAATTTTTCTACGTGAAGGTCAAAATATGATAATTAAAACCCTCTCTCATAGACAGAGTTTATTTCCACAACAGTTTCGATGCTCACTGGCATCCTCTTCGGGTGGATACAGAAAAACGAAGAGGATACCAGTGGGCACCAAAACTGTTATGGAAATAAACTCTATCAGAGTGGGTTTTAATTATCATACCTCGTGGATCTTCTGTCTACTCAGTATAAACTTCGCGTAAATAAATTGAGGGATTCAGTAGCATCTTTAAGGATAAACAGAAAGGATCACTCTGATACAAGGTCTTTATTCCCATTGGAAGAGTACATTACTTAAAATTAAATCCCGAAGTATTATGTTGAATTTCAGTTACTGTTAAAATTTGATACTAAAATATTTCTGACCACGAAATCCAAGCTAAAACCAATCAAAGCCCAAAAACTAATAATTACGATCCAACTACATTTTTCTGCTATCATGAATTTTAATGCATCCTCAGTGTTGCCATAATGCTGTACCGCATTTCCATAAAAAACAGCGTTGCTAAAATTGTAGGAACGGAATATTAGCAACAGCAAATCGTCTGGCATTCACTCAGCAAAAATTCAGCTTCGAATTTTCTTACTGTTTAAAAAAATTTACCGACTCCCACTGCTTATTATTACAAGGAAATATTTCATCATGAAGAGGTCAAGAGGTATAAGTGAGCATTAAGTTGGTCTCACACTTAATATTTGTTTGGAGAAATCTCGTATATTTATTTGCTTTCTGGTCTAATCTTGCCCTCATAACTTGCCATATACAGATAATTAAAGATTTGGCTTAGTAATCTGTGAAGTGGGGTTTTGAACGCTATTAAGTAAAAAATGTATTAATTACGGAGAACCTTCGGCCCTTTGGCCACGTAAAGTCCAGTAAAGCCTTAAGATTAAGGCCCAAATTAAATTAAATAAATAGTCCAATTTTACAATTATTTATGTTAAAAAAAAATTGTAAAAAGTGTATTTATTTTATCAATAAAGGTTATTAAATTCAATTAAAAAATTCACTTTGCTCACCAAGTACTATTTCAGTACTCAAGCTGCTCCTCTTACTTCCTTGAGGAGGATGCCAAATCTTTTTATGCAGCCATTCTATCGTTTTATTTCGTTTTCACAACCAGAAACTGATTTTAAAGTATTATTTATTCATATTTTATTGTGTTTCGTTCACAGTGTGTTTCCAGTAAATACAATTACAAACAGATTCAAGGTGTGACCAGTAATCTTCATATTTTGTTTCTATTATTCTAAATATGTGCTTTTTTTTTTTAGTGCATGACTATCTGCAATATCTTGTTTCTTATGTGAACGTGTGAGAACACAAATACTCGCATGCAGATCTTTTCACAATTAGGACACGGTATGTGATTTTCTTGTGTTGGTTTTCGTCGTCGTCGTCGTTGGGCCTAGGCAAGCTACGGCTTGGGACCGTAGCGCATCTATCCGGTATAGGTTAACCTGGATGATGTAGCCATAAGCACTGCCGCTGGTTAAGTGCCAACCAGTGATTATCTCACTAGCCGTATTGAGTCCGTTAGGCGAAACTGCGACAGTACCAAGGATGGAAAATATAACCCTTGGATTTCTATTATTTATTTGCAAAATGGACATGGTATTAGATTAAAATAATTATTTGAATATAAATAATTACCTGACAATTGTGATATATAATTAATTATGTTTACATACAATAAAATAATACAGTATACATAAAATTAGTATTAATGTGGTTTACAATTGAATTATGATGGGTAACTAATTTAAAATGAATTTATAGCTATTCCGAAATTCAAGACGGTAAAATTAACATTATCTTGAAACTAAAATAAGAGTATTCACTACACACTCCCCCACCAGAGAGGAAGTTCAAAGAGTTCCGAACGACACAGATTTCCCCTGGACCTTTTTGGTAGCTTTCAGTCTGTCCGGGGCAAGACGTCTGGGTTTTGCAAACACAGGGGGACCTTTTGTTGTAATGTGGTGGGTAATGGTGTGCTTAATGGTATCACCCATCTGCATCGGTTGAAGAATTCCTGGATATCGCTGGAAAAGGCACTGGTACATGGAATTAGGGGGAACGAGGGAAAGTGCAGAGTTCGAGGCGTCCGGAAGGGCAACCTGTTTGGCAAGAACAGAAAGCAGTGTGGCCTGGTCGCATAAGCGTCGCTTGTCAAGATCCACCAGGAGTTTGAAATGCTGGAGGAAGTCAGCGCCGATTATGGGATGCTGCACTTGAGCACAGATGAAAATCCACTTGAAGGATCGGTGAAGGCCCAAGTTTAGTTCACGCGACTGAGTACCATACGTGGGTATGCGTGAACCGTTAGCAGCGTATAGAGGCGGAGATTCCGAGTGCGTATGACCAGATTTTTGAGGGAATACACTGACTGACGCTCCGGTATCGACCAAGAAATTTACACCAGAGTTCCTGTCCTTTATGAATAACAGGTTGGCAGTGCGAGTACTAGACGCCATTAGGACTCGCTGCTGGGGTTTTCCGACGAAAAACTCGAACGATGCCTCTTCGTAAATCTTGACCGAGAATGGCTTCTTTGCCGTTGATTTTGTAGCAGAGAACAAACGTGGTTGAGTTGTTGACCTAACTCTTCCACTTTCAACTCCAGTTCCGATTGTGTGTTCACGTTGTTGACCGGAGCTGTGTCAATCTCCACTACTTTGTCGGCAGTTTCTGCTAGTTTATCAACTGGAGTAGCAGGATCCATAGTGGCCAAGACACGCTGAGCTGATGGAGGAAGTTTCTGCAAGAACAACTGTCTAAAGATGTCCTTATCGAAGGTTTGTGCGCGTTCGCCTAGAGCGCACTGCATAGCCCTCAGCATTTGAGTGGGCTTACGGTCTCCAAGTTCTTCTTTTGAGATTAACTGATGTAGTTTCTCACGCTCGGAGACAGTGGTGCGGCACAGGATGGCAGACTTCAGATCGTTGTATGGGTCCTCACTCGTGGAAGTAGACACGATGACGTCACGGACTTCAGAGATGATGCTCGCTGGTAGAGAGGACAAAACATGATCGTATTTTGTCCTGCTAGCGGTGATCCTTCCCAAGTTGAATTGTGATTCCACTTGGTGGAACCAAATAAATGGATCACCCTGCCAGAAGACGGGGAGCTTTACGCTCAAGTGGGAGATGGCACCAGCGTCGTCAGGCATCTTCTCCTATGCTTGCTGACGTACAAGCAAGACGACAAGTTACCAACGAAGGAGTGGAGGTTGAGACGAGCGCAGGCACAGAGCGCACGGGCAGGGGTGAGGGGCAGAGGGCACGAGCGACGTTACAGTCTGGTCCTAGTCGCTCGGGTGAAGGGGGTGATGGGCACAAACGACGTTACAGTCTAGTCCTAGTCGTTCGGGTAAAAGGGGGGAATCCAACTCCGGGGTCACCAATTGTTGGTTTTCGTCGTCGTCGTCGTTGGGCCTAGGCAAGCTACGGCTTGGGACCGTAGCGCATCTATCCGGTATAGGTTAACCTGGATGATGTAGCCATAAGCACTGCCGCTGGTTAAGTGCCAACCAGTGATTATCTCACTAGCCGTATTGAGTCCGTTAGGCGAAACTGCGACAGTACCAAGGATGGAAAATATAACCCTTGGATTTCTATTATTTATTTGCAAAATGGACATGGTATTAGATTAAAATAATTATTTGAATATAAATAATTAACTGACAATTGTGATATATAATTAATTATGTTTACATACAATAAAATAATACAGTATACATAAAATTAGTATTAATGTGGTTTACAATTGAATTATGATGGGTAACTAATTTAAAATGAATTTATAGCTATTTCGAAATACAAGACGGTAAAATTAACATTTATCTTGAAACTAAAATAAGAGTATTCACTACACTTGCGTATCAATTCGCAGTTATGATTTCCATTAATTTTATCTCAGAACAGTTTTGATATTCTAGTGGTCTATGAATCCTGCATCTATGGATATATTACTTCTTAATCTATAACTTGGTATTTTGATGTAATTTGCTCTTTGCCATTTTTTTTAAAGCTGTTTATTGTAATGATATGTTGATGCCATATCTAAAAGTTTAAAAATTTATCTTTGAATTAAAGGCTAATTTTTTCATCCAATTTAAGTAATTTTTTATCCAACTGTATCTATTTTATTTTATTTTCAGATGTGATTTCTTTGCCTAATTTTTGTATCATCCTCAAAAGGTTCAATATTACCTTCAGTTTCTTTGTCAATAATTCGAAGCCATTCATTATAAAGAACACGGGAGCAAATACTTTCTTGTAACACGAACCTTATGACTGTCGGAGAAACTCTGGACAACTGCATTAAGTAATACACTGAACAAATAAATCGGTTAAAATACAAAAACTGTCTGCCATTCAAGCCTATAATAGTGTTCTCAGGGTTGTTTGCACAGAAATATACCGGAATTAACATTTGTATAACATCTTGTTAAAACTTGCTTTAAATCAATATTTTGGATATTTTAACGGCTAAGACGCCACCGGAAGTTATTAACAGATTGTGCTGAAATTTTTATTGTTTATTTTGTAAGTCTTTAAAACCATTTTCCAATCTACCCCGTTCAAAAATACTCACAAATATAATTATGAATATTTTTTTCAAATATCGTATTTTTATGTGTTTTTAGACCTATTTTTCGATTTTTAAGGACTCGCTGCCACCGGAAGGTATTGACGTAGATCAAAAAAATTTTACACACTTTATTTTCTCTCCAAATCGCAACTTTTCCGTACTACCCCCAATCAAATATCGAAAAAAGTGTAAATATAATTATGAATATTTTTTTCAAATATCGTATTTTTATGTGTTTTTAGACCTATTTTTCGATTTTTAAGGACTCGCTGCCACCGGAAGGTATTGACGTAGATCAAAAAAATTTTACACACTTTATTTTCTCTCCAAATCGCAACTTTTCCGTACTACCCCCAATCAAATATCGAAAAAAGTGTAAAAACGAGCCGCCCTAATCAACACACTACAGGCATATCTGTGAAGTTCCAGGTCAACTGGTTATGCAAATGCTCTATCTTTTAACATAAACCTCTGTTACAGAATATTCCATATCTGTCTGTTATTTTCCTGCAACGGACAGCAACGGAATGATTGTACTTTCAATGTATTTTATGTGAAACTACAGTTTCATCTGAAAATTTACATAATTTACATGTGTAAATAATTTGCCTTTTATTAAGGTATTCTGTGTTGACAATGGATGATTTACGAGTAACACTTTGGTCTGTTAATTTCCTGCATTGGATAATGACAGACGATGATCCGTAGTTGGAGACATAATGTTCTGCGAATATTTCAGATGTAACTCAACATGTTGATTGGTCAAGTTAACAGAGTGTTCATTTTAGCTGCTACAGAACATCTGGCAGCGAATGACTCATTGTACAGTACGTTTATCTCTAATATTTCAATAATTGAAGTATAACTTAGATTTCATTTACTTTCCATTACTTTTAAATCTCCAGTAACTGTTGGCTTACTATTAATACATATAATGTCATTACGAATTTAAATCAGTTATTTATTACTTTCATTTTAATGAAATTGTTTTTTCACTTCTGTACATACTCTAAGACTTGTTAATCTTGGAATTTGTGTAAACAAAAGTAAAAATGCAGAAATTTATAAAATTTTAATGGACGAAACATCCAAATGAATTTTATCATTTGTAAAATAAAAATGCTTTATAAAATTGATTGAAAGATTGATTCATATTTTCAAATTAAAAATTTATAAAGAAAAACAATTGCGGAAAAGAAAACTTAAAAATATATCTACAGTATAATAATTTTCTATTTTTGGTTAATCGGAAAATCCGAATCGATTACTCGCATTTCTTGGTGTACTTTCTATGTGTATTCTTTCTTCTGCTGTTGCCTTCCTGAAGATATTTTGCAGAATTTGTCTTAAGGAAAAACCTGCAAAATAGTTCAAACTATTTTCAGTTAGGTTGCATACAATGAAATTCGCAAGCAACAAAAAAAGGAGTGGCTATTAGTAGTTAATTCCCTTCAATATCTACATATTACCAACATTCTGAATTTTATGTTACCTGCAGGATTATATCGATAGATTAACCTTACAGAACCATGCTATAGAAAATCAATGACGTATCATCGCTGGGAAATATATGGTACGTTTGCTCTGCAGAGCTTGTGCTTGACTAATAAATATAATTTGGGGTTCTTTAACCTACTCGGCAACATCTAAAGCCATATGACGGTGGGGACCTACAGCTTTACGTGGGATGCTGACCACAGGTCGGAACATAATATGGATGTAAATGATGGTTTTCTATCGAACTAGACCCAGTGTCGTTTAACTTCAATGATCAATGAGAAGTGGTGTTACGACATTGGCCCAGATGTAACCCTGCCTGACTAATAACCATCACAAATGTACACGTGCCTAAATAGCCAACAACCTAAAAAAGTACTTTGCTCCGCAGGAAAAATACGGCTGATCTCATAGCGCCCTCGATACGAAGCTCCGAAAAATATCTTGATAATCCCCCAGTTCATATTTCCTTCTTCTCTCCTATCTCTTTCAGAGATGTCAAAATGGCTATTTCCACCTTTAAAAACAAATCATGTTACGTCGATGCTCAGATACTTTCTCTCTCCCTTTATCAGTATTGTTATTTTCCCTGACATACTTTAAAAAAACAATAGTTTCTCCATTATTCAAGTCGTGGGACAAATCACTACCTTCGAATTATCGACCTATATCCATCTTACCTACATTAGGAAAAATACTTTAAAAACTTGCGTACACGTAGCTCTCGAAATATTTCGAGGAAAATAGCCTCATATCGAAGTATGAATTTGGTTTTAGGGAGGGTCATAAAACGAGCGACGTGATTTCAGTCGCATTAGACGCGCTACATAAAACCCTTAATAATAAAGAATCTTCTGTTCTCTTGCTTATAGATCTATCAAAAGGATACAATCTCCCACGACATACTGTACTTATTTATAAATTATTTCATTATGGCATAAATAAATTTTCTCTAAATTGGTTTAAATCATACCTATACAGCAGAAGCCAATACATCAAACATAATAACATTATCACCACCTAACTAAAAATTACACATGGAGTTTCACAAGGAACCACTTTGGGCCCTTTTTTTTATCTCTGATTCAACAAAAATAACTTTCACAACGCTCATAATAACGGGAAAGGCTTCCAATATGAGGATGACACCTCCCTGATATACTCAGACAACGATCTCAGGTCCCTTAACAAAATAGTAGAGACATCGCGAGAGTATGCGACTCTCTGAAAGTTAATAACTTATCCTTAAATAAAAATAAAACAAACATCCTGCTAATCACAAAAAAGAAATTAACACCAGCCTTCACTATTATTGTCGACTTGCATCTGATATTACGCGTCACGTCACTGAAGGGAAATTATTAGGAATTGCGCTTGATGACAAACTACCTTTTCGTCAGTATATTGAAAATATAGTTCATAAATTGTCGAAATTCTTGTTTATATTAACAAAATTACATTTCCACCCCACAACTACACTTAAAACGCTTTACTTCTTTCTTGTTTATCCACATCTCACATACAATATTACTGCATATGGGAATGTTTGTGATTACATCATCAACACTTTAATCATAAACCAAAAGAGCTTTATTAGAAAATTAAACAAGAGTGATTATTATGCTCATGCATCAAGAATCTTCAAGCAAGTGCGTATATTAAAATTTAAAAACATTTGAAATAAGGATGTGCTCCCTAATTTTCAGTTTCAAAGCAATCTGCTCCGACCATATTAATCGAGAATATAATGAACAATCAGATACGTCACGAACATCAAACAAGGTATATGGAGAGTGAATATATCTCAAAGGCAAATTATACGCTTCAATGTAGCAGAAATTCTTACACTTATTTAGCGGTGGAATTATGAAACAATCTAATGAATGAATTAAAAACAATCAAATACTACATTTGTATTTACCAATAATAGTGATATACTCTTTAAATATAGTATTTACGAATTTTATCCACACTGATTAATTATTGTAGCGTGTTACTAGAATGTGGGATGAGAACCCAACTCGTAATGCATCCCACTAACCACTCCCCCAACTTCCGCCCTTTAATCAAGTGGGGTGTTTGTTCAAGTTTATTAGCTTTTACACCATCTAAGTTATGTACTGATTTGCAAGAAAATTATACAAGGAAAGACAAAATTCGTGATAAGTCTTGAGACACTGTTTACGAAAATTTCACTATCAAAACCTAAATTCTAGATTTGTTCACTAATATAATTGAAGTTTAATATTTGTTGACAAAGTTTTGTGTGGACTGAGATGTCAGTTAATCTCCCGACTCTCAAAGACTGGATCGACGAGCGCCATTCGTCGGGGTTGCTGTTCAACGAATCGTTGAACTACAGCTTCGTAATCCACGGGCTTGTCGTAATGAATGCTCATCAACGCCAAGCCCGGCAACTCTCCGTGGACATAGTAGTCCTAAGGTACCCCTTCACAAGTTTCAAGGTACTGTTGGCACGTTCATTGTCAGCAGAAGTGACGGGTATGGCGCAAGCAATTCGCAACAAGCAGGTAATGTTTGCGAATATATCGGCATCGGAAGCCTGGAAAGAAAAAGTGATAAAGTTACAATTAAGCTAGAAAATTTTACACTAAATATTAAATATTAAATGATCGGAGCATACGAAGAATTGTCACCCAAAGATGGGCATAAAAAGAATTATAATCTACCTTTAATGCAGGTTGAAGCGAATCTGGTTTGGCGTTCTCCGACTGCCACTTTCTCCTCCATCGTATACAGGGTGGGCGGAAAGTAGCTCCCTATTTTGGATTGGTAAAAAAATATGTATATTATTCATTTATTTCAGAAAAAATAATATGAAAATGTAGGCATACATGGTAGGTTTTCTCTAAAATTCAATGTGGGCTCCAACTCTTTCCACCAGCTTCTGGAGCCGCCCAGGAATGGCGTCACTGACTTTAGCAGGAACTCCGGCGGGATGGAGGACATGACTTCCCGAATTCGGTCCTCCAGTTCTTCCAATGTCCTCGGTTTGGTGCGGTAGACTTCTTCCTTTACCCACCCCCAAAGAAAGAAGTCGCACGGTTACCGCTGAAAAACGGCAGAATCGGTTCAGTGTAACGGTGTGGTGTGGTATGACCTCAGATCAGGTTGTGGGCCCGTTCCTTCTGCGCAACACCATGAATGCTGAGCGGTACCTTGCTATGTTGCGAAACGAGGTCTGGCCGGTTGTCAGCACATGGGAGAACATCGACGATCTGATATTTATGCAAGATGGCGCCCCTCCGCACTTCGCTCTTGTTGTCCGTGAGTGGCTGGATGCCCACTTCCCTGGGCGTTGGATGGGTCGTCGTGGTCCACATCAATGGCCAGCCAGGAGCCCCGACTTGACACCGTGCGACTTCTTTCTTTGGGGGTGGGTAAAGGAAGAAGTCTACCGCACCAAACCGAGGACATTGGAAGAACTGGAGGACCGAATTCGGGAAGTCATGTCCTCCATCCCGCCGGAGTTCCTGCTAAAGTCAGTGGACGCCATTCCTGGGCGGCTCCAGAAGCTGGTGGAAAGAGTTGGAGCCCACATTGAATTTTAGAGAAAACCTACCATGTATGCCTACCTTTTCATATTATTTCTTCTGAAATAAATGGATAATATACGTATTTTTTTACCAATCCAAAATAGGGAGCTACTTTCCGCCCACCCTGTATATCGATGTCAAGAGTCCCAGGGCTGGGAAGGTTTAAAATACAGTTACTAACCTTGCCACTGACGTGGGATGGACCAAACTTGATGGACCAAAAAATCGGTCGATTCTTGGTTGCTGTTTAACTGTTGTCGACATTGTAAACCGAAAATTCTATTGAATAAATACTTTGAATGAATATTGCTTTTTTAGACTTTTGAGTATTAAAGTAAGACACAGGGTCAACTAACGATCTGAAACAAATGAAACAAAAGGGTATATTACATGCTTTTAGTGTTGTTTGTAAAATAACTTGTATGTTCAGTCAGTTAGCTTTGGGAGCGGGGCTTTCTGGTTTAGAGTGGTTATTGTTTAGAGGGGTTCGACTGAACCCCCCGAACCCCCCCTGGATCCGCCACAGGGGCTTACATAATGAATCTATTAAAGAAACTTTTACTAAATTAGGTTAACCTCATATTTTTTGAAAAAAAAACACTTGTGCTGCTAGAATTTTTTTATGACAATAACGCCTCTCCTTAGGATTTTAAAAATGTTTTTGTTGTTCCTTTCATTTCTGAGTAATTTCGTAATAGTTTCCCTTCTAATCTTCATACGGTTTCTACACTACCTTCCACTAGTACTTTTTTACGAATGGACCAACCACTGGAACGGGCCTCTAATACTGAGGTTTACAAAATATCATGTTTCAGTTGTTCTAAATATTATATTGGTGAGATCATAAATATAATAATAATAATAATAATAATAATAATAAAAATAATAATAATAATAATAATTTATAATAATTCATAATAATAATAATAATAATAGTAATAATAAAAATAATAATAATAATAATAATTTATAATTTATAATAATTCATAATAATAATAATAATAATTTATAATTTATAATAATTCATAATAATAATAATAATAATATTTTATAATTTATAATAATTCATAATAATAATAATAATAATAATAGTAATAATAATTTATGATAATTTATAGCAGACTCAAAATTATAAATTTTCTTTCTCCGTCTAATCTTTTAGTTATATTGCCTTGTCAAAGAAGCAGCGGATGTAATTAGACACCAGAAAATATTGAATTGAATTGAGTTGAATTGAATAACCTTTATTAATAATAAAATAAATACATTCGTTTCAATTTACAATAACATGAATAATTGTGAAGCTTTACTATTTATTTTATTTAATTTAGTCCTTAGACTTTAGGCTTTACTGGGCTTTTATTAAAAATAAACAGCTAGTTGTTATTAATTAATAATAAATAAATAAATAAATAAGTAAATAAGTATTATTAATAGTTAAAACATGTATTAATCTTACATTACCACTACTGGCATGACAAATACAAGGTCACCATTGATGGCACTATACCAATACCATACAAAGAAACCAATATTATACATGAGAGACAAGAATTGAAGAATCCAAAGAAATGTGTTTTTAATGCTAGATTACACACGGGAAATTAATAATTAGTAAACAATAGTAATGGACATTAATCCTAGATTTTTGTTAGTATGCCATTACACTGGTATGCATCAATTTTGCTGTCAAGGGTTTTGTAAATGATTCTTATAGAGTTTTTCCTGCTGATTTCGAATCTGCAATCCGGTTTTCTCAATCAGCTCAGGTTATCCGGCTATGGCCTCATAAGTAAAATAGAATTTTTCGTGATTTTGTCAAAGCGGAATTGGAACAGTAACATCTATCATCACTTGTTTCACTTGTATAATATCTTTTTTTACTTTTCAGGCATATAGATAAAATATTTCATAATGAATAGAGCGTGTAAAAATGATCCCAATAGATTCTGCTACATATGTGGGACGGTTACCATGCCAAATAACCAGTCCCAAATCACTAAATTTGTGAAGACAATGTATAGAGCATACTTTGGAATTAAGCTAGGGGACCAGGACAAAAATTTCGCCCCTCATATGTGCTGCAAGACGTGCATTGAAAGTTTGAGAAGATGGAGCAAAGGCAGAGCGAAATCTTTGCCTTTTGGAATTCCCATGATTTGGAGAGAAGGAAAGGATCACGTGACAGATTGCTATTTCTGCATGACAAACCTCCAAGGTGGGCTTATAAATTTATTTTTCTTAAATATTTGAAATCCTCGTATGAAACTTGACATAATATTCACCATAATGTAATATTCACCATAATGGTAATCATACATTTACATATACATATTGTTATAGAAAATACATTTACACATACATATTGTTATACAAGTTACATTTACATATACAATGATTGTATATTTTCTTTCTTTTTCATTCATATTGTCCCCGAAGGGACAATATGAATGGAAAAGAAAGAAAATATACAGACTCCATCGACCTATTTCATATCTTACAGACCGCAGCCTTCCCTCACGAGCTGCCACTGTCTGAATGCTTCTTCTATTTCATATGCAAGTTTTATATCCATGTTTCTGTGTTTCTATTTTCAGGAGTTAACAAGAAGAATAAACACATTGTTGTATACCCTGACATTCCTTCTGCTATGAGACCTGTACCCCATGGTCCTGGAATTCCAATACCCGACCCACCTCAAACCCTGGACTTCGATGATTCTGATGATGAATCAATGACCAATGCCAATGACCAGTCCCAGTCGTATATACCTCAAAATACCGCTTCAAATGAGCCGAGGCCTCTCAACCAGGCCAAACTTAATGATCTTACCAGGGATTTAGGACTTTCCAAATTAGCTGCCGAGATCTTGGACTCACGACTTCGAGAGGACAACTTGCTGGCTCCGGGAACAACATTCTCCTGGTATAGGAAACGAGAAGAAGAATTCCGCAAGTTTTTTGCAGTGCACGAAAATACCTCTTTCTTAGTGTACTGCTGTAATGTTGAGGGGCTAATCGAATCCTTGGGCCTGCCATATAACGCATCAGAATGGAGGCTATTTATAGACTCATCTAAACGAAGTTTGAAAGCAGTACTTCTCAACATTGGGAATAGGGTTGCATCAGTCCCTGTAGCACATTCCGTACAATTACTGAGAGCTACGATAACATGAAAATTTTACTGGATGCTCTCGTATACGACCAACATAACTGGAGGATCTGTGGAGATTTGAAGGTAATACTAATATCATAAGTAAACTATTGCTATTGACTATGTTGTTTTTCCAAAGGTTATTTGAGAGCGTATAAGAACACTTAACTTCCCCACAGAAGTGATACAGTCCAATGCATAGATTTTTTTATCTGATAGAACAAATTCTCTAAATTCTTTAAATATTTTCATTTTTTTCAGATTGTGGCATTTGTATTGGGAATGCAAGGGGGATACACAAATACCCATGTTTCCTCTGCAAATGGGATAGCCGAGCGGATGAGAAGCACTATGCACAGCGTGAATGGGCATCCAGAGAGAATTTTGAACCTGGGTTGCATAATGTCGTTTCAGTGCCCCTTGTACCACCAACAAAAATTTTGCTCCCAGCACTTCATATTAAGCTGGGCTTGATGAAAAATTTCATCAAATCAATGAATAAGGAGGGTTCAGCATTCCGATATCTCGAGAGTAAATTTCCTCATATATCTGATGCTAAACTAAATGCTTGGGTTTTTGATGGTCCTCAAATTCGAACTTTGATCAAGGATACTCAGTTCGAAAACGCAATGACTTCAACTGAGAAGAATGCCTGGCAGGTATTCAAATCAGTTGTCACTGATTTTCTTGGCAAGCGTAGAAGTCCAGAATACGAGTCCATTGTCGAAAACTTGATGGAAGCTTTCAAAGCTCATGGGTCGCGCATGTCCATAAAAATGCACTTTTTGTGGTCCCACTTGGACTATTTTCCTGAAAATTGCGGGGATTATAGTGAGGAACAGGGTGAACGATTTCACCAAGATATCAAAATAATGGAAGAGAGGTACCAGGGAAACTGGGATATCAATATGCTGGCGGACTATTGCTGGTGTTTGAAGCGAGACGTGCCCGAAAAAAAACACAGACGGAAAGCCAAAAAAACTTCATTCCTTCCTCAATAAACTTTTTTCCATATTCATTGTATGAATAAAAGTATTTATTCACACAATGTTTTCATTTTTCACGAGTGTTCTTATAATATTACTCGTATCTACAGTGTTTAAGCTAAAAAAATCATAAATTTGGGGATAAAATTGGACTTATAATAAATGGCCAATAGAGAAAAAACCTGACCTGATTGAGGAAAACCAATGTCATTTCGAATTCAGCATGGTCGAATTATATAATATGAGTTGAAAAAACCCTCACAGCAGACAAAAAAATTTCATATGCATACCAGTGTTATTAATCGGGATTTCAACTTGGTTTTAAACAAATTTACATTCACAATATTTTTTAATGTCGGCATTTAAGTCATTTCATAGTTTCAATCCAATAAAAATGGGTAGTGTTTGAGATGAACACAATCTAAACTGAGGTATAACAAGCTTTGATTTATTTCTGGTCTGATACGAGTGGATTTTTCGATGAGTTACAAAATATCTATTTATCCACTGTAAATTAATGATTTTGTTCTTACATTTGTAAATAAAAATAAAATGTGCCAGTTTCGTTATATCATTGAGCTTTAGTAGGTTTAGGTCTTTAAATAATGCACTAGAGTGATCAAGGAAATCATCATCATATAATAACCTTATTGCTCTTTTTTGTATGACAAAGGTACCATTTAATGCATTGTTACCGGAGTTTCCCCAAACAAGGGTGCAGTACGTTATATAAGGAAGAACAAGAGTATGATAAAGAGTCAATAAAACTTGTTTAGGGACTACATTTCTAAGTTTAAACATTATAGCAACGCTCCTTGAAATCTTTTTCGCGATATAATTTACATGATCACTCCATTGCAAATTCTTATCCAGCATTACACCAAGAAATTTTGTTACAGTACATTCCTTTATGGGGATTTCATTAACATTAAGTTCATCAAGATATACATTTCTTTTATTAGTAAAAATCATGAAATTTGTTTTACTGGTATTTAGGAAGAGTTTATTGGTGGTCAACCATTTTATTTACACTGATGAATTCTGAATTAAATATATTCTTAGCTGAATTGACATCTTTGCGAGAAAAAGAGACAGTTGTATCATCTGCAAACATTATGAAGTGCAGTATATCAGATGAACGTGGAAGGTCATTTATATATAATAAAAATAACAGTGGACCCAGAACTGAGCCCTCTGGCACACCATGTTTGACAAGCGCTTTAGTTGAGCAAAACTTGTTTACTGATACAAAATGATATCTATTGGACAAATAACTTTTAAACCAATCACTGATTGCTCCTCTGAAGCCGTAACAATATAATTTATTAAGTAGAATATTATGGTCTGTTCCATCAAACGCCTTACTCAAATCCATAAATATTGATATCATTATTGCTCTGTTCTCTTTAGCTATATTTGGAATTTCCATAAGATTTAAGATAGCCATTTGCGTTGTTTTATTAATACGGAAGCCATAGTGATTTGGAGATAATAAATTGTAGGATTCTAAATATCGCTGCATTCTACTTTTTACAATTTTTTCAAAAACTTTGCTGAACACAGATAATGAACACAACGGCCTGTAATTTGTTGCTAGTGTAGGATCACCCCCTTTATAAAGGGGTGTTATACAACCAGTTTTTAGCATTGATGGGAATATTCCTTTGGAAATACTTTGACTGATAATTTTAGCCAAAGTTACAGATATCTTATCTTTAACAAGTTCAATATAGGTACAGGAATGTTATGAATGTTATGTTTTGTATTTTTTAATTTACCAATAATATTCTGGACCTCAGTAGAGGTAGCAGGAACAAAAGAAAATTAATTTAGTCTGCTGGGTGAGACAAATGAGACAAATGACGGAAGATAAGCGCTGTTATGCTGTGGTACTGCTGCCCTTCAACAACATTTTCTTTCCTTGAAGTTTTTAAAACGCAGAACATCAGTCAGTGTCATCCTACAGACTTTTGGGAATTAGGTGCATACTGCATATATGGAAACATTATAATGTTATAACATCCGCATTGCAAAGTGGAGATGCGGATGCGGATGCGAATGCGGATGTTACATACATCACTAATAAAGGGTGATCCAGAGAAATGGGACCCAAAAGAAACCCCTGTAACTCTTAAAGTATAAGTCCTTTTATAAAATCATACGCATCATTCGAAAGAGGATAGTTACAAGTTTGTACAGGATTGTACAGGTTTTGACAATACAAGACAAGATAAGATACAAAACAAAATAAAAGTGTTAGTTAAAACTAACCCTTCAAGATGACTGCATGGACTGTGGAACAGCTGCGTTTCATAACTGAGCAATATTATGAGCATGGAAGAAGTGTAGTTTCAGCTCAAAGATCTTTCAAGACAAATTTTCAGATGTCAAAATCACCTTCTAAGAAAGTAATCAGTCGGTGTGTCAGAAATTTTTCCCTAACTGGCAGCATTGGAAAAAGAAAACCAACTGGAAGAGTGCGCACAGCAAGGATAGACGAGATCATTAACAGAACTCATGAAATTGTACAGGATAATCCTAACATAAGCATCAGACGTGCTTCTCAGCTGTTAGGAGTTGGATATGGAACAACACACCGTATATTCAAGCAAAATTTAATGCTCTTTCCATATAAAATTCAAACAGTGCAACAACTAAATGATGGAGATTTCGCACGAAGATGACAATTCTGTCAATGGATCCAACAGAAGGTAAATGACACCACCAATTTTCTAGCAACTTTGATTATGTCAGACGAAGCCCATTTTCACTTGAATGGAACTGTAAACAAACAAAATTGTCGTTTCTGGGCAACAGAAAATCCATTGAATATTACCGAAGTCCCGTTGCATAGTCAGCGTGTAACTGTTTGGTGTGGTCTTACAGCATCTCAGATCATAGGGCCGTACTTTTTCGAGGATTCCACCGGAAACACGGTCACTGTAAATGGTGATCGCTACGAAAAAATGTTGACCGATTTCCTTATTCCTAAATTAAGAGATCTATGTCTAGAAAACCACTGGTTCCAACAAGACGGAGCTATCTGCCATACCACGAGGAACTGCATGGCAGTTTTGCGTCAAACGTTTCCAGGCGAGTTAATCTCAAGATTTGGAGACGTTGAATGGCCCGCAAGGTCTCCGGATTTTTCTCCCTTAGATTATTATCTCTGGGGATATTTAAAGAGTAGGGTCTACAGAAATAACCCAACGACCTTGCAAGAATTGAAGGCCGCCATCACAAATGAGATACAGGCCATACCACCGCACACTCTTGCAAAAGTGGTGCAGAACTTACAAGCGAGAACACTGGAATGCTTGGCAACTAATGGAGCACATTTGAAAGGAGTCATTTTAAAAAAATAAATATTTCATAATAAACTTGTAACTCTACTCTTTCGAATGATATATAGTTTTTATGAAAGGAATTAAATATTAAGAATATTTGGCTTTTTTTTATGGGTCCCATTAATCTGGATCACCCAGTATATATATTAAAAACACAATTACCATGTAAAATAGATAAAAGAGGTAAAATCACCAAAAGTTAAAAGAGATAAAAACACTAAAATCCGTGAAGCTTTTCGTGAGAACTTACTCTATTCTTCCGGGGACAAGGCAAAAACTAATAATAATGGTCCAAATTTAAAAACAAAAATAAAATAAATAAAGAATAAAGGCTAAAAGCGTCAGGGTTCAGGCAGTTTGAACTGCCGTAAAATGTTCTGAGAAAGAGTAGATTTAAAAAAAAAAACCAAAAGTTGGTCATAAAATCGAATGAAAAAGTCCCTTGTTTTTTTATATATATTAAAATTGTCAGTATTTTTCATAAAAAAGGATTTAAAAAGTTGAGATGGAAAACCGTTCCGCAGTGGCTGCACATTAAAATTCAACAGACTTTATTAATAAAATTAGTAATATCGATCTTCAGGGCAAACAAATGATTAGTTTTGATGTTGTCTCTCTTTTTACTGGAGACAACTTTAGAATATCTCAAAGAATTTCTCATTGGAAACGACATTCAACTTGCATTACCCACTTCCCTTTTTATAAGATCAATTGGACTGTGTTTGTTACATTTTTATTTCACTTTCAATAATTTATTTTTTAGAAAGAAGGAAGGCCTCAGTATGGGGTCCCCCTTTCAACTACCTTTAGTAGTGTATTTATGAAATTATTTGAAAGGAAGTTTCTTCTTGATGTTACTGATTTATCTGTTTATTGGTATCGTTACGCTGATGATGCGTTCGTTCTCCTTCCTGCAAAACCCGATCCTAATTTCATTCTCGACCTATTAAATAATATCTTACCCTCTATAAAGTTTACTGTAGAGATTGAGCAGAATTAAAAAGTCCTTTATGAACATTCAAGTTATAAGACCTAATAATAATAAACCGAGTTACTGCTTTCAGAAGAGCCACTCATTCTAACTCTAATGTTCACTGACTTTCGTCTGATAGTTCCTTTACAAAGAGAGGTATCCCTTATTGCTATATTTTTAAGAGCCTTTTAGGATTTGCAACCACTTCTATTTGGATCCTGAGTTCGCTTATATTAAATAATCTTTTACTAAATTAGATTAACCTCATATTTTTATTGAAAAAAAAACACTTGTGCTGATTAAATATTTTTTATTATAATAACACCTCTCCTTAGGATTTTAAAGATATTTTAGTTGTTCTTTTCATTTCCGAGTCATTTTGTAATAGTTTCTTCCCGGTCTTCATACGGTTTCTGCACTACCTTCCACTATTCATACTTTTTACGAATGGACGAACCACCGGAACGGGCCTCTAATACTGAGGTTTACAAAATACTATGTTTCAATTGTTGTAAATGTTATATTGGTGAGATCATAAATAATAATAATAATAATCATAATAATAATAATAATAATAATAATAATAATAGTTTATTATTCTTTGGTACATATATAAGGCTTACAATAGGTATGCAGAGAGTAACATATACTAACACACACACACACACACACATATATATATATATATATATATATATATATATATATATATATATATATATATATATATATATATATATATGTTATGTGTGTGTGTGTGTTTGAGTGTGTGAAAATGAATAATGAATAATTCTTATATTCATTTTTGCATTTAAATCCAAACTCGCGTGACACTGTAACTATATAAAACAAGTTTTTGAAAAAAAAAAAAAAAAAATTTATATTTTATTTTTGCTGAATAATTGATGAATTATTTATTTTTTAAATTACTTAATCATTTTTTTAGATTTAGCTTACTAATGTAATCGTGTTAAATTCTGCAATGTTCATTTTCTTTATCCATTCTTTCTTACTTGTAATAGAAGTCATGCCTTGCTTAACACTTAATTTTAAATCTTAAGCATTTAATTTTGGCTCATATGCATGTTTAATTTTAATTCATAATAAAATGCATATTACAATTTCCATTTTTAGTTAATTCGGCAGATCATGATAACATCAGATCTGTCAATATGCGGTTTAAAATAAAAATATGGCTTATCTGTCTTGACTTTGTTACAGCTAAAACATTTACCTTATCTTCAAATATTTTGCGTAAACATTCAGCCTATTGAGAATAATAAACGAAACAGGTCAACATTAAATAATAATGATGCCACCAAAATTTGTTTGTATAAACTCGTATAATTTTTTAAATTATCATTTTGATTATGCTGATTGTTCCGATTATTCTACTCTGGCCGAGGCTGAGCATTACTTGCAACATTTTACATTTTAAATGCAGTAAATTACAGTAAGAGAACATCTTTGTCTTCTCCTTCGAGCCTTGCTTTCTTCAGAGAATTCGGAGTGTAGTATAAGAGAAACTACTGCGATTCACTACACGGTACCAGCTACCCTAGAGTGAAAAATCCGTTGCTGCCGCCTAACCCCCGTCAACCTCGAGGGGTTAACATATATATATATATATATATATATATATAGTGTTATAGTGCGACAGTTAATGCATTATTAAATATACGTAGCGCTGAAGAATAAACAATATAACAATATAAAACAATAGTAACAACAACAACAACAACAATTATAACATCAACATAATAATTATTGAATTTATGCATGTTGATGGTGCACATCCAGTTCCTACAGGAAGCACACATACATACAGGTACAACTGATATACAGTGTGTTTCATAACATGTGGGATGCACTTTCAGGGTGGATTCAGGATCTGAAAGCAATGATAACTATTATAACAATCAATTTTACAAACATAAAGGAGACATGAAAAACACTTGGACAACCATAAACAATCTTCTCGGAAAACAAATTAAGAAAAATTCAATGGAGAAATTAAATATTGATAATAAAGAAATTACTGATGATACTGCTATTGCAGACTCTTTAAATGCACATTTTACTTCAATAGCGGATAAGCTTCGCTCACAATTAATAAATAATGATCACTCACCTCTAGAATATATGCCACCCAGCCCACTAAATTCATTTTCTTTTGTTCCTGCTACCTCTACTGAGGTCCAGAATATTATTGGTAAATGAAAAAATACAAAAAATAACATTCATAACATTCCTGTACCTATATTGAAACTTGTTAAAGATAAGATATCTGTAACTTTGGCTAAAATTATCAATCAAAGTATTTCCAAAGGAATATTCCCATCAATGCTAAAAACTGGTTGTATAACACCCCTTTTAAAAGGAGGTGATCCTACACTAGCAACAAATTACAGGCCGGTGTGTTCATTATCTGTGTTCAGCAAAGTTTTTAAAAAAATTGTAAAAAGTAGAATGCAGCGATATTTAGAATCCTACAATTTATTATCTCCAAATCACTATGGCTTCCGTAATAATAACACAACGGAAATGGCTATTTGAAATCTTATGGAAAATGTAAAGAGCTAAGGAGAACAAAGAAATAATGATATCAATATTTATGGATTTGAGTAAGGCGATTGATGTAATATACCATAATATTCTACTTAATAAATTATGTTGTTACGGCTTTAGAGGAGCAATCAGTGATTGGTTTAAAAGTTATTTGCAGTGGTGTAGTGCTGTGGGAACGCGTGGGAACGGCGTTCCCTTACTTTTTTGGTAAACGGAACGGCGTTCCCTCACTATTTCAAATAAATCCGAACTTACAAATCTCTAACGTCATGAAATTTTAATTCCCACCCCTAGAAGAAATATGAGAAAGAATCATTAACTGTTTCATTTCTTTTAGCTTCGACTGAGGCAATGCTAGCCCATAAAGATCTGGTGAAACAGTCACCACGGCGTACCAGTTGTTAACTTTTTTTAGTTAATCATTCCAGTTGTTAGCTATTTTTATTGATCGTACTGGATGTCGTATATCTAATGACACTGGAAATACTGCATCTTCAACCTTGGAATATATCCTAATATCCAGTGCATATGACCTCAAAATATCCCTGAAATTGGTCAGATTTCAAAAGATTTCCCGGGGGGCTTACAGTGCCCCCGGACCCCCAGCTGTATGGGCTCGCCGCGCTCGCCATTGTCCCCCCCGCATCTGAGTAACACTTTCAAAATGCGTTCCCTCACTTCTTTATTTAACACTACACCACTGGATATTTGTCCAATACATATCATTTTGTATCACTAAATAAGGTTTGCTCAACTAAAGCGCTTGTCAAACATGGGGTGCCACAGGGCTCAGTTCTGGGTCCACTGTTATTTTTATTATATATAAATGACCTTCCACGTTCATCTGATATACTGCACTTCATAATGGTTGCAGATGATACAACTGTCTCTTTTTCTCGCAAAGATGTCAATTCAGCTAAGAATATATTTAATTCAGAATTCATCAGTGTAAATGAAATGGTTGACCACCAATAAACTCTTCCTAAATACAAGTAAAACAAATTTTATGATTTTTACTAATAAAAGAAGTGTATATCTTGATGAATTTAATGTTAATGAAATCCCCATAAAGGAGTGTACTGTAACAATATTTATTGGTGTAATGCTAGATAAGAATTTGCAATGGAGTGATCATGTAAATTATATCGCGAAAAAGATTTCAAGGAGCGTTCCTATAATGTTTAAACTTAGAAATGTAGTCCTTAAACAAGTTTTATTGACTCTTTATCATACCCTTGTTCTTCCTGATATAACATACTGCACCCTTGTTTGGGGAAAATCTGCTAACAACGCATTAAATGGTATCTTTATCATCCAAAAACGAGCAATAAGGTTATTATCTGATGCTGATTTCCTTGATCACTCTAGTGCATTATTTGAAGAGCTAAACCTACTAAAGCTCAATGATATAACGAAACTGGAACATTTTATTTTTATTTACAAATGAAAGAACAAAATCATTAATTTTCAATGGGTAAATAGATATTTTGTAACTCCTCAAGAAATCCACTCGCATTACTCCTAGGCACGGTTTGGGTCTTAGGATTACGTCCAAAACGATATTTTTTAATACTAAATTAGAAGAGATTTGTGCTGAGGAAAATGTACCCTTCGTAAAGCTGTAGTCAGAATTCAGTGATCCTAGCCTTTTTATAAAAGATGGGGGTGCATTTTAATAAAATAGGTAATGCTAGGTTAGGTAGGTTAATTGTCGAAGACGTGCGAAAGCTGTATAGGTCGAAGCCTTCTTTAAACGTTGTGGGTCCGGGGAACGCGTGCCCGACGTGAAACATAGTTCAAAACGCCGGCCCGTGGTAAAAAATAACTTAAACGTCTTTCATTGTAACGCGCGTAGTATTAGAAATAAATTAAACGAATTTAAGGCGATAATTTATTCCGGCAACGACGATATAGTTGATATCAATTAAACGTGGTTAAATACCGTGACTCAGGACTTGTTGGGGAAACTTGATATACCGGGTTTTAAATTCTTTACTAATGATAGGTTACATAGGATTGGTGGCGGCGTTTTGTTTGTACATTCGTAATTCTCTTACGGCTATCGAGGTTAAGATAGATTTTCCTGCAGCAATTAATACCATATGCGTTGAAGTTAGGGCGCGTAGTATTAGTTTTAATTTTGTTGTTGTTTGTAGACCTCCCGTTCAACCCCTCGATACCGATACTAGATTTTACTCACTTCTTGGTAACTTTATTGACAATAGGAATAGTATAACTGTCGGAGACTTTAACTGCCCTAATGTTAATTACGAGTCTTTTACTGGTAATGAGGACGGTTTGAGTTTGATTGAGTTCATGGAAGATAATTTTTTACGACAGATGGTTACCGAACCAACGCGCGGTGACAATATTTTAGATTTGGTGATGACGAACGGCGAAAATATAGTCGAAGGTTTAGAAGTAGGTGAGAGTTTAGGATGTAGTGATCATCAAATTCTTAGGTTTAAGTTATTAATAGAAAACACTAAGGATAGTAACGTAATAGAAGTCCCTGATTTTCGCAGGGCTAATTTTGATAGTTTTGCGGATAGGATGAGAGTAGTGGACTGGGATAACTTATTTATGGGTAATGACACAAATTTGCATTGGGAGGCGTTTAAAGAAAGTTTTATGAATATTGAAAGGGAGTTTATTCCTCGTAGGCCCAAGTGCGCTAGAAATCATGGTAGGCCCAAGTGGTGCACTAGGAAATAGGCGAGTTCATAAACTAGCGTAACAGAGCGTATATACTTAATAAGCGTAATGGCACGGCAGCTAACTTTAATAGATATAACGAGGTTCGACGTCAGGTTAAAAGATCAGTTCGGAATGCTAAGCGTAATTTAGAGATACTTATATCTGCGGATAGTAAACATAGTCCAAAAAAGTTTTTTGAATACGTCAATAATCGTAAGCCGATAAAAGATAACATAGGCCCTCTCGTGGATGTTAACGGCGCTTTGGCTTCTGACGCTCAGGCGATGGCGGGGATTTTTAATAATTTTTTTGCGACAGTTTTTACCCTAGAAGACGTAAATAATGTTCCCGACGTGGACGATATCGTTCCATTTAGTAGCGAGACTATTTTGGATGAAATAACTGTTTACGAGGGTGAGATTGCGGATTATATCGATAGGCTAAAAGTTAGCAAGGCTCCAGGCCCTGACGCCTTTTATCCTAGACAATTGAAAGATTTGAAAGACGTTATTGTAGGCCCCTTAACGAAGATTTTTAATCAGTCACTCGAAACGGGTATTATTCCTGAAGACTTCAAATTAGCTAACGCCACGCCCATTTTTAAAAAAGGCGACCAGACAGTAGCTAACATTTATAGGCCCATTAGCTGAACCTCAATTGTCGGTAAACTATTGGAATCCGTCGTTAGGGATCGTATCATCGATCACTTAGAAAGTCGAGATTTGATTAATAGTAACCAGCATGGGTTTCGACGCCAAAAATCTTGTTTAACTAATTTGTTAGAATTTTATAACGAAACAGTGCGCGAATACGATAGGCATAGAGCGGATGTAAATAGGATTATGGAGTGGACGGATAAATGGCAGATGCAATTTAACATAGACAAATGTAAAGTTTTGCATATATGTTCTCGTAACAATCATTACACGTTCACGATGGATGATAGAGAGTTAGCGAGCGTTGACGAGGAAGTAGATTTAGGCGTACGCTTATGTAAGGATTTAAAAATTAGGAACCAGTGCCTGGAGTCTTGCGCAAAAGATAATAGGATGGTTGGCTTCATAGCGCGTAATTTCGAATTTAAATCGAAGGATATTATATTGCCCCTTTACAAGTCCCTAGTCAGGCCTCATTTAGAATATGCCGTTCAGTTTTGGTGCCCGTATTTGCATGAGGATATTGATAGGTTAGAAAGGGTTCAGCGTCGTGCCACGAAACTAATTCCGTCATTGCGCAACAAGTCTTTTGAATATAGGGATCTTTTCCGTTTGACTGCCGCCATTGAAACATAATTAAACTCCAGCCTTCTTTAGTTAGCTTTATAAGGCTAACTAACAAAAATATCACGACCTAACCTAACCAATCGTCAAGGTCGTACAGTTGACCTAACGATTGGTTAGGTTAGGTCGTGATATTTTCGTTAGTTAGCCTTATAAGGCTAAGTAAAGAAGGCTGGGGGCACTCACCTCTTATGTTTCAATGGCGGCAGTCAAACGGAAAAGATCCGAATATAGGATTAAAGAGTTAGACTTGCATTCACTCGAAACTAGGAGATTAAGGGGAGCGCTTATTGAAGTTTTCAAAATCGTTAATAACATCGATAATGTAAATTTTGACAAACTGTTCACTTTCGATAATAGCAATACTCGTAATAACGGATTTAAGTTGCGTGACAGACGTTTCATTACTAATATCGCTAAAAACTTCTTTACGTTTAAAATAATTGATAAATGGAATAATCTTCCTGCGCCCGTCGTGAACTCTACCAGCGTTAATGTGTTTAAAAACCGTCTAGATAGACATTTTAAAAAAATTAACGTTGTTTAAAATAAAAACAATTGGCAACAGGAGCTCTGGGGTGGAATCGGGGATGAGTCTGTTGACGTCTTATGCCAGCGTGTGATATGCCAGCCCAAAAAAAAAAAATTAGACTAACACGAACTTAGTTGTAGCTTGTTGAGTAAATTAACCCACTTTTTGTTATTCTTTATACTTATTTTTCTTCTCTCTTTATTGCATGTCTTTAGTTTGCATGTTTGCATGGTATGATAGTGTTTGAGTTAAGAATGTGTTGTAATGCGTTCCTATTTTATTTCTTTTCATCTTTCACGCCTTTCCAGCCTAGTGGGCTGCATCCTCTACCTCCCTATGGAGTGGAGGATTGGTCTGCAACAGTTGGAAGAATGTGTTGCTTTGAGTTAAGAATGTGTTGTTCTTGAGTTAAGAATGTATTGCATGGTTTGTAAGCGTTCTTATTTTACTGCTTTTCATCTTTTTCCGGCAGAGTGGGGTCTACTTCCCTATGGAGTGGAGGACCGTTCTGCAATCTTTCCTATTCTCTCCGACTATTTTTCTGACTTGTCGGCAGTGGCCGGCGGATGATGATGGTGAATCTTTTTTCTCTTTTTCTGAATGAATGTTAACCAACGAGTGATAGGTGTTGCTACTTACTTAACCTCTTATTCTCTTCTCTTAACCCCCTACTCTTTCCATTCTCTCGGACTAACCTTAGAGTGGATCTTAAGGTCTTTGTTAGCCTTAGCTTCTGTAGATTTGTAGATCTGTAGATCTGTAGACCAGAAATTGATCAAAGCTTGTTATACCTCAATTTAGATTGTCGTCATCTCAAAAACTACCCATTTTCATTGGATTGAAACTATGGAATGACTTGCATGCCGATATAAAAAATATTGTGATTGTAAATTTGTTTAAAACCAAGTTGAAGTCCCGATTAATAATGGCATACTAACGAAAATCTAGGATTAATGTCGACTAATATTGTTATGGCTGTTAGGTTATTTTAACTATAAGTATTAATAATACTTATTTACTTATTTATTTATTTATTATTATTAATTTATAACAACTAGCTGCTTAGTTTTAATAAGAGCCCAGTAAAGCCTAAAGCTTAAGGGCCAAATTAAATTAAATAAATAGTCGAGCTTCACAATTATTCATCTCATTGTAAATTGAAAAAAAAATTATTTTATTATTATTAATAAAGGTTAATATTAATAATAATAATAATAATAAAAATAATAATAAATAAAAGAGTGTATATAAACATATGCCCGAAATCGCTTTGTTTCCAAGTTACAGCCCGTCATGTGTTCCAGCAAGTATCCCCCTTACCTTTAAAGGAAGTTCTCAAAATTACTGCCTTGCGCTTGAATACACGCCTGAACACGCCTCGTCATAGACTGCCTGACGCGTTCAAACATTCCAGGTATTACTTGGATTTTCTGGCATCCTTGTTCTACGCGTTGGCGAAGCATTTCAACGTTGTCAATGGGTGTCACGTAAACGATGGATTTCAGATGAATCCACAGATAAAAATCGAGTGGATTCAGGTCCGGGAAGCGATCAGGCCACGCAATGGGTCTTCCACGGCCTATCCTTTTATCAGGGAAATGGTCATCCAAATAGTCTCTGGCTACTCAACTGAAATGAGGTGGAGCTCCGTCATGCATAAACCACATACAACGTCGGACACCAAGAGGAACTTCATCTAGAAAATCGCTTAAATCATTCCTTAAAAAATTGGAATAGGATTCTCTTATTAATCTTCCAGGCAAAACAAAATGACCGATTAAGTTGTCGGCAATAAGTCCTGCCCATACATTGATACTAAATTGTTGGTGGTGCCTTGACTGGATGATGGCATGCGGATTTACTTCGACCCAATGATGAGTGTTGTGAAAATTGATCACGCCATTTCTTGTGAAGGCAGCATCATCAGAAAACAACGCGGAGGATAGAAAAAGAGGATCGCGAGCACACTGTTGAAAGAACCAAGTACAAAAAGCCTCTCGTGGTGGGAAATCAGCTTCAGTAAGGCCTTGTACTCTCTGAATGTGATATGGCTAAAGCTGTTGTTCCCGCAAAATTCTCCACACAGTTGTGTATCTTTCACCCTCTGCTGCTGCTATCCTTCGGGTGCTGACACCAGGATGTTCCTCCACATGATTCAGGACCAGCTCCTCCAACTCAATAGTTCTGGTGCTGATTGGTCTATCACCATCTGAAACTCACTTGTTGAATGATTCTGTATCACCAAGACGCTCGTCTATTCTCTGAAAGGTTTTCTTATCTGGCAGACGGTGATTCGGAAACCTTTCCGTATACAGATGTCTTGCTGCGGCCACAATACACTCGGCAAGTCCATACATGAGATGCATGTGTGCCATTTCTCTGTTTGAATAAGCCTCCATTCTCACTTCAAATGCACACTATCACTGAATAGCACAAAAACTTTTAAGGTTTTTTTTCACTGGACTGCACTTATTCAGTGTGAGAAGTTACGAATACGGACAGTGAAACACCGCGATGCACCTCTGATTGACTGACTGATGGCTCTACACTCAACGATATTGAAACATGTTATAGAGTGCACGAAACATTACAGTCGGCAAGGCCATACATGAAATAAATCTCGTACACACTCACAAACATTGTCGGCAAGCAATGTTTGTAAACAGTTTGTGGAAAAAATTGCTGGAACACAAAACGAGCTGTAACTCGGAAACAAAGCGATTTCGGGCATATATTTATATAAACTCTTTTCATTGTTTTCAGGTCCTGAATCCATCCTGAAAGTGCGTCCCACATGTTATGAAACCCCCTGTATATAACTAATATATATATATATATATATATATATATAAGCAAACAACCACAAGGAAAAGGAAACACAAAGTCCGAGCGCTTTCGTGATATATTCACATTATCAAGGAGGAACAGAAAATAGACGGAGATTACAAAGTAAATGAGTTAAATAGACAAGCAAAAAATTCACAATTGGCACCTCAAATTAAAGGCCTTAAAGCCCTCTAAAGATTTTTTCAAATTGATAACATAATCTGTAGGCAGCTAAATAACTGAATATAAAAATATATACTGTATAGATGAAATTAGACAAAAAGAAAACCAATACAGAGAACAAAATTATTATAATGGTTATTAACACTAATATTTAATTAAAACAGGCAATTAATTGGCAAGAATTTAATGAAAAACAAATAGATAACGTAGATAACAAATAGAAAACATAATCTGTAGGCTGCTTAATTACTATACAGATGAAATTAGACAAAACACCAGTACAGAAAACCAAAAAAATTATTATAATGGTTATTAACACTAATATTTAATTGAAATAGGAAAATTTTAGAGGCCCGAAATTAATGAAAACAAAGGGAAAGTTGCCATCGTCTTACAGATTATTACAAAATTTCAACAAACAATCTGGAAAAAAATTGTTAGCCCAACAGCAAACCACTTCAAAAATCCAATAAACCACCCAGCAACCAAAGATTATACACGAAAGGAATATTACAATTAAAATAGACACATAAGAATGTTAATAGTTCTTACAATAATATTTATTTATTTAACCAGGGCAAACCATTAAGAGGCAAAAAATGCAGTTAAGAAAACAGTAGGCCCATCGCCAACTTACTGACAATGTACGAATCTAATTTGTACAACCCAGGGCTAATATTAAAGACCAAATCCGCATTATTCTTGATCACACTTGATTCCAATATATTTCTGCTAACATATATATATATATATATATATATATATATATATATATATATATATATATATCTGATGCAAACGCAATTAGTATTAATGTAGTCTTTAAGTACAGTATAATAATACTGTTAAATCAAGCCTAATAAAGAATAGCTCGGATAATGCGTTTGGCTGTGTGTATTCGATCGGATGTACAGTGCTTTCAAGAAGTCTCACGCCTCTGTCTCGTCCCAAGCTAGTCTGTTAGGTATAAAATGGGCGGTTCTTATGGCAGCGGAGGTGTGTTCGGATTGGTGCACATAATTGCTCTAACCCCATCAATGACGTTCACATTTATCTCTGTGTTGATCACTCTATCTATTTATATATAGAGACATACTGTATATAGATATATATAGAGTATGCGGGGGATAACGTGTCTCAGTCCCAGCTATGGTAGTTGTCTTACAATTAACAGTCCCAAGTGCAAGTTACGTTAACACCTCAACATAAACTACCCTGGACTAAAATAACATACGTGAAGCCTTTACCCACAAATCATTTAAAAGGTGTGATTTAAAAGCTCTCTCTATCTCTCTCTCTCTCTCTCTCATTGTTTTAGTAGGAAAAAATTTATTGGTAAGAAAATATTTTCCATAATACAGGTAATATTAAGGAAAGATTTAAAATAAAAACGAAAAATTACAATGATTCTGCAGAGCCACATTTTCTTACCATGAAGCTCATAATTTAGAAGACATGGCCGGACATGATTAACTTCGATAACTGGATTATCACAGTTTTTAATTCTTTTTATAAGACCGCAATGAGTGTATCTAATTATCTCGAGATACTGTATTGTGGTTAACAAACATTTGCAAAGCTGAGCATGTTAGTGGTAACTTATGTAACAGTTCAAAAGATGTTATAAAACAAATTTAGGGTTGTGCTAGAAACTCTCTATTATAATTAACCCAAAGCTGGTATCCATATAAATTAGTGTTTTCATTGTTGTTAATTAATTATGCTAGACTATCTTCCTGATCCATGTTGGTTCTCTGAATCTTTCCTCTGCCTCCATAAAGTAGATTTTTTCTCTATTGTTTCGAAAATTTTGGTGAGATTGGATGTCAAAAACGCTGGTCTTATAGTGCTTCGACAAATATATGTTCCCTCTTTTATATATAGAAACAGCGTTCGCTCTCTTCAGGATGTTATGTATTTCTCCCGTGTCTAGAGATCTCCATATCTAATACAGGAGCAGAACTATTTCAATTTTAGTTTTAATAATCAGTGTCGCGTTTCGTTTGTCCTGATCTACTGCCGAATGTGATTTCAGTTTTACAACGCGTATTAAGTTTATATCTTCCGGTATAAAATTAAAATAAGTTATTTTCTCCTTATAATTCTTCAAAAAGTGAATTTTAGCATATATTATATCATCATTATCATTATCATTCATCATCATCATCATCATATCATCATCATCGTTTTTATGGGTACTGAAAACTGGTTCATACTAAACTCTTTAATATTTCAGGTATTCATTTTCGATCATCAGTCGGTGCATTATTTTTTCTTTTGCGGTCCGATGGTCTCGTGCTTTTGTTTTCCTGCTCGCGAAATTATAGATAAAAGTATTTTCGGTTTACATTGATTACCCCCCCCCACACACACACTTTACTCACTCTGTGCTCTACTCTCACTCTCTCTACTCTCTCTACTCTCTCACTCTCTCTCTCTCTCACTCTCTCTACTCTCACTCTCTCTACTCTCTCACTCTCTCACTCTCTCTCTCCTCACTCTCTACTCTCAATCTCTCTACTCTCTCACTCTCATCTCTACTCTCTCACTCACTCACTCTCTCTCTCTCTCTCACTCACTCACTCTCTACTCTCTCACTCACTCTCTCTACTCTCACTCACTCTCTACTCTCTCTACTCACTCACTCTCTCTCTAAAGGTGTAAAGGTTATGCACATTTCTTCTGGATGTTGTAAACTTTATACTTGGGGTGTGACAGCCCTCCGGTCCCGAGTCGTGGGATTCTAGAGAAATTGGCTGCCAGTTCCTTTAGGTTCTCTCTCTCTTTCGGGAGGGCGGGTAAAGTATGTTGTACAATCCTGTCCCGTGGGTTACTAGGACCCCATCCCATCCCTACTCTGTCCTTTTAGCTTACATTAAGGATGTTCTCCTCTGACTAAAAAAAAAAAAAAATTCTTTTAGTATTAAGTCTTTTTCTCTTCTTTTACTATTAGGACCCTACTGCTACCTCATGCGTGGGAAGAGAGGCTTTGGAACCTCTATAAATAACACCATTTAACGCTCGTAGGTTGTGAGAGACTGGGATGGAGGGGTCCCAGGCGTAGGGGCGCGATGAATGGAGTGTGGCTAGTGCCCCGTTAAGCCCATTCCTAACGCGTAATGGCCTGACCAGCCCCCTGCGACCGTTCTTTGGTGACCAATTGATGGTGCTTGGCTGTACTGCTCTGAGGTGAGAGAGCTTTACTGCCCAGCTGGCTGCCAGGCCAGCGTAAAGTCTCGGGCGTAGACTCTGGGTCTGGTGGGATATCCCTTGAACACTGGATTCTAAGAGTCTGGCCGCTTGTGAGTGACTAGTAAGACTTAGTAAGGGGCTGCATCTCGCTGTCGCTCCTGGCGGGAAATCCGTGATGCCTGCGTCGCGAGTGTTTGTCAGTTGGTAGCTGCGACACGTTTGGGACTGTCCGGCCCTGGGGAGACCTTTGGTCGGTGCGGCAGCAGCGAGAGGTGTAGTCTTCTGGAAGGGATGAACGTCACTTGCAAATAGGTGGATGCGTCTACGCACCCCCCCCCCCCCCCCCCCCCCCTTTTTTATATACTGGTCAGAACGTTTTTGATAGTTTTCATTGCTAGAACGCTTTATCTTATTCAGAGTATTCAGAAAAAAAAAAAAGAGAAAATATGGCAGGGCCAGCTAAATTGAAAGCAGAATGCTTTAAATGTAAAGTTAATCATTGGTGCGTTGACTTCCCTGAAGGTAGTATCAGCGATATCACATCCCTTAGTGTATGTTTGTTTTGTAAACTTAGAGACAACCACGAAAAGGAAGTTAAAGAGCTAAAGGAATTAGTAAAAAAGCTTGAAGCTAGGGTCGTAGCACTGGAAATCCAACCCAGTGGACAAGATCAAACTAAAAACACACCAGCAGATTTAAACTGTAAGATTAAGCATCTAGAACAAAGCGTGGCACGCTTGGAAAACACGGTGACTATTCCGGAAAATAGAACGGAGGAACAAGAATTCAAATTGGTCAAAAATAAAAGACCCTCCAAACCAAAACCAAAACATAAGGATTTGGAACCCATTACCATCAAAAATAAGTTTCACTTACTTGCTGATGAGGAGGATGAATCCTTTTTAATTGGGGATTCTATGGTAAGGAATCAAGGGGACTTTTTCGGAGCAAGACGGCGACCAAGAGAAAACTCCGATGTTTTCCGGGTGCCACAAGCCAGATAATTAATAGGGAATTAGGCAAAATTAATATCAAGAATAAGAGTTGCCCTATCATTGTACATGTTGGTGGCAATGACGTTTTTCTGGGAGGGACAGGAGGGCAGACAGAGTCCATTATAAAAGAATTCAAGAACCTCACTGACAAGGTTAGGGATAGGACAGACATGGGTATGGTCGTAGGAATTCTCCCTCGAATGCGTGCTAGTAACTATACTCTAAGTAAAGCCATTAGCATAAATAAAAGAGTTAAACGCATGTGTGATGAAAAAGGCCTAAAGTTTGTCAATTTTTGGCCTACATTCTACGGAAATGGGGAGTACTTTGGTTCGGACGGGATACATTTTAACCAGAAGGGGAAAAGGAAGTATGGTGATTTACTGAACATTAATTTGTACAATCTTTTTAAACTAGGACCCCCCCAAACCAGCAATTGATCCTGCTCCCCAAACAGTTAAACCTATTCCCCCAGCAGTCGGTTCCCCTCCCCCAGCAGTTAGTCCCCCTCCCCAGCAGTTAGTCCCCCTCCAACAGCAGTTAGTCCCCCTCCAACAGCAGTTAGTCCCACTCCCCCATTAGTTAGTCCCACTCCCCCAGTAGTTAGTTCAACTGCGTCGGGAAACGACTCAGGCCAGTTAGGAAAAATCACAACTTAAAATCACTCAAAACTGTGCTCTTCAATGCTAGGTCAATTAGAAACAAACTAATGGAATTTATAGCGCTAGTCAAAACTGAAAACTTTGATATCATCGGAATAACGGAAACCTGGATTCATTCTGAATCAAGGGATTTTGTAGGAGAATTTGAAATGGTAGGTTACAAAATGTTTCACAAAGATAGGAACGGAAGGGAAGGCGGCGGTGTACTTTTGTATGCTCGGGAGTCCCTGCACCCGGTAAACAGTAATATCGTATAAGCTCATGAAATGTTGGGAATTGATTTAAACCTAAATAATAATAAAGTAGTGCAGCTACTTCTAGTATATAGACCACTCACTACCCCGTTGATAAGGATATAAACTTGTATAACAAATTAAGCAGAATAGTGAATAATAAGATCAGTGTGATTTTTGGTGATTTTAATTGTGGTAATGTAAATTGGGAAAACAAAACAGCTGATGCTGAGGGCTGAAGACTGTTGGAATTTGCCGATGATAACTTATTAAGTCAATGGGTTGACGGGCCTACTAGGGGTAATAATAAACTAGACCTCATATTCACGAACGAAGATGACCTAGTCTCTAACCTGACTATTGGTGAAAATTTAAGTAACAGCGATCATAATTTGATTAGGTTTGACCTCAGGGTTCCAGTTAATACACGCGAAAAGACTCGTGAAAGACTGGATTTCTCGAGAGCAAATTTTGAAAGCTTCCGAAGTAGTTTAGACACACTTGAGGTTCTAATAATTGAGGATGTCAATGTCACTTGGAGCTCATATAGGGATCAATTAGGATATTACAGAACACTTTTATACCAACTAAAATGGTTTCCTTGTCAACAAAGTCACCGAAATCGTTTAACATCGAAATTAGGAGGGCTATTACAGGAAGAAATAGAGCCTACAAACTACTTAAGTCGCATTTCAACCACACTAATTCAGAAAACTATATAAACCTACGTAGGAGGGTTAAGTCCTTAATTAGATCAGCCAAACGTGATGAAGAAACTAGAGTTGCCTCACTTTGTAAAGTTAACCCTAAAGAATTTTTTGCCCATGTTAATAGCAGAAAGCCAATTAAAAATTCTGTAGGCCCCTTAAAAGATAGAAATGGCGTACTGAAATTCGGTGATAAAGATATAGCTAATACGTTAAACGAGTTCTTCATTACAGTCTTCACGGAGGAAGACACAATAGAAGTGCCAAGTCCTCGGATTACATATGACGGTGACCAGCCCGTAGAGACCATAAGTTTTACGAGAAATGAGGTACAGCAATTAATTGATAAGATGAACAAATACAAATCACCTGTCCCCGACTTATTTCTTCCAAGGGTATTAAAAGAGGTTAGCCACAATGTTGTTGACAACTTAGTAACCATATTCAAACAATCAATCGAGTTAGGGAAAGTTCCAACCGACTGGAAGTTAGCAAATGTAACACCAATCTTTAAAAAGGGTGATAGGGAAAATCCTTGTAATTATCGCCCGATCAGTTTAACATCAGTTGTCGGCAAACTGTTGGAATCCATCATTATAAAACGTATTGTGTATCATCTTGAATCTAACAATCTAATTTTTTATTCTCAACATGGATTTAGGCGACATAGATCCTGTCTGACAAACCTGTTAGAGTTTTTTCATAATATGCATATTGCATACACTGTACGATGCAAGTAGGGCAATAGATATAGTGTATCTCGACTTTCAAAAAGCCTTTGACAAAGTCCCTCACGCTAGATTGATAGCTAAAGTCAAAGGACTAGGAATCACCGGGCTCGTTTCCAACTGGATTGAGGAATGGTTAAAAGATAGAAAGCAGAGAGTGGTAATAAGTGGAGTGGCTTCGGAGTGGGCGCCGGTCACCAGTGGTGTCCCACAGGGTTCCGTTCTGGGTCCTTTACTTTTTATCATCTATATTAACATATAGACGTCGGGCTTCTAAGTGCAATCTCCAAATTTGCAGACGATACGAAATTAGGAAGTAGTGTAGGTACTGAGGAGGGCGTAAGAACGCTTCAGAACGATTTTGACAAGTTGGGCGAATGGTCTGCTACTTGGCAGATGCCATTTAACTTGGACAAATGTAAGGTAATGCACATAGGTAACAAAAACCCGAAGACCGATTACTCTCTCTTGGGAAGGAACTTGACTGAGACCGATCTAGAGAAAGACTTAGGAGTCTATATCAGCAACGATCTGAAACCGTCGAAGCACTGTGCAGAAGTCGAAAAGAAGGCCTTAAAATTATTAGGTTATATTAAAAGACAGTTCCAGTTTCGGAACAAGGAGACTGTAATGTCTCTTTATAATTCTCTAGTCAGACCTCAACTGGAATACTGTGCGCAGTTTTGGTCTCCATCCCTCAGCAAGGATATAGAAAGGTGAAAGAGTACAAGCAAGGGCTACAAAATTGATCCCTTCAATGAGAATGCAAAGCTACCAACGGAGATTGGAGCGCCTAAATCTGTTTAGCTTAGAGACGAAGAGGTTGCGGGGTCAGCTTATTCAAGTCTTCAAGATGCTCAAAGGAATAGACAGGGTACATTACAGAAACTTATTCTCACTTAATGCCAATCCGACAAGAAATAATGGTTTAAACTGGAACTAAAGACATATAGGACCTCTGTCTGCGGAAATTTCTTTTCCTATAAAATAGTTAATATCTGGAACCAACTTCCCTCAGAGGTTGTTTCCAGTCAAAGTATAAATATGTTTAAAAGTAGGCTAGACAAAGTACTGAATACTCTCATAGTTTAAGATTAAAACATAAGAAAACTCTGCAGGAGTTCGCTTGCACGGTGTCTCTGTGAGCAAGCTAAATATAGAGCTATTTATATATTCTCCAGTTTCCTGTAAAATTTCCTTGGCTACTTTTCCAGGGTCAAGGTATTTTCTTCAACCTTTTTCCGTACCTGCCTCTGGCAGGGAGGGAGCGGAGGGTGGGGAGAGAGCCTTCTACTTTTCTGTCCAGTTTTTTACTACTGCTAGGATAGTTGAAAGAAAAATAAACTTTTAATAACAGGAACCTCCCAGAGTGGACCAAAAGGTCTTTGAGGCTTCCTCTTGTCCTTGTAACTCCTTGTAACTCTCTACTCTCTTCACTCTCTCTCTCTCTACTCTCTCTCTACTCTCTCTCTACACTCTCTCTATCTCTACTCTCTCTCTCTCTTCTCTCTCTCTCTCTATCTCTGTACTCTCACTCTCTACTCTCACTCTCTACTCTCTCTCTCTCTAGTGGATTGAAAACTGGCTAAAGAATAGGCGGCAGAGGGTTGTAATTAAAGGGTTAGTTCGGGTTGGGCCTCGGTCACTAGTGGGGTTCCTCAGGGTTCCGTTTTGGGGCCACTGTTGTTTATCATTTACATAAATGATATCGACGGTGGCATCGTCAGTCGGATCGCCAAATTCGCTGATGACACCAAGATGGGGGCCAATGTTCGGACGCCCGAAGCGATCGAGCAACTGCGTGCGGACCTAGGTAGGATAGGAGAGTGGTCCGAAAAATGGCAAATGCCGTTTAACTTGGGTAAATGCAAAGTGATGCACATTGGCTACGCCAATCCCAAGTCGGACTACTCGATGTTGGGGAGTAATATCGAGGCGACTAATTTGGAAAAGGACTTGGGTGTGCTAATTAGCAGCGACCTTAAGTTTACGAAACAGTGCGTAGAGGTGGAAAAAAAGCCCAGAAGCTGTTGGGTTATATCAGGAGGCAATTTCAGTTTCGGAACAAGGAGATTGTGCTCTCTCTGTACACTTCCCTGGTTCGCTCGCACCTGAGTATGCTGTGCAGTTCTGGTCGTCCACCATCAGGAAAGATATTGATAGGCTGGAGCGAGTGCAGGCGAGGGCCACAAAGTTAATCCCTTCCGTTAGGCATATGGGCTACAATCGACGGTTACGCGCCCTGAACTTGTTTTCGCTGGAAACTCGGAGGCTGCGCGGTCAACTCATCGAGGTTTTCAAGTTCTTACACGTGTTCAACGATGTCGATTTTAGTAGCATGTTTAGTTTAAATGATAACCCAACTCACAACAATGGTTGGAAGTTGGATTTGAAACGGTTTAGGACTACTGTGTGTGAGAATTACTTTACGTATAAGATCTGTGACACGTGGAACAGTTTACCTTCAGAAGTTGTGAACAGTTCCTCTGTGGATCATTTCAAGAAAAGGTTAGACCAAATCTTGCACACTATTTGAGTGTGTAGAAAATTTTCCGTGGCACCCGTTGCCATTGGTACCTCCTCGGTATGGGCCGCAAGGCCTTTTGAGGTACTTCTTTTCCTTGTAACTCCTTGTAATTCTCCTTTCTCTCTCTCTCTCTCTCTCTCTCTCTCTCTCTCTCTCTCTCTCTCTCTGATCACACCGCAGCCCATCAGAGGTCTTCAGCAGGGACATCGGCAATGTATCCATATAACGTTAATAATAACCGAAACTCGGGGAAAATATACTCTCTGCCTTCCGCTCTATCCCAAATCCTTTTCTCTTAGTACCTCTTAATACAAACTAATCTATCATATTTCGACTTTTTAACTCTGGTAGGATTCAATTCCATTCCTATAGTGTAAGAGATACTTAAATTCATGTGTGTATTATGCCATATGATGTGCGTAATAAATAATCATTTTTAAATAGTTGGAGCGTTCAAGGTCATCTGTAATAATCTATAGACTACCCCAAGCCCACTCTCAACACTTAGATTCCCCTAAGACACAGGCGTCTTCAAGTAACATGAATGCGTAGAGATCTAAGGTGTTAGATTCCATATTATATAATTTATGTGCTAGGTTTAAGAACGCTGGCATTGAAGGATGGAAGGAAGGGACAGTAAAAGCGATAATAGGTTTAATGAAGGAAGTGGAATGAGGATGGAGGTAAGCGTTGCTATGTCGAAGGAAACGAGGTTGGGTGGGAATTACGAAGGGAGGAGGAAAGGGAGAGAGGGGGCTAAAATGAACGCGGGGATGTGTTAAGGGAGAGGAGAGAAATTCATATGAAATGCTAAACACAAACTCAAATATTTATTTTAATGCCCTAGACCTAGAAAGACAAAGAGCAAAATACCTTAAACTAACAATGAATTGACAGAAACAGAAGAGTCTGGTCTTAGACGCACTGATAGGTTTAACGTATGTGGCTAGAGGCCGCCACTCAGAATTACCACTACTACCTAAGTCATAATAAGGTTATTTACTATGACAGAGTAGTCATGAGTAGTTATGGAAATAAAATATGATTATACTGTTGATGGCTGACTATATTCAGTTGGGATATAAACTATTGCTGACAATCTTTGGATCCTTGGCTTTTAAGACGAATTTTTTATGCATATGTTCAACAAAATAGGAAATTGGCTGATTACACTAGGCAACAAATTTCAACTTTTTTTTTGTTACAGACACGTGAACTACTGATTCCTACTAAAGCGCTGATGCTGATTTCAGATCTGATATCAAAATTTCTCTATCACGTCCAGATTTTGTGTAACCGAAAACCCCTATTTTTCATTTTTTTTCTCACCCGCTTCTATTACGAAAGCCGTCTAAGCTACTTTTCCGTGCCACGTTTTATGTTAAGCATACTTAAATAATTAGTGAACAGGGATGTCTTTCCTCCTTTATTCTGGCTTAAGACAGACAGCGGAATTCCGCTGGCGGAGTTACCACCCCTGCGCCCAACCATCCACCCAAAGCGCGTTAGTATTTTGTTGTTACTACTGAAAGGCAAATTCCTGTTCTTAAGTGAAACTTTGGTGTGTCCTCTTCCTTTGTCGCTTGTAGGATGACGAGCTCTCCTTCTGCAGGAACCAACAATAATCTCCCATCATATTTGGGTTGAAATTACCTTGGTATCTGTTTTCCATAACTGAGATCTGTTGGTGGAAGCGCTCACCATGCTCGTCACTTACAGCCCCAAGGTTGGCCGGGAAGAAGTCAAGATGAGAATGTAAAAAATGAATTTTCAAAGACATTCTGCATCCCATTATTTCATAAGATTTAAGCATGTTTTCTACGAGTTTACGGTGGTTTTCAGCTTTGTGGTTTCCAAGAAAATTTTTGACAACTTCAACGAAAGATGTCCATGCTCCTAGTTCATTCTCATTTAGGTTAGATGGAAACGATGAGTCGTGGATGACACTGCGGATCTGTGGTCCAGTGAAAACTCCAGCTTCTAGCTTAGCATCTGTCAATATTCCTTTGAATTTATCCTTTAAATATTGGAAACCACTACCTTGATGATCCATACCCTTCACGAAATTTTTCATAAGGCCAAGTTTAATGTGAAGTGGTGGAAGATGTACTTTCTGAGGGTCAATAAGTGCTGGGTGTTTCACATTGTATTTACCAACAACATGTTCAGTTCTAGATGGCCAATCATGTTTTTTGTAGTGGTTCTTGTCATCTCTGCTGTTCCATAGACACAAAAAGCACATATGCTTTGTGTAGCCCAACTGTAACCCAAGAAGTAATGATACAACTTTAAGGTCGCCACAAATATTCCATGTGTGGTCCTTATATTTGATGAGTCTTAGCAGCAGTTTCATCGATTCATAAGTCTCATTAAGGCCAGTGGCATGTGCTACAGGTATTGAAGGTTTTTCATTGCCGTTGTGCAGTAATACAGCTTTAAGGCTAGCTTTACTAGAGTCAATGAACAGTCTCCATTCTTTTGGATCATAGCGACAGCCAATCCCTTGCATCAGACCACTGATATCGTGGCAGAAACAAACGTTTTCTTCCTGTAAGTAAAATGATGAAAACTGCAAATGGCGATGGCGGAAATGGGAAACTTTGGTGTTTGGTTGGAGAAGATTAAATTCTTGAAGTCTTGAACCAAGCAACTCTGCCTTTTCTTTTGGTAATTCCAAATCGCGCACTAAGTCATTTAACTCCGCTTGACTTAACAAATGTGGGGAAATATTTGCATCTGGAACATATATGCCATCTTTCCCTGTTTCTATATCACTAGCAGAATCTTCAGATGAACTGCTGTCTGTTATCGTTGCTGGTGGAACTGGTGGTGGATTTGTTTCATCATGTGGTACTGGTTTCATTGCTGATTCGCAGTTTGGGTACGTGATCTTTGATTTGTTTTTCTTTGTGAAACCAGCAATCTTTGTCAAACAAAAATAACAATCATTGAAGTGATTTTTCGGCTCACGCCAAACCATGGGGACTGAGAACGGCATAGCTTTTCTTTTACCATTCATCCAAGCTATTAACATTGCATTGCACTGTGCACAGCAAATATGTGGTGCCCAGTCCCTCTGTTGGTCTCCTAACTTACAGTCAAAATAACACTTGTAGGCAAGTTTAATCTTTGTTGTTATGTTTCTACGTTGTGGCTTAGGTGTATATTGTCCACAGACAAAGCAGAAGTTGTCTGGGTGATTTACACAAGCACGTCTATTTGATGCCATTTTGAATTACCATACAATATCTGAAAAAACGTAGAAAGTAATTATTACGATGTGCAAAATAAAAAGAAAATACACACCGTAGTACAAAACAAATGCTATAAAAACACACAAGTCACCACAACCTGTCACTTGCTCATCAGCAGAGAGCTTCAACAACCGTTCTGCTTGACTGTCACGTAGCGACTGACCGTTGGGCCGTTGCCCGTTACTATGCTCTTGACTCAGTGTTGCCAACTCGGGATAAATTTTATTTATCAAAATTGTTCGAATTTGTATATAGTTGGCAAAAAAAATTGCTTTAACCTTGAAAAGCAAGTTTCATATTACTGGCATTAAGCCGATTAAAACCAAAATCTGGACGTGGTAGAAAATTTTACTAAAAGTGATTTGCATTTTACACAAAATCTAGACGTGATAGAAAAAATCTAATTATAGATTTGAAATCAGCATACCGAAATTAGCTAGGAGCACCTATTTGGTCTTCTGTAACAAAATCTTTGTTGCCTAGTGTTATTATTACCATTCGAAGGGTTGGTACCCTTCACAACCGAAATCAATTTCAGAAGGGGTGCATGGTATCCTCATTTCCTTTATCGTCCCAGCACGCTTCACATAAGCCATTTACACAAAGATGGAAAGGCCGTCTGTGCACCACGAGACGACCCAGGCAATGCGGGGAGCAATGGTGACATTGCATGAATATGGTGTGCCAATAAGAAAATATCAAGACGACTAGACGTTCATCGAAGCACTGTGGAACGGTGGATTCATCGGTATGAAGCAGAAAACTCAATCGCTACTTTGCCGAGGTCTGGTCCTCCGCGTTCAACATCTCAAGAGGAAGATGCTGCGATTGTTAATCATGCCAGAGAGCATCCGTTTGTTCCAGCGACGCATATTTACAGACACCTGAACCTTCGTTGTAGCGCAAATACAGTGAACAACAGACTTCACGAGGCAGGGTATTTTTCTCGCCGTCCAGCTATAAAACCTGCATTGACGATTGAGCATAAAGAGGCGCGGATGGGATTTGCCTTGCAATACTTGCCGCAGGAGGAAGAATTCTGGAGAAAAGTTGTGTACTGTGACGAAAAAACATTTTCAACAGATAGTCATGGTTCCCTGCATTGTTGGAGGCAGCGCGGAAAACGCTATGAAGAAGGAAATGTTTTCCCGAGCAAACGTAGTGGTCACATCAATCTCGGTGTGTGGGGCTGGATGTCTGGCTATGGTGTCGGAGAATTGACTCAAGTAGATGGACGCTTTACTGGACAGCAATATTGCCAGATACTGGAGAGGTGCTGCTACCCAGTGTTCGTGCGTATCTGGTTCCAGCACCGGAACCATTTTACTTAATGGAAGATAACAGTCCCATTCATAGGAGTAACGTTGTGAGAGCGTGGTACGAAGATCACCCAGAGATTATTAATCTAATTCTGCCACACGTTTTCCTGATTTGAATCCGATTGAAAACCTTTGGGCAATAATGATTAACGAATGGGAGCAACGCAATGAAAGAACATTTGAAGCACTTTTAGCTCACACGAGGAAAAGTTGGGAGAGCTTACGCCGAACACCAAACATTCCCTACAATCTGGCCTCTTCTATGCCGCAACGATTGCAAGAAATTATTGATGCTGGAGGAAGCTATACGAAATACTGATGTTAAAGCTATGACGTAAATGTGTATCGAATATATATTTATGTTAATATAGAATTTTATTATATTTTTATGTTTGACATCTATAAAAGTATATATTGTGACCATGAAAGAACTTTACTTATCCTCAGTTAGAATCTTTTCTTGCAATGTCTACGCTCGTGGAGATGATAATATATGCATTGTTGAAACAAAGTATGAAAAGGTAATAGTTTCAGGAAAAAAATAAAAACTGGCAACATCGAGGTCATCACATGTTTATGGGAATTGTCATATGATATGCTACCAATAAACTCTTATATACTACTATATACAGTATACTATATTACGTAATAATTACGATGAACAAATCAAATGCAAATTTCTCTGATTCACGTCCCACCAGTCTTGCTTTAGACTAATGACTTTCATAAGATGGAAGAGGTTTAACATAGTTCGCTTAATAGGTTACCATTTAAAACAATGGATAAACTATCTATTAGTGAGACGACCGTGACTTCCTCGAAATGCGAGCGCGTGAGAGGTTCAGTAAGGAATTTGGTCATTAGATTCTTCACGTAGGATATGTATCACAAACAACAATATTGACAACAATTCCCAACAATTACTTAATATCAATAATTGCATTTTAGCAAATAATTTAGACCTGCGTCAAAATAACTTAGGTATCATGCCATGATTTGGGATATTTGTCGAATTAGTCGTTCTCTATAGTCTACAGTATATATTGAGACGGTATAATGTAATGCCCAGCTAATATTATAATGACTAGGATTGCTCCATAACCATTCCAATATCCAGAAACTTGTTCATTCTGCTTCTTAATCATTCGTATTTAAACACTAAAGTGTAGCAGAAGTGACCTAATAATGACGTCATTGATTGGGTTAGAGCAGTTATGTGCACCAATCCGAACACACCTCCGCTGCCATAAGGACCGCCATTTTATACCTAACAGACTACTTGGGTCGAGACAGAGGCGTGAGACTTCTTGTAAGCACTGTACACAATGTAACTCAGTATATATGGGCCAAACGGGAAAAACGTTAGATATTAGGATAA